>CM059196.1:48590020-48669914 GCA_030323885.1 Branchipolynoe longqiensis | reverse complement strand
CGTGCGATTTTCTAGATTTTGTTCCAAATATCACATATTCTGATTTTTGTGTGTTTAAGGTAAGTCTGTTATCAGCACACCAAATATTGACCTTTTTTAACACCTTGTTTACCATAGTAGCTGCCAGAATAATGTTTTTATTGTGCACTGTGAGGACAGCATCATCCGCAAAAAGTGTGAAATTAGCACTGGTAGACAGCAATGGTAGGTCATTAATAAATATCAGAAAGAGGAGTGGTCCCAAAGTGGAACCTTGGGGCACTCCTGTTCTGACAGTTCTCGTGGAGGATTCTGTATTATTAATTTTTGTGACTTGTTGTCTATTGTTTAAGTAGTTGGATATGAACCTACATGATCTTTTTCCCAGTCCAGCTCTTTTGATCTTACATAGCAGGATTTTGTGGTCAATTGTATCAAAAGCTTTCTTGAAATCAAGAAAAACAGCTATTGTAAGCTCACCTCTGTCTGTGCTAATCAACAATTCATCCATTAATGAGGCAAGTGCCTTAGTCGTTGACCTTTCTTTTCTGAAGCCATTTTGTTGGGTGGCTAAATAGTTAGTGTCCTCAAGAAATGTTTTTATTTGGTCGTGAATTATCTGTTCAATTATTCTGCCAGGGAGAGGTAGTATGGATATAGGTCGCAGTTCATTACAGGACTTTGGGTTACCTACCTTGGGTATAGGGGTAACTGTTGCTCTCTTCCATTTTTCTGGGAAAATTCCAGTAGTAATTATGAGGTTGTATAGGTATGTAAATTCATCTATCAGAGCCTTGATGGTGCCCTTGATAAAGGTTGAACTGATGTCCTTCATGCCTGAAGGTTTGAATGGTGATAGATTTTGTACTTTGGTAAGGATCTTGTCTTTTGTTGTTTCTATGAGATCATATCTATGTTGGTTAACTACAACCTTATAGTTTTCCTGGACATCATCTTTTGGTTGAAATTGTTGGGCTAGGTTAGCTCCTATATCAACAAAGTATTTGTTGATCTCTTCTGCTAGTTGAATATCAGGTATTGCTTCACCAGTACTGTCATTTATTAGATTCTACCAGACTGATACACCTTTCCGAATTTGCTGGGCAAATAATTTGTACGGTGGATAACTTGGTTTGTTGGCAGCAGGCAAAGGAGCCCGTGGGGTGGTGGGAGGGGGCAGGGTGGCCATAGGTGCTTATAATAGATAGCTAATTAAATATGGCGACCTCATCACTAGGCCTGTAGAAGGGCCTGATTGGCTTGGTGAATTCTTACCAGGTTCTTGAATTCTAGTTGTGTTTGTGCATGTCTAATTCTGACTGGGAGTTCATTCCATAATTTGCTGCCTTTGTAGATAGGGGCTCTTGTCAGTCTATTTGTGAGTGGTTTAGGAACTTTGAGGAGTGTAGCATCTCCCTGCCTGGTAACTCTGGTAGTATGGTCTATGTAGTTTTCATCCTTGGCTCTGATAAACATAAGAGATAGCAGATGTGCATCTCTCCTTTGGCTCAGGTATGTGATATTAGATCTACTGTGCATCTCATTCACTGAGAGAACTTTGCCCCTATATACTGTTCTAAGAGCTCGGTTTTGAGTTCTCTGTAATTTATTTTCTTGTTGTTTTGTTAAAAGGCCATAGATTAGATCATTATAATCTATTATTGGCAGTATAGTTGCCTTATACTGTTTGAGTGCTGTGTTCTCACTCATGTAGCATCTTATTTTTCTAAAGGTTGTCATTCTCATACCTAGAATTTGGTTCAGCCTCGATAGTTGCTGGTTCGCATTCAGTGTAGAGTCAAGTGTGGTTCCTAAGTATTTGTACAAGTTCACTTCTCTTAGCACTGCATTGCCTATACATAGCTCTATATTTTGCGCGTGCGATTTTCTAGATTTAGTTCCAAATATCACATATTCTGATTTTTGTGTGTTTAAGGTAAGTCTGTTATCAGCACACCAAATATTGACCTTTTTTAACACCTTGTTTACCATAGTAGCTGCCAGAATAATGTTTTTATTGTGCACTGTGAGCACATCATCATGTGCAAAAAGTGTGAAATTAGCACTGGTAGACAGCAATGGTAGGTCATTAATAAATATCAGAAAGAGGAGTGGTCCCAAAGTGGAACCTTGGGGCACTCCTGTTCTGACAGTTCTCGTGGAGGATTCTGTATTATTAATTTTTGTGACTTGTTGTCTATTGTTTAAGTAGTTGGATAAGAACCTACATGATCTTTTTCCCAGCCCAGCTCTTTTGATCTTACATAGCAGGATTTTGTGGTCAATTGTATCAAAAGCTTTCTTGAAATCAAGAAAAACAGCTATTGTAAGCTCACCTCTGTCTGTGCTAATCAACAATTCATCCATTAATGAGGCAAGTGCCTTAGTCGTTGACCTTTCTTTTCTGAAGACATTTTGTTGGGTGGCTAAATAGTTAGTGTCCTCAAGAAATGTTTTTATTTTGTCCTGAATTATCTGTTCAATTATTCTGCCAGGGAGAGGTAGTATGGATATAGGTCGCAGTTCATTACAGGACTTTGGGTTACCTACCTTGGGTATAGGGGTAACTGTTGCTCTCTTCCATTTTTTCTGGGAAAATTCCAGTAGTAATTATGAGGTTGTATAGGTATGTAAATTCATCTATTAGAGCCTTGATGGTGCCCTTGATAAAGGTTGAACTGATGTCCTTCATGCCTGAAGGTTTGAATGGTGATAGATTTTGTACTTTGGTAAGGATCTTCTCTTTTGTTGTTTCTATGAAATCATATCTATGTTGGTTAACTACAACCTTATAGTTTTCCTGGACATCATCTTTTGGTTAAAATTTTTGGGCTAGGTTAGCTCCTATATCAACAAAGTATTTGTTGATCTCTTCTGCTAGTTGAATATCAGGTATTGTTTCACCAGTACTGTCATTTATTAGATTACTGATTTTTGGCTTGGGATCAGGCTCTATTTGATCTAGTTCATACCAAAATTTCTTGGGGTTTTGGTTGTGAATGATGGCTTGGTCAAGATAGTACCTTGATTTTGCCTTTTGAACCTCAGTCCTGGCCTTTCTAGTTAAGCATTTTGCTATGAATGCATCCCCTGGGTCTTTGGTTAATTCAGCCTTTTGGCAAAAGTAGTCCCGATCTCGTTGTAGTTCTTGTAATTCGTCATTTAAGTATTTAGCTGTGTTTTTTCTTATTCTCAGTTCAATCATTGGGCAAAGTTTGTCAGCAGCTCTATCAAGGATATCTTCTAACATGTCCCAGCACTTGTTCGGATCTTGCTCATAAAATATTTCATTGGTAGCAAATCCCCGTAATGTGGTTGAAAGGTCCTCATAGGTGCAGTTTCTATATGCGCGGCCCCAGTGTGATGTGGTTTGTTTGTCATTCCTTGTTTTTTTTTTTATTATATAAATAGGTTTGTGATCACTTATGTTGTAGCTGAGGATACCAGATGTAGTACAATATTTTATATTTGTAAAAGCCAGGTCAATTGTTGTATTTGAGGTTTGTGTGCTTCTAGTAGTTTTGTTAATCATCTGTTGCAGTTCATGTTCTGTGGCAAATTGTCTCGTGATATTAGCTGATGGTTGATTTTTTGCATTGTAATCTGCATTGTAATCACCAATGAGAAGAGTTTCATATTTGTTAATGTCTATAATTTGTTTAATGGTTGAGCTTAGTAGGTCAAAAGCTTCCTGCATATTCCCATTTGGGGGCCTATATACATTACCTATTAGAATTTTCTTTGTGTGTGGTCTGGTGATGACTGCCCACTGTAATTCCAGAGTTCCATTTGAAATATTGGGGTTGGCATACTTTTCAGTGTCTATTTGCAGTGTGTCTTTGCAGTAGAATCATAATCCTCCACCAGCTTTGACTTGGCCATTTGGAAGCTTTGTTTGCCTGTCAAATCTTAGGAACTTGTACCCTTGAATTGATATCAGCTTTTCCTCAATGTGGCTGTTTAGCCATGTTTCTGATACTGTAAAAATATCAAGTCCTGACCATGGCAGGTCCATTCTTAGTTGTTCAATTTTCTGGGTTAGACTACGTACATTAAGGTGTCCTATTTTAAAGCCTGGCAGACCCTTCAGGTCGTTCAGAGGAAGCCTGGCCAGTAATTGCCCACAGTTGTGGTCCCAATGCGCTCAAACCTAAGAACCATTGTCTCCCCAGTAAATACTATTACTGCCCTGTCTGTTGCCAGCACAAGATTAGTTATGAAAGTTAAAGTTGTTATCCCACCCGCAATGGAATAAAGTAATAATGTCATATCGATGACTATTTTCCAAGTAATTGACTGTTGCATAGAGTGAGTATAAGTTATATTGGTAGATGGGGGTGAGTTAATGATTTGGACAGCCGTTGCTGGAGTGTCCGTAGATATCAAGGCCGTCTGTCTCATGGGTTAGATGTAATATTATCTGATCGGTTTGTGACTGTGTAGCATGCTCGCAAGGATTAGCAACCAAACATCACCCACAATAGTTGTAAGGATGATATCACGCATCGTTAGGTAGTGCAGTGTAGAGTAATTTTAAGTATCAACATGCTGTTAAAAGTACCAGCATGCCTTTTTTTTTTTCTTTAAAAAAAACACTAAAATATGCAGCATGACACTAAGTGCATCACCCACATCCCTGCAATTCACATGGTCAACAGTGATAGGTGCCATGTCATACAAATTATCAGGAGTCATGCAGATACTATTTATAACCTTTCAGCATCATGCCAAGCCACTGCAATTGGTGTGTTCTAGGATATATACTTCTGTCAATGTAGTTGACAACAGTGAGAAAGCAATGATAACTGATTTCATTTCTGTGTGTTGATTAACCACAGGTCACACACAATGACAATATTTGTGCGCACACTCACTATTGTCAACATAGTCAATACTGAAACCCAGCACTTTGCATGATCTGGATGAACATTAATCAATTCCAGAAACTCAAAACCACCGGACCTTGCAACCCTAAATAATTACAAAGCAACACAAAAAATGACAATTGATTACTCCTTCGTGTGGCAATTGATCACAGGTCACACAGACAATAGTACCAAAAATAATGACAATTGACCACACTGTTGCGCGGTGATCAACCCCAGGTCACACATGACAACCATACTTGGATACATTTTAGTCAGCCTTGAGACCTAGCATTTTATGTGATCCACACGAGCATCAATCAATACCAGGATAATAAAACTAATGGGTATGGGTTACATTTTTGGCTGTAGGTTGGAAAGCATGCTTCAAATCTGAGGTGAATAAAGCTTAATACCACAGGTTACAACACAATGACAATTGATCACATTGTTGCGCGGTGATCAACCCCAGGTCACACAACCCCAGGTCACACATGACAACCATATTTGGATACATTTTAGTCAATTTTGAGACCTAGCATTTTATGTGATCCACACGAGCATCAATCAATACCAGGATAACAAAACTAATGAGTATGGGTTACATTTTCAGCCATAGTTTGGAAAGCGTGCTTCAAATCTGAGGCGAATCAAGCATAATACCATAGGTTACAACAAAGTAACTTCCAATGTAATATAAACCACACTTTTTCTTTTTAAATTTTGTTCTTTTCTTCTTCCCCCTCCAGAAATTGAATGTGACAATTAAAGAGATACAAAGACATTGTGACTGGTAATGGTAATGTCAACACTGGTCAAGTGTATGAGCAACCATTAATAAAACAAAAACGACCTAGTTTGGGTAGTCCCAAGGTTAGTGATAGGTGTCATGTCATACAAAATATCAGGAGTCATGCAGATACTATTTATAACCCTTCAGCATCATGACAAGCCACCGCAATTGATGTGTTCTGGGATATATGCTTCTGTCAATGTAGTTGACAACAGTGATAAAGCAATGATAATTGATTTCATTTTTGTGTGTTGATTAACCACAGGTCACACATAATGACAATATTTGTGCGCATACTCACTATCGTCAACATAGTCAATACTGAAACCCAGCACTTTGCATGATCTGGATGAGCATCAATCAATAGGTCTGTCAAGAATGAATTGGGAAACATACCAGACAAATATCAGGAATCATGCAGGTATCGTTAAAGCTGTCAGCATCACTGTTAGTTTTATGTCAAAGTCGCCTAGCCTGACGAAACATCCTACTTTCAAAACCGAAACAATTATCTAGATCTGATTGAACACATCTGACCTAGATACTGGTGCACCTATTGAACAGTTCTTGCCACATAGAAGGAACTACTGGTGCAATTTAATAGAACCTGTTACAGCAGAAGCCTATGGTGGCAGAGGTTTTGCATGCTTGTCAAAATTAATTTGGCATGGTTGTACTTGAAATATCTCCAAACTTGGCCATTTAAAATACAAGTTACTCCAAACTAAAGTATGGTAGGTTATAGTGAACAATCTTTTATATTTATCTTAGAAAATTCCAGAAACTCAAAACTATCAGACCATCAGTCAAACTAACCAGGGGTCATGCAGATATTGTTTACAAGATTTCTGTATCATCTTAAGCTGTGGTAATTTGTGTGTTCTGGATATATACCTCTGTCAATGCAGTTGGCAACAACAAAACAATTACATTCAACCACATAGTTGTGTGGCAATTTACATGCTCTACAATATATATATCTGTTAATGTAGTAGACAATAGTACCAAAAATAATGACAATTGATCACATTGTTGTGAGTTGATCAACCTCAGGCCACACATGACGACCATACTTGGACACATTTTAGTCAGTTTTGGGACGTAGATAATAAAACTAATGCATATGGGTTATATTTCCGGCTGTAGTTTGAAAAGCATGCCTCAAATCTGAGGTGAACCAAGCATAATACCATAGTTTACAACTAAGTAACTTCAAATGTAATCCAAACCACACATTTAATTGAATGTGACAATTAAAGAAATACAAAGACACTGTGACTGGTATTGGTGATGTCAACACTGCGGTCAAGTGCCCCAACAAGGATAAATAGAACAATTCTGTCATTTATGAGCGTGATCCAATAATAATGAGAGAGTACTAGATTTGAAGAAAGTGCTTACATGAGCCGGCGGGCAGCAATCAGGGTCACAGCGGCATACAAATGCGAGCAAACGCCATCAAGACAAAATCACAAGAAACCTTTCATTGCTTCTAGTTAAATTCTGTTATTTACTGTCCTTTAGTTTGGGTAGTCCTAAGGTGTTCATGTGTGGCCTGGAGTGCCAGGCCCAGCTTATTTAGTCCCTTAAAGGATTTCTCCCTGAAGTCCCTGCTGTGTAAGGTTGTTCCAATTCCGAAATATTGGTTCGAAGTTGCTTCGTGCAATGTCATGTTGCCTGTCCCAATTAGTTTTTCTGCTAGGCATGGGTTTTGCATAAACTTTTGTTCCAGGATTTCTCCCATGACTGCCTGTCTGCTGTGGCGCCACTCAGGAGTTTCTGGAATAGAGTCAGCAATACGCTTAGCCTCCAGTGGTGTAGGTGCGCTTATTACCTGAGTGAGACACGCAGTATCACCAGCCATTTGACACTTAGTCGCCTGGTATTTATGTTCTGCAGTTGGGTACACAACATCCTCCATAGCAATATATATTGGAGAAGGGTGGAAGTTTGACAAGAAGGAATGTTCTGAGTGAAAGTAGATTCCCCCCTCCAGTTCCAGTGATTTGGCATTAGCCAGGCTAAAGCGATGGGGGAGCAGGTCAGCATCCTCATGTCTGTATTTCCTTCCGTCAATAATTATTCCATCTCCATGGACTCGGACCTCACATCCCGCGGTTCTGGCCAGCGTTGCTACTGAGCGGAACTCTTCCCTATGTTTGTGTGTTAGCACAGTCACATCATCATTGAGGAATATTCCTTGGTAGAGTTCCGTATTTTTTAGTTTGGTACGTGCATAGAAAAGTAAGTTCCTGTCATGAGTGCTACGGAAAGTTACCATGATTGGTCGGGGCCTAGGTTGCCGAGAGTGCTGACTTGCATGGGCGTGTGGCGTTGGTCTCTTTCCAATCCTGTGAACCGAAAGAATTGTAGTTGGGTCCGCATCAGTGGGATTTAGGAATTTAGCCAGGTCCAACACATACTTGCGTATATTTTCAGAGTCAGTTTCCACCTTTCCATCGATTTTAAGTGAGCATGATCGTGATTTGTTTTCTAGATCATTTAATTTCATAGCCAGTCTTTTGTTGTTTGCATCGGCCATGCACAGGTTGTACTCGGCTATTCGCAGTTTCCGTCTGTCACTAGACTGTTGGCGGTAGCTATCCTCTAGCAGCGCCGTCAACCTATCCATGTCCTCGGTGGCATTGAGTTTGATGTCATCCGTGGTTTTTTTTGTGTCTGCAGAAATTTTCTTTGTGTCTGCAGTACTCTTTTTGAGTTCTGAGATAGCACCCTCAAGTGAATCCAGTCTTGCGAGCACTAATGCAAGGGTATTATTTCCATGATCATCATCATGGTCTCCCTTTGGGGCATCCATTGTTTTGAGTGGAGACTTGGCTGCTGGTGACAGTGACAGTGTTTTCCCACGAGTGCGGGCCTTATCGCCAGCTGCTTTCTGAGACATCTCAATTTTATTTTATTTTTTGTTGCTGTTAAGCGCGTTCACCAACAACAACCAACACTCCCAAAACAGCACAAGGCAGGCAAGGGTAAAGACCACAAGTGTAGAATGTTGTCACATGTAACAGTCACTTGCAGTGGGAGATGTTTGGCTGTCGCCTGCAGTCACTCTCAATTTACTGGTATTATGATCAACTCACCCAACAATAACACTGGCTTATTGTGTGACATCCAATGACACTCACAAAACAGCACAAGGCAGTCAAGGGTGAAGCCACCAGCAAAGAATGTTGTCACCTGTATCAGTCTTTTGCAGTGGGAGATGTTTGCCTGTAGCCTGTAGTCACTCTCTCAATTTACTGGTATTATCACTCACTCACTTAACAACAACACTGGCTTACTGAATGATACTCAATGATTCTCATTCAAGATTAGTTCCAAATCTGGTGTAGTATGTTCTCCTAATATTAATATTCCTCCTTGAGCAGTGGTTATCTGTGTTATAAAGTCAGAGACATGTATTTTGCCTTTTAGTTACTCCAGCTGTTAACGCACGTGTTTTACTCGCGCGCCATATAATTAATCAATTTGGGTAATTTAATTTTAGACATTTTTACATTTGTCAATTAAAATTGCATCTGCCACCTGGAGTATGTATGGTATGAGGGAGGATGAGACATATGAATGACATAACAGTAAATAATAACAAGCAATAATATGTACATGAGAAATGCAAATTCATTAGATAGCAATGCAAAATGTTAAAGGGAATCAGCATACCTGTCCGGGAAAACAAATGAACTCGGAATAGTTCTAATTTGTGCTACAGGGTGGTTCATGCTTAGTACTGAACTTTTCTACAGGGATTTTGGATGGGGGAATTGGTCAATTTTGAACTCAAAACAAGGGGGTGCACCTTCTCACTGAGGTGCTTTTTATAACCAAGCTTTACTTGGTACTACCCTCAGATGGGCAAAGGACACAATCAATGGGATATTCAAGAAGCTGTATATAATCCACTGCAAACTGGGACAAAACTCAAAGAAGTAATCACTATCTTGTTAAAACCGTGAAGTTAAAATTAACACAGGCAAGGGAGTACTTTGTAAACAGCCTAATGTGAAACGTTCAAAAGACATGTCAAGTGAGGAAAAAAAGTGTTTGAATTTAAAAAGGACTTTTAATAGAGACCAATGGCAATACTCAACCAAGTGGGGAGTTAGTTATCAGAACTCTCAGCCAATATATGAGGTGGCTTTAGCTAAAGCACACCGGGCAAAGGCAACGCAAATGTGTACATTACCGGAAAGCCCATTCAAGTGAGGACTACATATATTTTAACAATCAAATTTTGATGCATACTGCAATGCTGTGCACTCAAATGGGAGGGAAAGGATTTTGTTGTCAGAGCACTCACCAAATTAATAAGTTAGGCTAAAGCCAGTCAAACTAGAATTAACCCAGCAAAGACAGCAAATGGGATTATTAGCATGAAAACACATTCAAGTGAGGACCAAAGATATTTTAACACTAAAATGTTTCAAACTGGAATAATGCTCAACCAAATGGGGACATTGTTATCAGAACACTTATTCAATAGATGTATTGGGATGACCGTAGTCCAATTAGTGTTGACCCAGTCAAGGCTGATCAAATGAGGACCTTACCAGAAACACACATTGAAGTGAGGACCAACGGACTTTGATAAAATGTCACTGCACACTGACAATCACTGCACCAAGTGGGGACTTGTTTATTACGACCGTAAAACACTAGGATTTAGACTTAAGACCGCCAACTACGCAAAGCAACCACCAATCAATCAATCAATCAATCAACATACCTGTTATACAGCCAAATTATGACAGTCAAACTATACAATTATGCTATAGATCCACGGGTACATAGGCCATGGGACAAACTGGGGCAGTGGTTAAGTTTATATTATCAACTCAGGGTCTGGAATAGGGACTTCGAGAGCCCTACAGTAAACAACCCATAGCCAGTGTCAACTGAGTACCGAGTAAACATTCGCATGGGGACCTTGGCATAAAGCACATTCAAGTGGGAACCCAAGGAGTTCAATTCAATGTAGTTTTTACACAATAAAGTGAGGACCAAGGAAACACTCAACTGTTAATTATTGACTGTTGGAAAGGGACATATTCAGATGGTGTCCTAGGATTTCAAAACTTCACTATGGCATAATTGTAATTAACAGCAGTGAAATGTAAATGGCGAGGATTGACAGAACCCCATTTAAAGGAGGGCCCACACATTCCACAACTACATATTGGACTGCATAGTTAGATAAGCTGGCAAAGGACACAATTAAGTGGCTATTCCAGATGCTATATAAAATTTATCGTAAACCACAAGAAAAATACATGAAGTAGGATTCTTTGACAGAACAGTTAAGTTCAATTGTACACTGATAAGTGAGTATGCATACTTTGTAAACAGTCAAATGGGGACACTGTCAAAAATACTTCAAGTGACGACGTGCTGGGAACACAGGTAACTGAGTATCTGATGAACACAGCCAAATGAGGACTTGATCTGAACACAGCCAAATGGATACCTGATGAACACATCCAACTGAGGACTTGATGGGAACACAGTTAAATGAGTATCTGATGAACTCAGCCAAATGAGGACTTGATCTGAACACGGCCAAATGGGTACCTGATGAACACATCTAACTGAGGACTTACTGGGAACACAGTTAAATGAGTATCTGATGAACACGTCCAACTGAGGACTTGATTTGAACACAGACAAATTGGTACCTGATGAACACATCCAACTGAGGAATTGATCTGAACACAGTTAAATGAGTATCTGAGGAACACAACCAATTGAGGACTTGATCTGGACACACCCAAATGAGTTATAATGCATTACCACCAACCCACCAACACTGGGTGTGCATTATAAGTGGGGTTTAGTTTTGGGGCTTTGGATGGGGGAATTGGTCAATTTTGAACTCAAAACAGGGGGTGCACCTTCTAACCGAGGTGCTTGTTATAACCAAGCTTTTATTGGTACTGCACTCAGATGGGCAAAGGACACAACCAATGGGATATTCAAGAAGCTGTATATAATCCACTGCAAACTGGGACTTGATATTAACACAGTCAAGTGAGTACCTGGTAAACACATATAATTGAGGACTGTACCTGAACACAGTCAAATGAGTACCTGGCAAAACAATGTAAGTTTACCAAGCAAATGCAACAAAAGCACTTTATTTCACAGTTTGTGCTAAGCATAGTTGTTGGTATGCTATTATGGTGTGCATATTTTTGCGTGAAAATAAGAGTTATATTTTTAACACAATCAAGTATCTGATGAACACATCCAACTGAGGACTTGATCTGAACACAGCCAAATGAGTACCTGATGAACACATCCAACTGAGCACTTGCTGGAAAACACAGTTAAATGAGTATCTGATGAACACAACCAAATGAGGACTTGATCTTAAAACAGCCAAATGAGTACCTGATGAACACATCCAACTGAGGACTTGCTGGGAAACACAGTTAAATGAGTATCTGATGAACACAACCAAATGAGGACTTGATCTGAACACAGCCGAATGCGTACCTGATGAACACATCCAACTGAGGACTTGCTGGGAACACAGTTAACTGAGTATCTGATGAACACAACCAAATGAGGACTTGATCTGAACAAAGCCAAATGGGTACCTGATGAACACATCCAACTGAGGACTTGCTGAGAACACAGTTCAATGAGTATCTGATGAACTCAGCCAAATGAGGACTTGATCTGAACACAGCCAAATGGATACCTGATGAACACATCCAACTGAGGACTTGCTGGGAACACAGTTAAATGGGTATCTGATGAACACAGCCAAATGAGGAATTGATCTGAAGACAGCCAAATGGATACCTGATGAACACATCCAACTGAGGACTTGCTGGGAACACAGTTAACTGAGTATCTGATGAACACAACCAAATGAGGACTTGATCTGAACAAAGCCAAATGGGTACCTGATGAACACAACCAACTGAGGACTTGCTGAGAACACAGTTCAATGAGTATGTGATGAACTCAGCCAAATGAGGACTTGATCTGAACACAGCCAAATGGATACCTGATGAACACATCCAACTGAGGACTTGCTGGGAACACAGTTAAATGGGTATCTGATGAACACAGCCAAATGAGGAATTGATCTGAAGACAGCCAAATGGATACCTGATGAACACATCCAACTGAGGACTTGCTGGGAACACAGTTAAATGAGCATCTGATGAACACATCCAACTGAGGACTTGATGGGAACACAGGTAAATGAGTATCTGATGAATTCAGCCAATTGAGGAGTCGATCTGAACACACCCAAATGAGTACCCGATGACAATTATAATGCATTACCACCAACCCACCAAAAGTAGGTGTGCATTATAAGTGGGGTTTAGTTTTTGGGTTTTGGATGGGGGAATTGGTCAATTTTGTACTCAAAACAGGGTGAGAAACTTCTAACCGAGGTGCGTGTCACAACCAAGGTTTTCTTGTTACTACACTCAGATGGGCAAAGGACACAATCAATGGGATATTCAAGAAGCTGTATGTAATCCACTGCAAACTGGGACAAAAATCAAAGAAGTAAGGACTATCTTGGTAAAAACCGTGAAGTTAAGACAGGCAAAGCAGTACTTTGTAAACAACATAATGGTGAAACTTTAAAAAGACACATCAAGTGAGGACAAAAAGTGTTTGGAATTTAAAAAGGACTATTAATAGAGACCAATGTCAATACTCAGCCAAGTGAGCAGTTAGTTATCAGAACTCTCAGCCAATAGAGGAGGTGGCTTAAGCTAAAGCGCACCCAGCAAAGCCAAAGCAAATGTGCACATTACTGGAAAGAACATTCGAGTGAGGACTAGATATATTTTAATGATCAAATTTTGATGCATACTGCAATGATGTACACTCGAATGGGGGAGGGGGGACTTTGTTGTCAGAGCACTCACCAAATAAATAAATTAGGCTAAAGCCAGTCAAACTCAAATTAACCCAGCAAAGACAGCAAATGGGATTATTACCATGAAAACACATTAAAGTAAGGACCACATATATTTTAACAATAAAATGCTTCAAACTGGAATAATGCTCAACCAAATGGGGACAATAGATGTATTGGATTGACCATAGTCCAATTAGTGTTTACCCAGTCAAGGCTGTTCAAATGAGGACCTTACCAGAAACACACATTCAAGTGAGGACCAACAGACTTTGCTAACAAAATGTCACTGCACACTATGACAATCAATGCACCAAGTGGGGACTTGGTTATTATGACTGTCAAACACTAGGATTTCGACTTAAGACCGCCAACTACACAAAGCAACCATCAATCAATCAACATACCTGTTATGCAGCCAAATTATGACTTGTGATAGAGGCAAAATATACAATTATGCTATAGATCCACGGGTACATAGGACATGGGACAAACTGGGGCAGTGGTTAAGTTTATATTATCAACTGAAGATCTGGAATAGACTTCCAGAGCCCTACAGTAAACAACCCATAGCCAGTGTCAACTGAGTACCGAGTAAACATATTCGCATGGATACCTTGGCATAAAGCACATTCAAGTGGGACCCAAGGAGTTCAATTCATTGTGGCTTTTACACAATCAAGTGAGGACCAAGGAAACAGACTCAACTGTTAGTTATTGACTGTTGGAAAGGGACACATTCAGATGGTGTCCTAGGATTTCAAAACTTCACTACAGCGTTATTGTAATTAACAGCAGTGATATGTAAATGGGGAGCATTGGCAGAACCCCATTTAACAATAAAAGGCTTCAAACTGGAATAATGCTCAACCAAATGGGGACAATAGATGTATTGGGTTGACCATAGTCCAATTAGTGTTTACCCAGTCAAGGCTGTTCAAATGAGGACCTTACCAGAAACACACATTCAAGTGAGGACAAATGGACTTTGATAATAAAATGTCACTGCACACTATGACAATCAATGCAGCAAGTGTGGATTTGTTTAATACGGCCGTAAAACACTAGGATTTAGACTTAAGACCGCCAACTACACAAAGCAACAAAAGTGCTTTATTTCAAAGTTTGTGCTAAGCATAGTTGTTGGTATGCTATTATGGCGTGCATATTTTTGCATGAAAATAAAACTTATATTTTTAACACAATCAAGTACCTGATGAACACATCCAACTGAGGATTTGATCTGAATACAGCCATATGAGTACCTGATGAACACAGCCAAATGAGGACTCGATCTGAACACAGCCAAATGGGTACCTGATGAACACATCTAACTGAGGACTTGCTGGGAACAGAGTTAAATGAGTATCTGATGAACACGTCCAACTGAGGACTTGATCTGAACACAGACAAATGGTTACCTGATGAACACATCCAACTGAGGACTTGATATGAACACAGGTAAATGAGTATCTTATGAACACATCCAATTGAGGACTTGATCTGAACACACCCAAATGAGTACTCGATGACCATTACAATGCATTACCACCAACCAACCGAAACTGGGTGTGCATTATAAGTGGGGTTTAGTTTTGGGGTTTGGATGGGGGAATCGGTCAATTTAGAACTCAAAACAGGGGGTGCACCTTCTAACCGAGGACAAAAAGTGTTTGGAATTTAAAAAGGACCATTAATAGAGACCAATGGCAATACTCAGCCAAGTGGGCATTTAGTTATGAGAACTCTCAGCCAATAGAGGAAGTGGCTTATGCTAAAGCCCACCCAGCAAAGGCAAAGCAAATGTGCACATTACTGGAAAGCCCATTCAAGTGAGGACTAGATATATTTTAACGATCAAATTTTGATGCATACTGCAATGATGTGCACTCAAATGGGGTGTCGGGGGTGGGGGGCTTTGTTCTCAGAGCACTCACTAAATAAATAAATTAGGCTAAAGCCAGTCAAACTAGAATTAACCCAGCAAAGACAGCAAATGGGATTATTACCATTAAAACACATTAAATTAAGGACCAACGATATTTTAACACTAAAATGCTTCAAACTGGAATAATGCTCAACCAAATGGGGACATTGTTATCAGAACACTCATTCAATAGATGTATTGGGGGGACCTTGGCATAAAGCACATTCAAGTGGGAACCCAAGGAGTTCAATTCATTGTAGCTTTTACCCAATCAAGTGAGGGCCAATGAAACAGACTCAACTGTTAATTACTGACTGTTGGAAAAGGACACATTCAGATGGTGTCCTAGGATTTCAAAACTTCACTACAGCATAATTGTAATTAACAGCAGTGATATGTAAATAGGGAGCATTGGAAGAACCCCATTTAAAGGAGGGCCCACACATTCCACAATTACATATTGGACTGCACAGTTAGATAAGCTGGCAAAGGACACAATTAAGTGGCTATTCCAGAAGCTATATCAAATTTATCGTAAACCACAATAAAAATACATGAAGTAGGATTCTTTGACAGAACAGTCAAGTTCAATTTAACACCGATAAGTGAGTATGCGTACTTTGTAAACAGTCAAATGGGGACACTCAAAAATATTTCAAGTGAGGACTTGCTGGGAACACAGTTAAATGAGTAGCTGATGAACACAGCCAAATGAGGACTTGATCTGAACACAGCCAAATGGGTACCTGATGAACACATCCAACTGAGGACTTAATGGGAACACACTTAAATGAGTATCTGATGAACTCAGCCAAATGAGGACTTGATCTGAACGTGACCAAATGGGTACCTGATGAACACATGTAATGGCCCTGTCACACTACGACGTAACGCACCAGCGTAGGGGCAACGTGTAAATCAATTGTATGCGTCAAAATTCTTGGCGTAATATGTAAATACAGGGCCAAGTTGGACGTCAATGCCATGTAGTTAACGGGAGCGTCACGTCGGTATAGCGTAGTTATAATGTGATTCAACGAGTAAGGACAAAGGAATAATTAATTGTGTCAAGGTGAGGCTAGTGAAACATCAGCGACCCTAGCGTGACATTAGCAGCGGATTAACGTTGGGCGGCCGTGAACACGCCCGCCCTAACGTTGCCACGTCCAACTCGACCGTTTTTCCCGACGTAAGTCAACGTTGACCCACCAAGAGACTAACGTCAGGCTGACATGAGTCTGGTGTGGCCAGCGTGCACAACATGTTCGGAGGACATCACAGACTTTACACGCACGCTAGACATTCGTCAACTACATCAGGACACGTTTGCGAAACGTTTGAGCAACGTTAGGCACACATCACAGACACGTTTGACCTACATTGAGATACGTTAACCCCATATTGTCTTAGCCCGGGCCGCACATTCCTCCCACCTGTGCGTCACTCTGACATCATTGATCTAATGTAGCCGCCACAGCTCTTTCGCACGCCTAACGTCTGTGTAACCTGAGTGTAATGTCATCCTAACGCAACTGCATCATGTTGAGCTACGTCGAAAGTTTTGGGCATGTCCAAAACCTTGACGCGTGCTGCGTAACTCGACGTAACCTGACGTATCTCGACGTCTGCCTAACGTAAGCGTGACGTAACCTGCAGTACCTCAACGTAATGACCAAAATTCACCTACGTTGGCTCACGTTAGCTCGTTATGTCGTAGTGTGACATGCCTATAACTGAGGACCTGCTGGGAACACAGTTAAATGAGTATCTGATGAACACGTCCAACTGAGGACTTGATCTGAACACAGACAAATTGGTACCTGCTGAACACATCCAACTGAGGACTTGATCTGAACACAGTTAAATGAGTATCTGATAAACACAACCAATTGAGGACTTGATCTGAACACACCCAAATGAGTACCCGATGACCATTTTAATGCATTACCACCAACCCATGACAACTGGGTGTGCATTATAAGTGGGGTTTATTTATTTATTTATTTTAATTTTTTTTTATTGAGGCTGTATTTATACTGTCCATAGCATGTAAGCCCGGGTACCCAGGCTTGTTTTCAACGCTGGCCAGCTGTAGTGTTGGTGTTGTCTTACCAGACAGTAGCTGCTGATAAGTCATCCGATTGCCTGCATTTCAGTAGCAGATAGATAGTTTTGTTGGTATGGTTAGTAGCCTATGTTAGTTTTTTTTTTATTTTCTTGGCATTGTATTTTTGTTCTATTCTTATTACTATGTCAGTTGTTTTCTTATGGTTCTATGTTAGTGTTTTGGGGTTTTCTTGGGAAGAGTTTTCCACTTTTTCTACTTAATTCAATACTAGCCTATTTTATTTACATGTTCATAGGCTTGTACGTAATAGGTGGTTGAGTTATGTTTGTTTGGATTTGATTTGATTTATATTGTTGTTGGACATGTTATCTGGGCTGTCCAGTTGGTGGGCCGTGACATATCACCTGCCCCCTTGTGGTGTAGTTCAGTTGGGGTTCCCAGTTTTTTATTTTGCACAGATATTTGTTGTATGTTTTTAGGTCAGGGATTTGTCTTTCTTTCACCGTTTGCACATTCCATGCCTTGGCGGCCATTTCAAGTGTGCTCCTTTCATAGGCTTTGATCTGGCTTCTGGTCTGTCTTAGTAGTGGTGCCTTGCTTGCTCTGGTGTCCCTCAGTGGTTGGGTTAGATGCTTAATATCTTGGCTATATCCATATGCTAATGTTTTTAGGTGGATTATCCTTCTGTTTTCTAGTAGCTTTACTTTAGTTCTTTTGTGTAGGTCATAAGTGGGGTGTAGTTTGTCTAGTTTCAAGCAGATCTTCAGGGCCCTATTTTGTAGTATCTGTAGTTTTTTAAGTAGCTCTTTTTTAGCACCCAGTTAGATTACATCCCCATAGTCAAAGTAGGGGAGTACAATGCCTTTGAAGATTTTTATTGACATATCTTGTGTCATATAATTTCTTAGTTTAGTAAATAGCCATAGTTTGTGATTTACTTTTTGTATGAGTTTTGTTAGGACAGATTGTAGTTTAGCTGGCTATCTAGTTCTAGGCCTGGGTATTTGTAGTGATTTACACTTTCCAGTGTTTGGTTTCCTAGTGTGCATTGTAGGTTTCTTCCTGTGATGGCTCTATGTGTTATTTTATTGGATTCACACCAACTGTCCAGCTTTAGTAGGAGGTTGTTCAGTTTGGTTGCTACCTCCTCTACTGTGCTTCCTTCTGCATATATGACAGTGTCATCCGCATATAGCTGGAGGCATTCTGTCTCCAGCCATTTTTCCAGATCGTTTATGTATAGTATAAATAGTAGTGGTCCCAGGACTGATCCTTGGGGTACACCACAGGTGACAATTTGGTGGTCTGAGAGTGTACCATTTACTTTAGTTTTTTGCTGTCTGTTGCTTAGGTAGCATTTTATCCAGTTTATTGATTTGCATTTAATGCCCATGTTGTTTAATTTTCTTATTAATATGCTGTGGTCTACAGTGTCAAAGGCTTTGCTGAAGTCGATGAAGGCTGCTCCAACTAACTTCTTTTGGTTCAATGATGCCAGCACATCACTTGTTAGGTTTGCTATTGTTTTTGATGTGGAGTGTAGTTTTCTAAAACCTCCTTGCCTCTTGTTTAGTATATTGGTTTTTTCCAGGTGCTAATTTATGTGCCTGTGGAATATTTTTTCAATTAACTTGCCCGGTGTTTGCAAGATTGATATTGGTCTGTAGTTCCCCATGTTTTGTTTGTCACCACTTTTGTAGATGGGGGTGATGGTTGCCATCTTCCATGCTGTGATGAAGTGCCCCTGCTCAAATGATATGTTGAACAGGTCGACCATGGTATCTGGGATGGCTTGGAGTGCCTCTTTTAGTATTTTTATGGGGATTCCATCTATGCCACTTGGTTTGTTTTCGTCTATGTCATTTATTAGTTGTGTTAGTTCTTTTAGGTCAGTTTTGCAGGTGGGGATTTCATCCTGGATATTTTCTGACTTGTTTTCCCAGATTCTTGTGAATTTCTTTGATAACCTATGTCCTACCGTGGCAAAGTGTGTATTTAGTTTGTTTGCTGCATCACTATCTGTGTGCGTATTTCCATCTTTATCCTGGAAGCTTATGCGTTCTTCTATCTTATTTTGGGGGAATAGTAAGCTTACAGTAAGTTTTGGGGCTTTGGATGGAGGAATTGGTCATAGGCCATATGTCGTAGTGTGACAGCCCCGTCTCATGGTGCTGTCACAGTACGACGTATCTCACCAGTGCCAATGCGGAAAATCACTTTTTGATGTCAAGATACGTCAAACTTTTCGGCGCGGGGGGAAAAGTTTGACGTCAGCGCAACGTAGTGGTAGCATGCGGCCGACGTTGTGGTAATGTATGTCGACGCGTGAGGGAAAAAAACACAAAAAAGGTGGGCGCAACGTGTGGCTAACAAGCCTCCCGCGCACGCGGCGTGTACCTAGGATTGGCATAACGTGCTCCCAGCGCTCCGCTAGCGACCGGCCGACGTGTTGCACAACGTATGAGAGCATTGTGCCAGCACGTGAACGACGCCTGTCCAACGGCACTCCTGCGCATTTCGGGGTTGCACCAGCATGCCATCAGCGCGCGCGACGTTGGCCTAACGCATGAGTAACATTTCATGACGTGCGGGGGGGCAGACGATCCAGCCGCGCCTTGGGTATAAATAATACTCAAACCCAAAACGCCAACAAAACGTTCGCTAAATGTTGACGGGTCGTTCGTAGAACGCCCGCCAACATTAAGCGATCGGCAAACGCACGGCTAACAAGTCCAAAACGTCGAGACACAGTTGAGAAATGCCAACAGCACGTATGCATACGTTAGAACAACGTCATCATATGTTGGTGGTATGTGGCTGACGCGCTGACGGAACGCTCTCCATCACAGGAAAAAAAGTCAACGTATTACAACGTCAGACATCGTCCCTCCAACCCATGTCTGACTTAGCTCGATGTCCCCCTAACGTCGCCATACCGTAGGCACCCACGCGTTGTCGTACGCCGACATCGTACATTGACTTATACCAACGCGCGCCTAACGTGCGCGTAATGCATACTGATGTATCCCGACGTAGCGCAAAAAAAAATCACACACGTCGACGTACGTTGGCGCGAAGCGTCATGACCAGACGGGATGGCCGAATGAGTTAGAGCAGTCCGTCTCCCGTGCTGGTAGATCATGGGGTCGTGGGTTCGAACCCTGGTCGAGTCAAACCAATGACTTAAAAATTGATACTTGTCAATTCCTAGCCAGGCGCTCGGCATTATTAGGACAGGGCAAGGACTGGGGTGCTCAGTGTCAGGATAATGTCACTGAGTGGGATACCAGGTCATGGTGCCGGCGACCTGGTTTCCCAGTGGGGCAGCACTATAAAGTCACCATGAGTGCGCACTGTCACTGGTCGGTACCCGTCCTGATATGACCTTAGATGTTGCTGGGACATAAAACAACAACAAACAAACAAGCGAAGCATCATAATGTGACAGCACCATGAGCGTATGGCAGTGACAGTCTCACTGTCAGTGGCTACGTGTACGTACGCTGCGCATGTTTTGAGTTTAATTTGACCGAATTTCACTTATTGAGTCTGTTATTCCATTAAATAAACATGATTTCAACCCCCGAGTGAATATTCATAAATAGCATAATTAGGTCGTAGTAGTGAATAGATTTGTGCATTTTGTTTTGTTGATATTCGACAATGCATTTGAAGATTGCTCATGACCATTGTGACTGTCATTGACAATGCCTTGAGTTTGACGGTACTCGCAGTGCAAAACATTTGTTTTATTCAAAATTGATCGAAATCCAGAACCCTAACCTTATAAATTTAATATAATCTGTTTTGTTGACTATGTTTTCTGTATGTGTGCCAAGCGTTTGTTTCTAGGTGGTGTAATTTGAGAGATATTTGACTTTCTCTGTATGAAGATTTGCTCACGGCCGTTGACAATGCATTTGTACTGGCGTACCGCGGAGACTGCAACAGCGGTGTTAATATCACATCGATTTTTGGTTTAATTTGACCAAATGTCACTTTTTGACAATGTTATTCTGTTAAATAAACATGACTTCAACCCCTGAGTGAATATTTATGCTTTTAAATGACAGAATTAGATCATAGCAGTGTGCCAGTGAATATATTTGTGCATTTTGTTTTCTTTACATGATTCGGCAATATCGCCGCCGTTTCGGCGGCGGCGGCGGCAGCGGCGGCGTTAATATCACTTCTATTTAGGCTTTAATTTGACCAAATTTCACTTTCTGAGTATATTATTCTGTTAAATAAACATGATTTCAACCCCCGAGTGAATATTCATGTTTCTAAATGACATAATTAGAACGTAGCACTTGATTATTGATAGTAGAACAAAATGCTTACTGCTTCAGTCCAACCATGATGCAGGAGTAGTGTGACGACTATGGCAAAACCTATACTCTCCAAGCAGATGCTTTCCCATGCTTAAGACTTGAATCTCTGCTTGGAGTAAAAGTGTGTTTCACTGAAGATTAAAAACCAAGTGGAAGTTGTGTTTCTGAAACACAGTTTACTCATGAAACCTGCCAAATAAGGACTGATTTCAAAACACTTTTTTTTCATATAGGAAGAATAAAAATGTTGATTTATATTGATTTCAAAGGAAAACCAAGTGGGGACCATGATTTAGGTCCCCACTTGAAAATGAGTCCCCAGTTGAAGGGTGTGTTTTCATGCGCAAGTCCCCACTTGGCACCTTAAACAGGAACACAGACACAGAGACACACAGACACAGAGAAACACATACACAGAGACACACACAGACACACACAGACACCCACACACAGACACCCACACAGACACAGAGACACACACACAGACACACACACAGACACACACCCAGACATACACAGAGACAAAGAGACATACACAGAGACACAGAGACACAGACACAGCCACAGATACACACACAAAGACACACACATACACAGAGAGAGACACACACATACACAGAGACACACACACAGAGACACACACATAGAGACACAGAGACACACACACAGAGACACACACATACACACACATATACACAGAGACACACATACAGACACAGATACACACCCACAGAGACACAGACATACACAGAGATACACACACAGACACAGAGATACACACACAGACACACACATAGACACCGAGACACACATACAGACACAGAGACACACACCGAGACACAGAGACACACACACAGACACACACACAGACACAGAGACACACACACAGACACACACACATACACACACATACAGAGACACACATAGACACACACAGAGACAAAGAGACACACAGAGACACAGAGAAACACACACAGACACAGATACACACATAAAGACAAACACACAGACACAGAGGCACACACACAGAGACACACACATAGACACAGAGACACACATACATACACAAAGACACACACACAGACACAGAGACACACACACAGACACACACAGAGATAGACACAGAGACACACATACATACACAGAGACACACACACATACACACACAGACACACACACAGACACAGAGACACACACACACAGACACACACATAGGCACACAGACACCCATACAGACACAGAGACACACACAGAGACACAGAGACACACACAGAGACACACACACAGAGACACACACACAGACACACACACAGACACATACAGAGACACATACAGAGACACACACAGAGACACACACAGACACACACAGACAAAGAGACACACAGAGACACAGAGGACTTGGATGGCAAACGGACGTTGGGTATCACACATATACCGTATAAGATATGACTGACCGCTCACACCTACCGTTTCTTGAACGGCCCGATTCGTTTTTCGAATCCCTTGCGATTCCAGTTTTAAGGCCTAAAACTGAGTTTTAAGTCGCGAATCGCAAGGCTCTGGTGTGCTAGGGGGTCGCACACCTAACGACTAAAACCCAGTTTTACGTCGTAAACGGGCAGTTTTACGTCGTAAACGGGAGGTGTGCGCCGGGCATTAGTCTTACCGGGCGCGGTCCTCGCGTGCCCGAGATCGGGAGTTCGATTCCCGGTGGACTCAAAGCAATGACTTATCAAAATGATACTTGTCGCTTCCTAATCCTAGCTTGGTGCTCAACATTAATAATAGGATAGGCCAAAGACTGGTTAGCTCAGTGTCAGGATAATATGACCGAGTGGGATATCGGGTCATGGTGACAGCAGGCTGATTTCCCAGTTGGGCATCACTATAAAGTCTCCATCAGTGCGCACTGTAACAAGTCGGTACCCATCTTGATATGACCTTAGATGTTGCCAGGACGTAAAACTCCAACTACAAACCAACCAACCATCCTGATATGGGGCGGACGAATTTTCGGTTTTATTTGGCGCCTTTTTCCTAACCCCCCCCCCCCTCCCGCCTCTCGCGTCTCTTTCAGTTTCAGGCAACCCCCTCCCCTCACGCACACACGCGTGCTCTTGTAAATGGAGAGGTATCGCCAGCAGACAGGCATCCTTCCACAACATGCACCACCCGGGACGAGATGGCCTATTGTCTGCGTATTGTGTCAACGTCGGACTAGCGACACTCCAACGCGGGTGACGCCGGGCTAGCGTGAATTTAACGCTGCCTTAGTATCGGCCTGGCGTGATCACGCCCACCTTAACGTTGCCACGTCCAACGCAACCGTTATATCTCGTTGTCGGTTGACGTCGGTCCACCGAGAGTGTAACATCGCCCTGATGTCATTCCAACGTTGTCAGCGTGATGACAGCGTGCAGCTGATGCGCTCGATGTAACCGGAACGTGGGCCGACGTCAGTCAAAGCACCCGACTCAAGGTGACACGTTCACCCCACATTCAGAACACGTTCGAATGACGTCACACACGTTGCATGCATGCTAGAGGGTCATCAAGTACGTCCGGACACGTTAGCGATGCATTGGAGTGACGTTGCCCACACTGCACATACGTGTTCGACCGCCATTGTGATACGTTAGACCAGCGTTGACTTAACGCTGGCGGTGCGCTCCTTCCCGACTGTGCGTCGCTCTGATGTAAGGGACCGTAGATCTAACGTCACTGACGCAGCTCTACCGGTCGTCTAACTTCGGCGTGACGTCAGCATAACGTCATCCCGACGTAACGGCTTCACGTCGAGCTACGTTGAAAGTTTTGGACATGTTGAAAACCTTGATGCGCGCCGACGTAACATGACGTACCGTGACGTAGCTCGACATCAGTCTAACGTCATTCTGATGTCATCATAACGTAGCCCAACGTTCCTCAACGTAATGACGAAAAGTCAACTACGCCAGGCTTAAGTTGGCTCTTAAGTCGTAGTGTGACAGCCCGATAACATGGAAATCAAACACACATCCACAACATCATGTAGACATAAAATCCCCCAGGTGTGAGTGTCAATTTGTCACCCCCGGTAGTAACAATGGGAACCGGTGGCGGCGCCACTGTCAAGCAGCGGAAGCAGTAGAGAATAAACTGTACTGTAAAATATACAATAATTCCCCTCCGTGCTTTTATACTCGCATATTTTGTTATACTCCATATATATATATATATGCTGCATAATAATTATATGAGTATAATAAGCCGGAATTCCATACTCACTCCTAACCTCCATCAGCCGGTAATCAGGTGGTGGAGCCTTGGGATAGTCATCTTCTGCTCCAACCTAGTCAAACTCAGCTCCAATGGTGGCGCCACCACTCGCCTCTACTCATTAACCTAATTCACTTCCTTACACACTATCATGTGTTCTTCTTATTCATGATGTCGGTCAACTATTATATATGCATATACAGTGTGTGAAGCGAGGGGGCGCCCGCCAGGCAATTAACCTGCCAGCTGGGAGGGGGGGGACTCCACCAATGCGCACAGAGGAAATATAGGGTGTACATGTTACCCTTGCATTTATACTCGTAATCAGAAAATTGTGAGTTCGAGTCTCGTCGTGGTCGCCAATTATGTAAAGACTAGGTCTCCATAAAGTAAAGTTGAATCCTTCCTCCAACTCATAGATTTACCACTCATTGTGGTCACCAGTATGTAAAGTCTATGGCTCGAATCTGTGGTTGTGTAGGCAGGCTACAGTGAAATCAATACAGTCAAAGAGAAAGGAAGAGTATAAAGTGTGAAAGAAAAGAGAGAGTCAAGCCCTCTGGTTTATTATTTATATGGTACATGGATTCAGTGTAGAGTATCACCCCACCCTATCCCCCCAATGGGAAACAAGCATTCTTAGCTCTACCAATAGGGATCCAGCATTCCTGTTCCCCGTGGATACCAGTGATCTGCCCACCACCACCAAGCTGTGTGGCTCCCCTGAGCACCTGCCTTGAGCCTGAGTGTGGTGATCCTGACTAGCAGAGGGGGGAGGGGGTCGGCTCTGAGTGGCCCTTACACACAGCCCTGCCAGCACTACTATGTCTATTTACATCTCACTCAGGCACCACCAGCACCAATATATACACATACATGCACCTGGTCACGTATACCCGATCAGTAATAGAACATTTGCATTCCCCCACCAATGCCTTAAATCAGAATATTTTACAATGCATTATAATACATCACATATATTATGCACACTTAAGCTCCCCAACTGACTATAGATCTCCATATTCACCACAGCATTCCTCTTTACGTGTACAGCAACAGCCTTAGAAAGTAACCCATACGCAAGTTCAATGTGATTTATTGGTTGGTGTTTCCACTGAGCTCTGGGGAACTGTATCATGGCGTCACCCATTATACATAATATTAACATTCTGGAAAGACCAACTGCATCATGTATATATTGGGTGAGAATAGCCATGCTGAACTCGGTCTAATGGGGACAAGACGGGATGGCCGAATGAGTTGAGCGTCCGTTTCCTGTTTCGGGAGATCGGGGGATCCGAACCCATGGGTTTGTGGGTTCGAACCCTGGTCGAGTCAAACCAATGAAAATTGATACTTGTCGCTTCCTAACCAGGCACTCGGCATTATTAGGATAGGGCAATGACTGGTTGGTTCAGTGTCAGGATAATGTGACTGAGTGGGATATCAGGTCATGGTGCTGGTGGTCTCCCAGTGGGGCAGCACTGTCACCATGAGTGTGCACTGTCACAAATCGGTACCTATCCTGATCTGACCTTAGATGTTGCTATGACGTAAAACAACAACAAACAGACAAACTGTCACATCCTTAAGACTGGTCCTCCCATCCACCCCCTACCCCTCCCCCCTCCCACCCACCCCTCCCATCCACCACCACCCACCCACCCCCTCGGTTCTTAAACGCTATCTCTCTGAGCAGGGCTCTCCGTGTTCATTCATCTGTTTATACTTTTTATTAAAAAAAATTCGTTATAATATGTTATGGCGACATTAGCATAAAGCTCAGTTTCGTAGTCGCCGTAGCTGGCCGTGAGGGGGCGCAGTAATGCTTTCCTCCCCTGGGCGAGGGGGGGGGGGGATGTGAAGTAGGGGTAGTGTGCTTTTATCTCCGCTGCGGCCCTCTGGCGGCCATTCGCCTAAACACCGTGATATATGGGAGGATTAAGGCACACAGAGAGGGTGTGAGGCGAGCCCAGGGCAGTGTCACCGAGTTGGGGTGGGGGTGATATGTGTATACACAGTGAGACTGTCTCCTAATGCCTGGTACACACCTACCGTATAGGATTCGCGCACTAAAACTCACGACTCGACCCGACCCGCTTAAAACTGAAAACTGGTTTTATGCGTGAATCGCAATCGCTAGGTGTGTGCGGGGAGCGCACACCTTGCGATCTTTGTGTGCGAAACGGGTAGTTTTAGATCGTATACAGTAGGTGGGTGCGCACAAACGGTAGGTGTGTACCAGGCATAAGATGCTAAGCAATATGGGACAAAACTTTGTCCATTGTAACGATCAACATACTATCTGCTTATGCATTTGCTCAGGATAATCTGATTTGTTTTTATATGGTGTTTCATAATCCCAATAGAATACATATTGATTTCAAGCAAATGTCCTTGTGTTTTCAGTGTAACCATTTCTGTGCTATTTTGTGTCAATCGTTACAATGGACCAAAAAAAAGAAGAGTTATCACCTTTTGAGACAGGCTCATCACGTATGTGTATGTGTGGTTTATTTGTAGTGTGATTGTGTGTGTGTCTCGTGTATGTTGTTAGTGTGTATGGGTGTAGCATGTATTATGTGTGTAGCAAGGGTAGTGGGATTGCATGGTTGTATTCATATGCAGTAAAGCCTCTCTAACCGACCACCTCCACAGATCAACCACTCCCCTATATCGATCACTTTATTTGGGTCCTAAATAATCGCCCATACAATACCATTGCAATTTTTTTTTTTTTTTTGGTAAAGTATTTATTCATCTGAACATGACATTTGTCAGCGCCAGGGCACTGGTCTTCCGGCCATCTTACTATTAGAATAATTAGAATGATTTTGTTTAAACTGCCTAAACCAACCACCTCCATAAATTGACCATTTAAAGTCGGTCCCATGGTCGGTCGATTTAGCGAGGTTTTACTGTATATACACTCTTGTATATATATTTTCGGCGGTACAGTGATTGGTGGTTACAGTGAGAAGTGTTCTGGACTATTATACTTGTATAATCTTTTACAGCATATATGAGCCTGTCTCAAAAGGTGATAACTCTTCTCTTTTTTTTGTCCATTATAAAGATTGACACAAAACAGCACAGAAACCGTTACACTTAAAACACAAGGATATTTGCTTCAAATCAATATGTAGCTATTGGGATTATGAAATACCATGTAAAAAACAAATCAGTTTATTCTGAGCAAATAATGCATTAGCAGATAGTATGTTGATCGTTATAATGGACAAAGTTTTGTCCCATATTGCTTAGCACCTTTTGAGACAGTCTCATATATATAATATATAATATATATATATATACGGTGTAAAGAAACCACCAATCAATCAATTATATATATACATAAATTATGCAAAATACACACATACATGAATATATATATATGCTCCTCCTCCCCCTCCCCCCCCTACCCCCACCCCAAGGGGGGGGGAGGAGGGAGCACTACAGAGCTTATTACAGGCGATAAGGGGCTTATCACTATCCATATACATATATATATATATATATATATATATATATATGTATATGGATAGTGATAAGCCCCTACGTAATCCATTCATATATAGTACTAGTAATAGTAACCTGTACTTACCTCTCAGGCAGAGAGCCATATAGACAGGTAGGTATGGATAGAGTGATTGCATCAGGAGGCCTGTGTAGTGTAATGGTTACCACACTTCCACCGGGATGGCAAGAAGTTTGTTCCAAAACCTGCTCTAGGCGCAATAATTTCAATTTTCACCATCCTCCATGGCACATATATACATAATACATATATGCATATACACACGCATGCATGTATACAGTATATATACATGATGCATAGCTGCTGTAAATATGCAAAGAATGAAGAACCAACAAAAAGTAATGGAGTGCGCCTGAATGAAGATCCCCCCCATCCCCACGCCCACCCCCGCCCCATCCCCACCCCCACCCCACCCCCACCAGCCGTGTTCAGCAGTCTGTGGTGGCGCCAGTGTAGTGGTGTAAAACTGCCTCTGGTGATTCCCGCCCCCGACACTAATAATATACCATTACCAGGATGAACCTGCCCCCCCCCCCCCACCGGCAATACTATACTGCACTAAAGATGCCCCCTGGAGGGAAATAATATACAGGTATTATACTGTCCCCTCCAGAATGAAAACAGCCCCTCTCAGCTCCCACTCTGTATGCTATGCAACCTGCAACAAATGCTCCACATCGCAACATTATGGGTTTTCTTTTCAGTTTATACAGCCAGCATAATATCATTATACCAGTATAAAGTGCGCATTCCTTACACGCGGTATGCGGTATGCGGCATGCGGTATGCGGTATGCGAATGGCATGATTCCTTCTACGCGGTATGTGGCATGCGGCACACGACTGGCTATATTTAAAAAATATAAATAAACACATATACTCAATACTGCACTGTATATGACCTAATATGGCATTTATATCTATGTACCTCTTGGTACGTCACATTGGGGTTCCTACCTTTATAATTACCAAATTATAGATAAGTATTCATATTTTTGTGGCTATGGTAGCATTTTTACCAACCCGAACCCCCACCAACACCACTACCATATGTTTCCCCTCCGCACCCCTGTGTGTGACCATTCCGTAATGATCAGTCACCTCTCCTAGTCTAAAACTAATGGACAAGTGCGACTGAGGTTTCTATTCACATGCCGCAGGCCGCATGCCACATGCCACACCGATCGCTACAGGGACCAATCGAGTTGCCGCATTCGCATTCGCATTCGCATTCGCATACCGCGTGTAAGGAATGTAGGCCATAGGCTTCAAGGCGTTTCGATTTTTTAGCAGCATTATACCAGTATAAATCCTCCACCGTCACTCCTGTTTTTTCTTCATAGTTTGTATACACAAATAGCAGCATTATACCTGTATATGACCCCCCTCCCCATCCACCTTTTTACAGGTATAATATTGCCGGGGAGGTGTTGGTGGTGTTTGGGGGGGGGGGGGGGGGGTTGATAAACTATTCCAGGATCCCAATAGTATTCCTTTACACCAGGTCAGACAGCGGGAGGAGACGGGTGGGGGTGGGGGTGGGGGCGTGGGAAAGGGATACCACAAGAGGGGTGTATGCATGGCGCTGGGGTGGGGGTGGGATGCCGGAGGGAGGGGTGGGCGGTGGCGGGATATGCGCCGTAGCATATGCATTACGTACAATAGTTCCTCCAGGGGGTATGAAGAACTCGGCATGGCGGGAGGGATGGAGAAGAGGGAGGAGGAGGAGGAGGGGGCCGGGTGGTTGGTGGGGAAGGGTTGGGTGCGGATGGGAGGGGTGGTGGTGTGGTAGAGGTGATGATGGTGGTGGTGGAGGTGGTGATGAGGTGGGGTTATGGTGGTGGTGGGTGGTTCGGGTGTGGGGTGATGGGGATGGTGGTGGGTGTGTTGTTGTGGGGGGGCTGGTTGGGTGATGGTAGTGGGGGTGGGGTGATGATGGGCGTGGGTGGTGGTGGTGGTGTGGGGGATGGTGGGGATGGTGATGGGGGTTAGGTATGGAGTAATGGTGTCGCGGTGGTTGTGGGTGTGGTGATGGGTATGGTGTGGTGGGATGGTGGTATGTATGATGGTGTCGTGGTGATGGTGTCGTGGTGAAGGTGTCGTGGTGATGGTATCGTGGTGATGGTGGTGGAGGTGGTGGTGGTGGTGGTGTGATTGTGGTGGAGTAGTGGTGTTGGGTGGTACTGAGTGTCGTGGTGATTGTGGGGTGATGATGTCGTGGTGGTGGGGTGGTGATTGTAGGGTGATTGTGTTGTGGTGGTGGGGTGGTGATTGTGGGGTGATGGTGTTGTGGTGGTGGGGTGGTGATTGTGGGGTGATGGTGTCGTGGTGGGGGTGATGGTGCGACAGTGTCGTGGAAGGTGATTGCCGTGGTTCCCACCAGGTGGTTATGATTTAATGAACGCCGCCACGCAGCACCGCCAGCGTACATTGTGTGTAGGTGTGGTGTTCCGAGACGCCGCGTGTCGCGTAGTGTGTGTAATCCCCCGCGTAGTGTGTGTAATCGCCGCTAGGGGTCTGCCGGGTGCAGCTTCTTTGTGTGGGGCCAGTGCCTCGACATGAGTTACCATTATGTTGATACTTGGGTCCACTACATTACTATTAGCTACCGTCACCTTGACATTTCGGGCCAGTACATTGACATTAGTTACCTTGATGATGACATTTGGGATAGTACATTGACATTAGTTACTATGATGATAACATTTGGGGTTAGTACATTGACATTAGTCACCATGATGATAACATTTGGTGATAGGGCATTGACATTAGTTACCATTTATCATTATGATAACGTTTTGAGCCAGTACATTGACAGTTGTTACCATGATGATGACATTTGGGGGTAGTAGTGGTAGTAGTAGTACGTTGACCTTAGTTACCATGATGATAACATTTGGAGTGAATATATTGACGTTAGTTACCATTTATCATTATGAAAACATTTCGGGCCAGTACATTGACGCTCCTTACCATGATAATGACATTTGGGGCTAGTACATTGACATTAGTTACCATGATGTTTTAATACATTGTTATTTTGAGCGCGTACTTTTATATTGTTTTCATGTTGCATTGATATTTCCGGCAATAGCATTAGCAACAGCTACCATTATATTTATATTCGGGGTCATTACATTGACATTAAGCATCATTACATTGACACTTGGGACTATTACATTCACATTAATTACCATTACATGGATATTCAGGGCTACTACATTGAGATTCCTAACCATTGCATTGACATGAGAGAAACCCCACTGATATTTGGGACCAATTCATTGGCAGTAGGAATCATTACATTGACATGAGGGGTTATTACAGTGACATGAGAGACCGCGACATTGACCTGAGTGACCATCATATTGATATTTGGGACACTATATTGACATGAGTTACCATTATGTTGATATTCATGGCCAGTACGTTGACATTAGCAACAACTACATTGACATTAGAGATCGTTACATTGACATGAAGGACCAATCCATTGACAAAAGTTACAATTCAGTAGGTATTCAGGGCTACTACATTGACATTAGTGACCACGACACTGACATTAGAGCTCTTTACATTGGCATGAGGGCCATTGTATTGACATAAGTTAGCATTCAATAGATATTCAGGGCCACTACATTGACATTAGTGACCACTACATTGACATAAGTTGCCATTCAGGCACTCAGGGCCACTAGATTGACAGTGTCATCCAGTACATAGACATTCGGAATTGCTTCAGTAATATTCAGTCATTGTGCGGCTATTTCTTTTTAAACACAAGATCTAATTTGTATGCAGTTAAAATAAAGCCGCGTGAGCTCAACACAAATAATATCCGTGTCGATGCTGTAGCCCCACAACCCAAGCCAAATGTACTCTGACTCTGAGGGGGGGGGGGGGGGGTAGCGCGCGCACTGCAGTCATCTCCATTTACTGTGATTCACATGAAATTACCATCAGGCCTGCGCATGCGCCCCGCGGCCGGTCGAGCTGTATCCATCTGCATCTAATCTGCATAGATTTAAGATAACCATGAATAGGTATATATATATATATATATATATACATCATATATATATATATATGTAAGAATAGCACGGCAACACAGTATTGGTGGGTACATCGTTTATTTACAGGAAATGACAATAGTATGAAATAGTAATGCACCTGGCTGGGCCTCAAATACCCTACCTGAATTAAATGAAGGAAAGAAAAAGTTTTGAAAGGCAGTGTGGATGCTCTGGGTGGCTGTGACACACTGAGGCGAACACTAACAACAGGTGTAGGGAGGTCCTGGACCCACCTGGTGGGTGTGCAGGGTACTATCCTGTGAGCCCCCCAGGAGCCCCTGGGCAGCAGCACTGTGCAATTCAGTTACATCCGCATATACGTTGTATATACGTGGGTGTAAGAATAGCACGGCAACACAGTATTGGTGTGTACATCGTTTATTTACAGGAAATGACAATAGTATGAAATAGTAATGCACCTGGCTGGGCCTCAAATGCCAAAGTCAGAGACACACCAGACAGAGAAGAATTAAAGCAAGGCGGAAAGAGCTGTGGCGACCTTGATATCCGCAACGATCCTGTCGGCTAGACGTCGAGCAATGTATTTATAGACGCAGTCTGAGCACCAGCCGCCATGCACCTTAATCTCGTCAATGGCAGCCCCTTGCAGGGCGAGGAAGGTACGCCCTCCCCTGCGGAGCGAGTGGCACGAAAAGGAGGAGGCGTCTAGACCGGCCTCTTCAGAGAAAATTGTTATGGTTGCCTGGAGGGTAGCATAGTCTAAGGGCCTATAGCCCCCGCAAACAGAAGGAATTTGGAAAGCAGGGGCATCTTGGGCTACTTTAACCTGCTGAAAGTGTTTTTCGACCCAGAATACCGCGCACAGCTCGGTGTTTGCTACTCGGGCCACCGGGGTTAAGAGCTCTCTCTCTTTGAACTGGATCGTCTTGGACCTCCGGACTTAGATCACCATACCCCATTTGAAGAATTCAAAGTCAGAGCATCTCAGAACTGAGTCTGACTCCATAAGTTGGCACTTGCGGAGTAAAGCTCTGAAGCCTGTTAGGATAGCCGCGCGGGTGCAGACATGGCCCTCACGGTCGGACATATGGTCAAACATCAGAGTCAGTTCTTTGGGCAACAGGGGGGCGGCCCGTTTGACCTGGCAGCCCAGGGGACGCTTAACCCCTCCCATGACGGTTCTCACTTGATGACAGGAGAAGTCAACCCCAGGAGAACCCTCCAATTTCAAAAAGAAATTTAGTGCGCTGATGTAGTTTGTTATTGAAGAGTATTTCATCGTTCGGGAAAGCCAGACCACATACATGGTGACCTGGGAGGAGGGGCAGGGTAGTGGAGACAGGAGGCCGCGGAACTCCTCAATGAAGGAGAGGTACTTCCCCACCTGCATGGACCGAGTTGTCCTTGAGTTGGACTAGTAATATTGGTCACACATGACTCTGACCTGTCCCTCCAGCTCGGTTAGACCTGTAAAGATAGAGTTAATTGCTAAATAAATACGCACAACACAGACGGCCGAGAGGATCGGTGCGAACAATGCGGCACTTGCTAGTGACATCTTGCCACCTACTCAGAGCGTCACAGATAGTATTGTCGGCGCTCCTAATATAAACAGACTTCACGTCAAAGTTAAATCTAACCGAGGTCCAGAAAAGCTCTTTTACCCAAACAATGATGGCTTTGTTGATGCAGTGGCCCGTGGCAAGTGCTGCACGAACCGTATTGTTATCAGTAACAAACACAACACTTTTGTCTTGCCAGAGATGGCCCCAGCGGCGGGCAGCGGCGATGACGGCCCACATCTCCTTTTGGTTAATATGGGTTTCAGGTCCAACCCCAGTCGCCTCGGCATGGTGGTGGCCGACCTCGGGGGTCAGATCCCGCTCTTTGGAATGAAAAGAGCCGATAAGCCAGTCGTCCGAATGGGTCGCTCCGAAGCCCCAATCAGAGGCGTCACTGTAGACTGAAACAACAGCTGCGTGGGGGCCAAGGATTTTTGCATAGCCGTTGAACGTGTCACCGTAGTTAAGCCACCACTGGAGCTCTGACCTGAATTCCTCGTTAAGGCGGAACATGTAGTACGGTTTACACAGCTGCCGGATCGCATTGAGAAAGAGCGGCCCCCTGCGGACGACAGTAGCGCAATGGGCTAGGCGGCCACCTAGCCTCTCTAGGTCTTTCCGTGAGGCCTTGCGCTTGCCGAGAAAACCGGATAACACACTTTTGAGTTTAAGGATCTTATCTCGGGGAAGGCGGAGTTGGAGAAGGACACTGTCAATTTCGATACCGAGAAATCTTGCACACTGGGCAGGCGCACAGAGTTTGGGGTAACTTAGATAGAAACCCATTCTACGTTTGTTTGTTGTTGTTTTACGTCCTAGCAACATCGGCAGCAATTTTTTGCTGGTTAACTGCGCAATCCTCAAATGAGGAGCCTATAATGGCAAAGTCGTCAAGATAGTTTACACATCTGACTACTCCATCGAGCCTGCCACAGCGAGCAACAAAATCTGATATCCGATTGAAGATATATGGGCTAGAGGAGAGCCCCATGCATAGGCGGTTGTCAAAAAAAAATTTGGGCCCACCCCCAGTTCCGAAGTCCCATTTGATAGCCTGGAATGGGCGGTCGCTGGGATGGATATTAATGGCCCTATTGGCGTCCTTGATGTCTATGGTAGCTATGTAGTCCCTGCAAAAGAGCTGGTCAACTAGATCGCCAACACCTTGGTAGCAGAAGGAATGCGACACCTCGTCGACAAAGTTGTTCACCGAGCGGAATAGGTATATATATATATATATATATATATATATATATATATAGTATATATATATAATATATACATCATGTATGTGTATTGTATATATATATATATATATATATATATATATATTATATATATATGCACACACATAGAGGCACTGGTGCTGTAGCTGTCTCCATCAAATCTACATACATGCATGAAGGTCTATATACACACATATATATATGTGTGTGTATATAGACACACATATATATATATATATAAATATATATATATATATATATATATATGTCTATATACACACATATATATATGTGTGTATATAGACCTAAACCTAAACAAACCTAAACAGACACGCAAGCAAAATATGTATAAATGTATAAATAAGTGTGATGTATAATGCGTTATGCGAGTATAAAGTCATGGAAGGGAATGACTTGTTATATATATATATATGTATATATATAATGTATATATATAACCGATTATTCTATTTTCTGCCTCCTCTACCTCACACTAGGCGGTGGCCTAATCGGTACAGCGCAGGCCTCCCATGCGGGAGATCCGTGAGCTTAATTCACGGTCGAGTTAAACCAATGAATTACAAATTGATACTTGTCACTTCCTAGCCAGGCACTCGCCATTACTAGGATAGACAAGGACTGGTTAGCTCAGTGTCAGGATAATGTGACTGAGTGTGATATCAGGGCATGGTGTGTCAGCCTGATTTCCCAATGGGGCAGTACTATAAAGTGGCTATGCATGTGCACTGTCACAAGTCGGTACCCTTCTTGATATAACCTTAGATGTTGCAAGGACCTGAAACTCCAACAACCAACGAACTTGTTACCGGTGGCACTGCCACCCGTTTTCAGGCACTAGCGGAATATATATAATGTCAGTGTATAATCACGATAGTAATGTGAAATGTACATGCTTTCTCTTGATATGGAAATATATGTATATATATATCTATATATATATATATATATATATATATATGTGATGTATAAGCATTATGCCAGTATAAATGCACGTAAGGGATTATATGTTTATTTCCTACCCCAAATATTGATGGGGTGGCTTACTTGATGTATGCCCCCCCCCCCCCCTCTGACCACTGGACCGGTGGCTCCACCCCCGGCACGCCTCTATCCTGGACGCTACACTGTCACTTGCGCCCGAGATTTTTTTTATATATAAATATGTGAATTTCCATATCAAGAAATATATATATATATATGTACATTTCCATATCAAGAAATAGATATATATATATATACATATATTTCCATATCAAGAGAAATTATGTGCATCTATATAATATATAATAATATAGCAGTGTATAATCATGGTTGTAATCTGAAATGTACACGCTTAGCCCTCCCTCTATGCGATCACGTGACGCAAACCGCGCATGCGAACCAGCACCAATTACTGGCTGAACGCCCCATCTATACCTTCTCAATCTAGGCTCACGTTTTTTCTCTCTCTCTTTCTTTCGCTGTCTCTCTAGAATATTCATGAGATATTCTTGCTATGACTCCACGTTTCTGTGGCGGGTTGTGTGTCAATAACATAAGCACGGGTCTTCTCCTACTTAGTGTGTCAATTCAAGGTACAGATTAGTGTAGACAAAAACATTATTGTATTGACTGGCAACTGAATACACAACACTTTGAAATGCGTGGGATCAGGGCTACACTATAGATTATTATTTTGTATATTTTTACTAAAGCATAATACTAGTAAGATCTTTGTCCGTCTCCCATTTTGGTAGATCATGGGAATCGAACCCACCGTTTCGAACCTTGGTCGAGTCAAGATTTATACTTGTTGCTTCCTGGCTAGGATAATGTGACTGAGTGAGTATCAGGATAATGTGACTGAGTGAGATATCAGGTCATAGTGCTGGTGGCTTGGTCTCCCAGTGAAGAAGCACTATAAAGTTGCCATATGTGCGCACTGCCACAAGTCGGTATCCGTCCTGATATGATCTTAGATGTTGCAAGGACGTAACACTTTAACAATCAACCAAAAAAATAATACAGTATAACCCCATTAAACCAAGCTCGGTTAAACCAAACGATCGGCTAATCCAAACTTTCTTCGGCGGCCCGGCAAAATACTACCATTTATCATATACAAAAGTTGGTTAAACCAAAGTCAGTTAATCCCAATTATCGGTTAATCCAAACAAAATTGTCGGACCCCAGGCCACTCCTGAGTCCTGTATGTCTAAACCAAACTTTCATGTGGTTATAAGGTTGTCTGAGACCCCACCAACTTTTTTATATGATAAATGGTAGTATTTTGCCGGGTCGCTGAAAAAAGTATGGTTTAATCGATAGTTTGGTTTAACCGAGCAGGGTTTAACGGGGTTATACTGTACATACATCAAAAACAATAATCAAACTGACCACATACATTGTATATTACATGTGCAATACACACTTAGTCAAAGTCAAAGTCAAAGCCAAAACTCAGTTAAACCAATGATCGGTTAATCCAAACAAATTTCTATGGTCCCTTCAAGTTTGGTTTAACAGGGTTATACTGTAGTATGAGGATAATAATATCTGTTGGAAAGCCATATCTTCACCAGTGTGTGGGTCTCCATTGTATAATAATACTCACAGTAAAATATTACGTAATGAAATGGATGGACAGCTATGTCGAGTTGGATATATAATAGCATATGCCATGATGTATATATCTGAGTGACGAGAGAAGGTGGGAGTCACCGGCCAGGCCGCCGAGTCGGGGGCGGGGGTGAAGGAGAGGGGGGGGGGGCGTGCTTGGGCCGTGTTAGTAGTTACTAACAATATGGTGACACTTCCGCGAATTTATACTCGTACAATTCTTATATAACACATATATATCACATAATGTTTGCAATGCTATGTTATATAGTGAATGGCTTGAGAGCTATATCGAATAGACTACATCACGGTTCCGACTGCGCATGCGCCGAAAACGGCCTTGGGAGCAAAGCAAAGGCGTACGGCCATTGAGTTTGCCTATACGCACATTGAAAAACGTCAGTTTTATTCAAAATTAATAGAAATCCCAAACCCTAACCTTAGCAATTTAATATAATCCTTTTGTTAAACCTGTTTTCTATATGTGTTCCAAGCGGTTTGTGTCTAGGTGGTGTGGTTTTAGCAATATTTTACTTTTTCTGTATGGAGATTACTCACTGCCATTGACAATGCATTGAGTACTCTGGCTGTGGCTCTAACACTAGTCTGAGTGCCTAGATCTTTCTAAATCTAAATGCACATGGCATAAGATGTGCTGATTATATTGATGTAAATGCAATGCTGGATAAAAGATTAATATCTTAATTTATTATATATATATTTTTAGTTAGTATTCTATGTTTCAAAGAAGAGCTGAGATGAGCTGAAACTAGCACATTTCATTGCTGCACCCAGTGTATTAGCATGTGCCATGTGCTTTTGGGGGGGTTGTTTTGCTCTGACACATCCCACAATGCACCACGTTGCTGGAACCGTGATGTAGTCTATTGGGCATACACTAATATATGAGGGTGTCTCAAAAGGTGCTAAGTAATTTGGGACAAAACTTTGTCCATTGTAACGATCAACATACTATCTGCGTATGCATTTGCTCAGGATAAACTGATTTATGGTGTTTCATAATCCCAATAGAATACATATTGATTTGAAGCAAATGTCCTTGTGTTTTCAGTGTAACTGTTTCTGTGCTATTTTGTGTCGATCATTTCGTGACAACAAAAAACCAGTTATCACCTTCTGAGACAGGCTCATATACTGACATCTATGTATTTATATATAATATTCATAATTCTATGTTATATGAAATGGGTTGACAGCTACATTAGGTTAGATATATAATAATATATGTAACTATATATGTACATACATAATATTTATAGTAATAGTACTATATTATATACTGACATGGATTGACAACTATATATATTAATTATAAGGTTGGATATATACTAATGTATGCAATAATGTAATTGTATAATATTTGCAATGCTATATTATATATTGAAATATAAAGTTATAAATATTGGTTTAACCTACCCGAACCTCAGGACACGTGTGGCGCCACCTGTCGGTTTCCGCGAACACTGTCTTGCGACCTACACAGTCACTGTACCACTAACAATTTTACGCTGGGGCACATAGTATATGCGAGTGTACGGAGGCCGGCTGTTCGCGGCCTGGTTCGGCCGGAAGTAGACCCTAGTCCGCTAGGTGGCGCGCTTAATGCCTTCTGCATGTAGGCGCGCAGGTAAGAGGCGGCTTCAGAACCGTCACTTCCGCCGGAACTGCTTGTTTGTTGTTGTTTAACGCCCAAGCAACATCTAAGGTCATATCAGAACGGGTACCGATTTGTGACAGTGCACACTCATGGCGACTTTATAGTGCTGTCCCACTGGGAGACCAGGCCAGCGGCATTAAGACCCGGTGTCGCACCCAGTCACATTTTGCTGATTCTGTGCAAACCAGTCCTTGTCATATCCTATTAATGCAGAGTGCCAGGCTAGGTAGCAACAAATATCAATTTTATAAGTCATCAGTTTGAATTGGCTGGGAGTCGATTTCCTGACCTTCCGCACAGAAAGTCTGCGCTCTACCGATTAGGCCACCGCGTCCGGTTCGCCGGAACAAGAAGTGTTGCAGTTGTAGGGCGTGTAGAGGCCATCGTACTGAGCATGAGATCGGGGTGGATGAGGGCTGAAGGGGGCTAGAGAAAAAACACAGGAGTGGCTTATTTTATGGACATGACACACATATATATGTTGTATAATAATTATACAAGTATAATAACCCGGAATATCCCTCATTTCCCTCATCACTCACACAGCTCCATGGACTGATGGAGTCTGTCCTAGTCATCTACTGCTCCAGCCTCCCCAATCCCAGCTCCGATGGTGGCGCCACCACCCCTGCACACTGTAACCGCCACTCACTGTACTGCTGAAAATGATATATATATATATAGCATTATATTTAGTAAAACCTCTCTAAATCGACCGAGCATGGGACCGACTTTAAAATTAAATGGTGGTTGGTTTAGGGAGTTTCTTTTATCATTGCAATGGTATTGTATGGGCGATCGTTTGGGACCCAAATAAAGCGATCGATATAATAGGAGAGTGGTCGATATGTGGAGGTGGTTGATTACTGTATAATGTTATATATGCACCATATGTTATACTTGCAATGGTGCTGATGTAATCAATGACCTCTGAGGCACACTGACCTCTGTGACCAGTAATCAGTGACACAAACTGACGCATCGCGATGAGACCGTGCCTTTTGCATTGACAACGGGTAAGGTGGGGTAGGGGTGGGGTGGTAGACTGGATGGTTTAAACATGCTCTCACCTCTCCCCCCCCCACCCCCACGCTCCCCACCCCCATAGGTTGCACTACACAAGACAAAACCTAATACTTTCACCAGGTGGGGGTCAGGGGGGGGGGGGGTTGATAGGATGTTTGCTACATGCTCTCACCACCCACACCCACCGTGACCCCCGCCCCCGCTGCGGCGCAGTGCCAGAGACCATACCTGATGCTCTTGAGGATTGTATATATATATATATACTATGTCATATTATGTATATGTGCTATATGTTTTAAAAGCATGTTTTCACACACACACTTGCCCCTCTTCCCACTCCCCTCTCTCTCCATCTCTCTCCCATCTCATTCTCTCCGTTTCTCCCTCTCTCCCGCTCACTCTCCCTTTTTACCTCTGTCTCGGTGTCTGTCTCTCTTCCTCTCGTCCTCTCTCCCTCTCTCCCACTCTACCTCTCTACCCCTTTCGCGCTCCCCCTCCCCTCTCCATCTCCTCTCCCATCTCATTCTCTCCGTTTCTCCCTCTCCCCCGCTCACTCTCCCTTTTTACCTCTGTCTCGGTGTCTGTCTCTCTTCCTCTCTCCCTCTCTCCCTCTCTCCCACTCTACCTCTCTACCCCTTTCGCCCTCCCCCTCCCCCTCTCCATCTCCTCTCCCTTTCTCGTCTCTTTGTCTCCCTCCCCCTTTCTCTCTCTCCCCCTCCACTCTCCCCCTCTTTCCTCCCTCCCCCTCTCCCTCCCACTCCCCCATCTCTCTAACCCCCCCCCCCTCTCTTCCCCTCTCCCTCCTTTTCTCCCTCCCCCTCCCCTCTCCCCTCTTCCCCCCCCCCCCCCTCTCTCTCTTCCTCTCACCCCCACACTCACAGCCGGCTGCGTGCGGCGGGGCGCCAGGCGAGCATCCCGGACTACGACGCGGGTGGAAACAGCGTTCCGGACTGCGTCATGACGATCCGCTACCCGGACCGCTACCCGGGAGACCGCTGCGACGGTGGCGGGGGAGGCGGTGCCGGGGACCGGTGCGGGGCGCTGTGCTGGTGTCAGAAATACCAGCCTCAGTACTACGCCACCAGCGAGAGCGTCGAATACTACTACGAGATCCGGCGCCGGAGCGTCGTCACCGGGGACGACGGCGGTGGTGCGCCGACCACGACGCAGCCGTGCCCGGCCGGATGCTGCCCAGTGGCGCACCATCACCATCATCATCAACATCACCAGGGTGGCGGTGCGGGCGGTGGCGGCGGTGGCGGCGGTGGCGTGGGCGGTGGGTACGTAGTTCAGGAGTGCCAGCAGCGCGTCTACTTCCCGCTCTCCTGTGTCGACCCGCACTGCGGCAGCGCTGGCGTTCCGCACTACCACCCGGATGTAGCGGGCGGGTCGCCGCCGCTGTCGTCGTCGAACCCACACTACCCACACTACCCACACTACCCGCAGCAGCAGCAGCAGCAGGCCGGGTGGATAGGCTACACGCTGCCCCAGCCTCATGCCCAGCACCACGAGGTGTACCTCACAAGGTCGCCACCGCCCATCTCCGTTACCGCTGCCAGGGGCGCCACTGCCACTACTACTATCACCACCAGCACCACCAGCAGCAGCTCCACTGCCAGCTGTCAGGGCACGACCGGAAGTGGAACCAGTGGCGCGCAGGCGCACTTGTTGACCTCCTTGGAGCGGGCGGTGAGCGTCCGGCCCTACCACCCGCAGGCCGGAAGTGCGGCACAGGGATACCTGCACCACCCGACGTGTGGCCAGGCGGCGCAGGAGGTCAGAGGTCACCACTACCTGCTGCCAGGATACACGCAGTGCCAGGGCTCGCAGGATGATGCGGACGGAGTGTACGAGACCCTGGAGGAGCATCCGCAGAGGTACTGCTGCATCATGAGTGGTGACGGAGGCGGTGGCGGAGGTGACTACGACCCATTGCCTTCCCAGCAGTATGCCGCCGGTACGCACCCCAGTGATGAACAATGCGAAGGCCGGGGTCAAATTCATGGTCAAGGTCATGGCCATGGTCAGAGTCATCCGGGTCAAACGCTTGTTCCGGTTAGTAATAACAAACACACGAAGGAGAATTCCTACGAGAACGCCTGTCCACGCTGCGAGTACTGTCTGCAGGCTGAGCTGCTAGCAGCACGGTCCGACGGAACCGGAAGTGCCCTTAATGGCGTGAGCGGCTCATCTCAAGGTGTGCAGGAAACTCATGCCATGGCCGTCCAGGCACAGATAGCTCCACCGCCATCACCAGGAGGTGCAGCGGCGCCCTCCCCACATCCGCTAGATCTTGGGCTGCAGGCGATGCACACGCGCACACGCACGCGCACACTACTGCCGATGCAGGAAGTGAGCGTCAAGCCACCTTCAGAGATGGACGACACTCTGGAGGAGCGTGGTGCTGAGGAAGTTGAAGATGAGGAAGGGGAGGTGGAGGGGGATGGGGATGCCCCAGAGCAGGTGGTGCTGGAGAGCATGCCGCTTCTGCGCACTCCTTACCTGCGCAGGAGTAACTCAGCCGAAAGCTATGGCTTGAGCACCGCGTTCCTGGAGCCCGGGGCTCCGGAGGCCCCATTGTGCGGAGTCACACGGCGTGAGCCGGCTCTCTCGCGCTCCATGCCGGCCCCGTCATCGCCGCTCACGGCAGCGGTGTCGTCGTCGCCGATTATAATGGCGTCTTCCGGCGGGGTTGGGGACAGTAGCAGTGGTGGCGGGTCCAGTTATAATCTCACCTACCCTGCACAGCTCATTCTGAAGCGGGCGCTTAAGACGACATCGAGTCCCTTGCTGCGGCGCATTGTCAATGCCCGCTACCAGCGGAGTCAGACAGCACCAGCGGGGCGCGTCTCGGACACCAGCGGTGGTGGCAGAGGGGTTGGTAACAGCAGTGGCTACACGTTGGATGGCATGCCCGCCACTGGCGGCGGGGGTGGAAGCGGAAGTGGGCGCGCATTGATGGACTTCAAGAATGATGCACCTCCCAAGTATGACCAGGAGATGGGGCAGCGGTACCTGGCGCACGTGCGTGCCATGCAGCGCCTCACGCTGCGCGCGCAGCAGTGCATGGTCACGGCTGATGTGACGGCGCGTAGCGATGACTTCACGGTGCGGAGTGCATCGCAAGGTGGCGGGCAAGGGGCTATGCGGGGCAGACAGCTGCTCAGCTCGGGCGACGCGATGATGACGACATCGATGATGACGTCATCCTACGAGGAGGCACTAGAGAGTGTCATAGGCTTGAGTGAGAGTTGTGATTTCAGAGGTATGGACGCTGATGACGACGGCACCAATTGCCCGCACCAGCAAATGCAGGTACAGATGCAGGTGCAGATGCAGGTGCAGATGCAGGATGGGCAGCAGCAGCTGGTGCAGGAGGAGCACCCGTCAGACAGTGAGTGCCTGCCGGGGCCTAGTAGCTACCAGACCAGCAGTACCCCGCATTCTCCTAGAACAACTGGTGCGCCTACAAGCACTGACGTCGTGAGTAGCGGAAGTGGAAGTGTCCCCCTTTTGGTACGCGGCACCAACCAAACGCCACCGAACCACCAGACTAGCAACCCACCCAGCGCGGCACTGGTTACCGCACCACCAGTTTGCGACAAGCGTAGCAACGCACCTAGCAACGCACTTAGCAACTCGCCCAGCAACGCGCTTAGCAACGCGCCTAGCAACGCGCTTAGCAACGCGCCTAGTAACGCGCTTAGCAACGCACCTAACAACGCGCCTAGCAACGTCCTCAACAACGTCCTTAACAATGTCCATAGCGACGTGCCTGACTACGCCCTTAGCAACGGGTATTGCGACGCGCAACGCAACCATCTGGAGGAAGAGAACCTGATCACGTTCGGCGCGGCTGATGACATCACGAGTTCGGTGGTGATCCGGGGCGGGGAGGGAGAGCTGGTGGTGGAGAGGGACCCGGGTTCCGGGGAGACGAGTGGGTCGGACTGGGCGGACGGTGGTGGCGCCTGGCTGCCCGCCGTCACAAGCCCGGCCAGCGACTCGGACGTGGAGTACGTGTACGTGGACAACAGCAGCAATGACCCCGACGTGACCGCAGACAGCAAGACAGGTAGGTCGGGTGTCTTGAATGCATTTCATGGCCTCGCGCCAACAATTTTGAAATGCAAACACTATCCGTTATATTTTAGCTAATGTAAAACAAGAAGCGATCCTATCCTTCTTGAGGGCTTTCGGAAGGACTATACTATAGTTCATTAAAACAAATTTTCTTTGGGTGATGTCCAAAAGCCTATGATAAAAATCAATGTGCGGTAGAGGCATCGTTAAATAAAACAAGTTTTACTTTCTTTAAAAACAATTTTCACCAATTCAGGAAGAATGATATCTTCAATTTTTATCTAGAATTTTACCTGGCCTCAAATTGTTTTGGGGGTAAATGTTAGTTTGTAACTTCAAAAGTGTCTCTTGACACATAGTTGATTGTGTGCTTTTGCATTCTGTGTAAAAGACATAGCCTAATAACATTAATTTGACTTCCGGTTTTACGGGAAGAATATGGTGTCTTAATGACTTCCGCTTGCCTGGAAGAATGCAATAGACTGCTGGTTACCGGCTTGGTAGGAGGCAAGCCTCAGTAGAGGGAGACCAAGAACATCATGGTTTACAAATATTTCACAGTGGACAGGCTTGAATTATTCACAGTCTATCAGAACAGCACACCATCGGGACAAGTGGAGAACCATTGCATCCAACCCTCGACTAGAGGACGGAACTATTGATTGATTGATTGAGGAGGCAACACCTTGAAGGTAGCTGTGTAAATACGCATCCTTAAACAGATTTCACCAAATATGAAACACAATATCGATGTTAACATAATGCGCCTATAAATAATTTACAAGGACTCAAGTTGTCATTGCATGATGTCCCGAGCCATACACAATGCTGACCCTTCTCTTTTATGCTTAACAATACGGCCAGTGCCGAGGATAATGATGATGACAACATAAAACTCATGACAAATGCTGATATTATGCCAAAATTGTATTGGCCTACATTTTGGGAGAATGGGATCATCAATTGCAGGGCTGGATTGCGGCGTTGTAATTATGATGTGTGTGGGTGTGCGTGTGGGTGTTTGGAGTTATTTCAAGATGGAACTGAATTAATAACCTTTTCCACAGAGCATAGTTCTTGCCACTGCCGTCAGAGGGCAGGTTGGTGATGTCAATCCTATATAAGTCGTTTTGTCCACAGATTGCTGGTGTCCACAAGATTAGTTCTTGACACTTCTATCAAAGTGCCCGTCCTGATATGAACTTAGATGTTGCTAGGAAGTAAAACAACAACAAACAAACAGACAAACAAGCTATCAAAGTGTATGTTAGTGTTTGAAATAATTTATAAGACCTTTTCCCCACAGAATATCACTATAGTTAGCTGCTATCCGTAACATTACTGCCATTGCCATCAGAGGGGAGGTTGGTGGTGGAATACCTTTTCCAACAGAGTCTAACTTGCTCCCGACGACATTAGTTCCTCCCACTGCCATTAGGGGAGGGGGGAGGTTGGAGGTGGAAACCCTCTATAACTTATAACACCTTTTCCACTGCCAAACTGCTACTGACAATATTATTAGTTATTCCCATGACCATCTTTTGCTTAGAATATCTCCGAACTTAGTCATTTAAAATATAGGTTACCTCAAACTAAAGTAAAGTACATTATACTGATCAATCTAATTTATTTATCTCAGAAAATGGCAAAAACTCAAAACCATCGGACTATTAAACTTTGAGTGTATGTGTATAGTACTATATTATTAGTGAGTGCCCTAGTGTGAGTGTATATTGGTGTTCCATTATAGAGGTGTGCATTAATTAAGTAGTAGATTCATCAGAGACATGGACAATCTCTAAGAAAATGTACAAACGTTTAGCAGCATTTGAGATGTGGACTTATCGAAGGATGATGAAAATATCATGGACAAAGAAGATCACCAACAAAGAAGTTCTCAGAAAAATTAAAACTAAGAAAAGCTTGTTTGCCACTATACAGACAAAGAAACTTATTTATTTTGGCCACATCATTCGTCAGAGTTCAATATACCCTACATTGTTGGAAGGGAAGGTGAATGGCAGCAGAGGGAGAGGGAGACCAAGAGCATCATGGTTTACAAATATCTCACAGTGGACAGGCTTGCATTATTCACAGTCTATCAGAACAGCACACCGTCGGGACAAGTGGAGAACCATTGCATCGAACCCTCGACTAGAGGACGGAACTATTGATTGATTGAGATTCATCATGATCATGTTGTCGGTCGCGATGTGACAAAGACTGCTTTCATTACTTGACTGCCACTCTCCATTTACCTCTCTGCTGTGAGAGTGATGTCCATGAATCGGTCTCAATGTCTCTCAGCTTCAGGTTTCTCTTGATGGTATCCTTGAGGGCACCCTCTCTTTCTGTAACCAGAAGACAGTTGAGAATAGAGGATCTACTTTGGTAGCCTGTCTGATGACATCCTCATGAGGTCTCCAGTCCACCGGAGATTCTTTTTGATTAGAAGTAGTGCATTATGTGATATATAATACAAGAGATTATATATATATTATTTATTGAAGTCATCCATAAGCGCCCATGTTAGGAAGCTCAGCATGTTGGAGCGGCCTGGATGGACAACAACAAACAAACAACAAACAAGATATCCCACTCAGTCACATTATCTGCCCCATTCACGATGATATTTTGCTCAATCGAATAAAAATGATAGACTGATAGTGTTTGGCTAGCCAGAGTCATTGTTCTCAACAAGTCATCATTTGGAAGCGGGGCATAGCTCAGGCGGTAGAGTGTCCACTTGTGAATCTGTCAGTCATCGGATCGATCCTTCTCAGTGGATCGATTTGCAGATTGAGATATTTTCCGTTCCAACCAGTGGTCCACAACTGGTTCATCAAAAGCTGTGGTATGCACTGTCCTGTCTGTGGGAAAGTGCATATATATATAAAAGACCCCTTGCTGCTCATTGGAAAGTGTAGTCTATGCAGCGGCAGCAGGTTTCCTCTAAAGAAATATGCCAGATTGACCACATATTTGACGTCCAATAGATGATGAAATCTAATGTGCTCTAGATGCGTCGTTAAATAAAACAAGCTTGACTTAAAAAAAAAAACCAGTCATCAGTAGACTTGTTCCTTATTGAGATCCAAATAATACGCTGACGGTGCTGCGGGGGCCGTGTGCATTACATGTACGCAAACATTACAGTTGGCCCTGGACAGTCTGCTCCGGGACACCACTTGTTGACTTATCCGCCAGGGGGAGCGGGGCGGCCGGCAGCTGACCCTGACAATGCCTACTTGACACCGCTAGGGGCGCTGACTGCCTTCTGAGCGCCCCCACACCCACAGCCATCCAACCCCACCACACCCGCTAACTGTGTTATCGCCGCTAATCAGTTTTATTCGGTCTTATCGGCTTACTGCACACGCCAACCCTGCCCTTAGCCCTGCCCTCCCTCCCTCTCTCCTTCCCTCCCTCCCTCCCTCCCTCCCTCCCTCCCTCTCTCCCTCCCTCCCTCGCTCCCTTCATTCCTCCCTCCCCCTCGCTCCCTCCCGCCCCGTACCTCTCCTCACCCACACCCACACCCACACCCACACCCACATCCACACCCACACCCACACCCACATCCACATCCACATCCTGTCAGCCACAGTCAGGTTAATGCCTGGCTCTAATCAAGCCGATCTCAGTGCCGAAAGGACGTCGCTGGTTGGTCAACGGCGTCAAGTTGTTTGCTGACTTAAATGACGCGAACACACGGGGGGAGTAAAATACTTTTTATTAATGACTCTAAGGTTAAAAGTATTACATAAACAAATGCACAAAGTTAATGAGGTAACAATTCAACCTGTTGCGCACATGCGCGAGCTGCCCCAATGGGCAAAAGGGGCGCTAAGATAGAGTAATAATATGTAAAATATGTAAGTTCATTTGCCAACGGCTAAGCCCAATATGCTGGGTGTTGAACCCGGTACCTGGGGGAGCGGCCGCAGCCGGCCCGCTGTGTGGCGGGCGGCGTGCCCTCCCCCCCCCTCGCGCGCCCAGTGTCCCCCCCCCCCCTAAATGTTCAAAGGGTGGGTGGGAGAGGTCAAGGCTCGTCCTCTGCCATCAGGGCAGCAGCCAGGCTGGGGGAGGGACGAGGTGCGCACATCCGAGCGGTTGCTGAGCAGCTCGGGATGCGTGGAGGCAGGTTGCGTGCGGCCAGCAGAATGCCGGCAGTTGGAGGAGCCGGGAGGCGCCCCGGCTCGCTCCCCCGCCCCCCACGGTTGGGGGGAGGGGGGCAGAGTCAGCGAGTGCGCTGAGGCGGTGCGTTTGTCCCTGCGCCGACCCTGGCGCTGGGGGTCGGATTTCCTCCCCCCGCCTTATCTTAACGAGGCCGACAAGGCCATTAGTCCTGGGCTATCGGCCGGCGCGCCGACCTCCGTGTTGCGCATTTAAACCCCAGCGGCGAGCCGCTGGGCACTTAAATGACGCGAACACACGGGGGAGTAAAAGACTTTTTATTAATGTCGCTAAGGTTAAAAGTATTACATAAACAAATGCACAAAGTTAATGAGGTAACAATTCAACCTGTTGCGCACATGCATATGTAAAATATGTAAGTTCATTTGCCAACGGCTAAGCCCAATATGCTGGGTGTTGAACCCGGTACCTGCGGGGAGCGGCCGCAGCCGGCCCGCTGTGTGGCGGGCGGCGTGCCCTCCCCCCCTCGCGCGCCCAGTGTCCCATGTCCCAGCAGGCGGTAGTGGTAGTGGTGTTGTGCGCCCGGTGCTCAGGAGCGAGGCAAAGCCGCCCCCAGGGCGCTGGTGGTGCGGGCGATTCCCGCGGTGTCCGCGATGATATAAGCTGTGTACGCGTTAGATACCCAGCCGCCGAGTTTGCGGATGGTCGCTTCCGGCGCGCCCGCGTTGAAGAGGGTGCAGGATCTGCCGCGCCGGAAGCTGTGGGATCCATAGTCCGCCGTCACGTGCCCCGTGCGCTGGAGTGCGCCGCAGATGACCGTCCAGTAACTGGTGGCGGTAAGGGGGGTCCTCCCTAGCCAGAGTAGCGGGTACGCGGGGGGGGGGGCGCCGCGTGAGGGCGCAGGAGTTGAATAGTGCTTGCGTGGGGCAGAGGGGGTGCGCAGGCATGCGCGGCAGGGTGATGACGTGCGCGGGGCCGCAATATTGGTTGGTTTTGGACCAACGGATGGTTAGACCGAAAACGGTGCGCGAAAATCACGCGTCAGTTTGGCGCAGGTGCCGTGACGCGTCAAACGACCCCGCGGTGGTAGGGATGAGGTTTGACCTCCTTAATAGGCCATAAAACATGGCTAATGCTGCCGCCCAGGCGGCCGCGTGGGCGGGGTCCGTAGTGTCGATACCGTGCAGTATGGTGTGGAGCATTTCCGGTGTGATGGGTGCCTCCCGGTGCACGGCGTTCCCGCGCTCACGGCGGGTGCCGTGGAGCGTCATGGTGAGGGGGTGGTCGCCCTGGAGGGGGTTAGGGAGGCATCGCTCCTGGTGGATTAACCATATGATGTTGAGATACTGCCGCACGGAGGCATAACATAGTCGCCGCGCCAGGTGGGCGGCGTAACGGCAGAGGAGGGTGGAGGTGGCGGGGGCCGGGGGGGCGCCCAGCCACGCGCAGAAACGTAAGTATGCGGCCCTATGCGTTCTGTAAGCCTTGCGGGTGTTGGGGGCTTGCGCGCACTCCTGGTAAAGCGCCACTTCTCGGTCGAGAGCTGCGATGTCCATGCTAGCGGGGGGAGTGGTTGGCACCGAATGGGGCGAGGTCCCGGCGGGGGGGCCTGGCGGCAGTCTGTGATGGTGCGGTCCAGGGCCGCGCGCAGGCGCTCGGGTCCCCCGGGGAGCATCAGCCGGCTGGCTGCGTCGGCTACCACATTGCGCACCCCGGGGTAGTATAAGGCGCGGATTTTGAAGTTGTGGGTTACTGACATATAATAAATTTGTCTGAGGTACCCCATGGTGAGGGGGTCCTTTGCAGTGCTGCGGTTTATGATGGCCGCAGCTGCCTGGTTGTCGGTGTGCACATAGACCCGTTTGTGTGCCCATGTGTGCGCGCCCAGAGGTGCGCCGCTGGCAAGAGGCTTAATACCTCTTTATAGTTTATAGATAGGGCCTCCGTGCCTGGCCAGTCGCTGAACGCGACTGCGAACCAGTCGCCATTGTGGTAGCCGCCGGCGCCGTCCAGGCACGCGTCGGTTGAGATGGGGGTGGCGGGGGAGGCTTCCAGGATGGGGGTGCGCCCGTTGTGTTGGCGGGCGAAAAGGCACCACCAGCGGAGATCCTCGCGCATGGCGGGGGTGACTCAGGCGTGGTGGGAGGGGCGCACGAGAGGGCCCATCACGTCCAGTAACCTGCGCAGGTGGGTGCGCCCCCCGTATATCACCTGGGCGGCCCAATTTAATTTCCCGCATATCGACTGGATCTCTTTTTTTGTGAGACTGCGGCCACAAGTGCGCTGAGTTTGGTGGGTGGCAGTCCGAGGGTGAACGTAACCGTATCTATGGCAACGCCTAGGAAGGTTATCGCTGCGCTTGGTCCGACAATTTTGTTGTAGTTGATGGCGAACCCCAGCTCACGCAGGAGAGCCATGAGCTCGCTCATGAGGCGACGGCAGCCGTCGCGGTGGGGGTGGGTGACGAAAAAATCGTCGCAATAGACCAGCACGTGGTCACCCCACCCCCGTGCGCACATGATCCCGACGGCCGCCTGCATGAGCTGGTTGAACATTATAGCGCTCAACCACGCGCCGAACATCAGTCGGGTATCCTGGAGGTATGTAGGGGAGCTGTCCCCTGCAAATGTCCACTGCAACCCTGCATAGGGATAATCCGCGGGGTGGATTTTTACACTGCGGTAGGCGCTGGCGAGATCTATTTTCCCCATGTATCCGCCATGCTGGAGGAGGGCAGCCGCCTCCTCCACGGTGGAGCAGCTGTAGCCGTCTCCCTCCGCGTAGTCGTTGAGGGCGCTGCCGTCCGGGCGAGGGGCGTCGTGGATCAACCGGACCCCGCCCCCCTCCTTGGGTATGGCGCCCAGTGCACTCCTAATGTGTGCTGGGCCGCTGCGCACCACGGCGTCCGGGAGGAGGGCGCCCCCCGGGCACCCCTATTCTTTTTTGACGTGCTCGTATTTACAGGGGGAGTATGGGCATTTCCCCGTGTTGGCGAACAGCCTGCATATGGTCTTATCGGCGGTGGCGGTTGCTGCTGTGTCTGAGCGCCCTCCCTTGGCATAGTGGTGGGCGGCGCCGGGGGTGCCTTGGGTTCCGCGCCCTTTTTGCACGGGGGGGGGCCGCGCTGCCTGGGGAGCAAGAGTTGCATCTCCAGGTAGGTCGCCGCCGTACCCCAGGCAGAGCCGTGCTCCGCCTGTACCTCCCGGTACTGAGTGTCATACTCAATCACTGACTGCCACTCAAATTTGGCCGCTAGGTTGTGGATGCTCGCGGTGTACGCGAGATAGTACTCCACGTCCTCCCTTTGTACTTGGCCAAGCTGCAGGAGGTGCGCGAACAAGCACTGGTTTGCGGCGCCCCACTCGCCCTGTGTGAGGTAAACGCAGGCGCAACTATCCTCCTCGGTCTTAAAGTGCACCTGTCCTGTGGGGGGGTCGAGCACCTGCAAATATTCCTTCCTCTTTTTTGCAATCCTGTCGCGCACCGTGCTTGGCAGATAATCAATAATGCGGAGCGCCTTGCTGGTTTTAGCACGTATGGTTAGGCTATGGAGCGTGTCGGGGCCGGCTCCATGCCGGCTCGGCTGGTCCGCGGGGGGCAGGGGAGGCGGTATGTAGCCGGCCGTGCCCGGGGGGCGGGTGCGCTCGGGCGTCTCGACTGTTTCGCCCCTTGCCCGCCCCAGTACTCTGCTGGCTGCTGTCGACGACCACAGTTGGTCGAATGCCGCACTCGCCTCCAGTATGGCGTGGCGCTCCTGCTTGGCTTTTTCCTGGCTGATGTTGGCTGCTGCTCGGTCGACTTGGCCGGGAGTGGGCTGGCTGTCCTCCCCTGGGCTTGAGGGGGCGCTAGGCCTGAAGTCCTCGTTGCCGATCTCGCTGAGCGCTACCCGGAGGAGGGCCCGCTGGCCATGTGATATGTCGAGGGCCGCGAAATCCGACTTGTCCACTGCGTGCAGTGTAGCGATGGTGGTCACGTCCTCTTGTGCCATTACGCCGGTAGTTTTCCTGCTGAGCCCCACTAGGGTGGCCCAGTCTAAAAAATGGAACTCGTCCTCTGTCATCAGGGCAGCAGCCAGGCTGGGGGAGGGATGAGGTGCGCACATCCGAGTGGTTGCTGAGCAGCTCGGGATGCGTGGAGGCAGGTTGCGCGCGGCCAGCAGAATGCCGGCAGTTGGAGGAGCCGGGAGGCGCGTCGGCTCGCCCCGCCTCCCGCGGGTGGGGGGGGGGAGGGGGGCAGAGTCAGCGAGTGCGCTGAGGCGGTGCGTTTGTCCCTGCGTCGACCCCGGCACTGGGGGTCGGATTTCCTCCCCCCGCCTTATCTTAATGAGGCCGACAAGGCCATTAGTCCTGGACTATCGGCCGGCGCACCGACCTCCGTGTTGCACAAAAAGAATTGCAGCCTGTATATGTATGTATCTATGTATGTATGTATATATATATATATATATATATACATATATATATATATACATATATATATATATATATATATATATGTGATATATAAATAATTATATGAGTATAGAATGGGTGGAGTAGACTTGTGCTATTTATTATATTTTATTATATTATTTATTCGTCACGCTTTTATTTTGCCAATGCCGGACCGTTCTGCCATTTAGGGCAGTCCTGTGCGGGTCCAGGATAGTTTGTCATCTCCCCACGCCGGGTCATATGCCATTCTGCCGGCGCGGGTGTCACATGAGCTTGATTTGAAAACTTTTACAGGTAGAGCTATCTATTGCTCGGCCAAGGGCCTCGGTTAAATAAACTAGGCTTCCCACCACTCCTAGTTCTGTTGTTCCTTACTAGGGCCTAGCCCACCTTTTCTATATATATATATATATATATATATGTATATATATACATATATATATATATATATATAGGCGCACCACAGGTTACAGCTAGGTTCTCCGTCAATCCCTGGACCAGTTTCAATATAGTGCCGCCATCTGGTGGAATCCATCTGCAGCATTATTTTGGTAAACCATATCGGTGGCGCTATCTAATGGCTGATTTAATAACACTTTGCGGATACGTGACTCAAAATTGCCGCTCTGGTCGAAGTGACCAAAGTTAGTAAAAACCATCAAGATCGATATGAAATGTGTATGGTGGGCACAAAGAAACACACTATTGACAACCATATACATGGCTAAGCATCAGTGGAATACAATGATGCGCATTGGCAGCGCCAATTAACAGAGGAGTGGGGATCAGAATTACCCTAAAACTTAACCACCATTCGGTATTATATATATATATATTATTGTGTCGTCCCGATTGAAATCAGGAAGTCCGACAGCAGACTGTCAGCACCCACCCTAGATCGCTCAGTCGGCCACAGCATAGCTGGTCAAACGCATGCATTGACCGCCCTGACCCTGCTGATCCAATTGTTGTCCGCGAACGCTCATTCGCGTCCATCAAGTCTCGCGCGGGTGATGAAATCCCACGAGAGTCTCGTTTTGCAAATGGTCTTGTCCAATGTCTTGCCCAATGTTTTGCTTGGGTTTTATTGCGTGAGTGTTTTTTTGGTTGTTTATGTAATTCCAATTTATGAAAGAAAAAAAAGAAAGCAGAGAATATCTGGTTGGTTGGTTGTTGGAGTTTTACGTCTTGGCAACATATAAGGTCATATCAGGATGGGAACCGACTTGGGACAGTGCACACTCATGGCAACTTTATAGTGCCGTCCCACTGGGAAATCAGACCGCCGGCACCATGACCTGATATCCCACTCCCGTCCTGATATGACCATAGATGTTGCTAGGACGTAAAATAACAACAAACAAACAACAAACAAGATATCCCACTCAGTCACATTATCCCAACGCTGAACTAACCAGTCCTTGCCCTGTCCTATTAACGCCGAGCACCAGGCGACGAAACGACAAGTAAGCCTACCAATTTGTAAGTCATTGGTTTGACTCGACTGGGAATCGACCGACCTTCGTACAGGAATCCTGCGCTCTACCGATTCGGATTTATTGTGTGTGTGGTGTTTGTAATTTCTGTAATTCCTTCTTTTTTTTTTAGAAAGAAAAGCAATGAATAGCTCCTCAAGATGCTGCCAAAGAAGTGTTCCCCAGATTCATCTTCCTTCTACCTCTTCTACCTTCAAATCCCAGTCGAGTCAAACCAATGACTTACAAAATTGATACTTGTTGCTACCTAACCTGGCGATCAGCAATGCTAGGATAGGGCAAGGACTGCTTAGCTCAGTGTTAGGATAATGTGACTGACTGGGATATCCGGTCATGGTGCTGGCGGCCTTGTCTCCCAGTGAGACAGCACTATACAATGACCAATAGTGCGCATGGTTGCAAGTCGGTACCCGTCCTGATATGCCCTTCGATGTTGCCAGGACGGAAAACCCCAACAAACAGACAGTTTGTGCTTCATGTCTGAGCTGGAGAGGTATTTGTCCGGTGATGATTTTCTTCTTATCGCCGGTTGAGTGTGTGTGTATGGGCGGAGTGGGGGGGGGGGGTGAGGTGGGTTCCGGTTTCCCCGAGGGGTTGAGTGGGGAGGAGTTAAATTGGGTGCAACGTTGCGCACGGCCTTGTGGGACATGGCAATGTTTACAAACACAATGCTTGCACCCACCCACCCTCCCACCACCCCGTTGCACTAACCATTCACCTTCCCAATTCATGATAGTAATTTTCGTTGAATTCCATGAAAGCGCTTGGGATTTACTTTGTTTGTGGGTTTTTTTTTAAGAAGAAAAGGGCAATTTTTAAGCCTTTGATTTTCTTTCGATTTTGAGCGGAAGCTAATCAGAAAATCTTCATATAACTTTCAATTAAAAAAAAATGCATTGTGTAAATCCTTTTGTCGTAAATTGGCGTCTGAATGTTTATCATGAAAGCCCATGAAAGCCTTCCAGGGCATTTCGATATGGGACTGGCTATTCGCTCAGCGGCGGTGCGAATAGCGCTATGTGGTTTCCTTATTCGCACAGCGGCAGACAACCAATCAAAGCACCTGATTCGCCGCGGTGGGAGTTGGGGGGTGAGGGGAGGGGGACTGACACTTCTGCTTAATGCAAAGCGGGGGGGGGGGGGGGGGGGGGGGGGGTATTGTGTTTGTTTTTGTTGTTTTACGTCCTAGCAACATCTAAGGTCATATCAGGACGGGTACCGACTTGTGACAGTTTGCACTCATGGCGATTTTATAGTGCTGCCCCACTGGCAGATCAGGCCACCAGCACCATGACCTGATATTCCACTCAGTCACATTATCGTGACACTGAGCCAACCAGTACTTGTCCTATCGTAATAATGCCGAGCGCCTGGCTAGGAAGCAACAAGTATCAATATTTAATTCATTGGTTTGACTCGACCAGGTTCCGAACCCACGGTCTACCAACACGGGAGACGGACGCTCTAACACATTCGGTCATCTGAGGGTTTTGTGTGTGTGGTGAGAGTTTTGATGTGAGTGGTGAGAGTGTTGGTGTGTGTGGTGGGTGGGTGTGGTCAGAGAGTATGGTGGGGTGTGTGCTGGGTGTGTAGGGACGTAGGTGTGTGGTGGGGGTGTAGATGGGTGCATAGGGTGTGTGGTGGAGGTGCAGGGGTGTGGTGGAGGGGTAGGTGTGTGGTGAGTGTGTGGTGGAGGTGTAGGGGTGTGGTGAGGGTTTTTGTGTCGGTGGTGGGAGGGTTTAGGGATGTGTGGTGGGGAGTGTAGGGGGCTAGTGGGATGGAGGAAATGGCTGACGATTCTGTATGGATGTATGACTTAGATTTTAGAATCCACGGAGTTGTATTTGCGCAGCCGCTGTGCGAATAGTGGTATGCGGTGTCCTTATTCGCTCAGCCGCTGTGCGAACAGCCACGCCCTTTCAATATCTGTGGTGGTGAAACTGTCCAAGTTACTCGGCGACTGCTCGCGAGCGGAAGTGGAGACTGAGCTGCGGCGGAAGTAGTGCTAGCTGCCTTGCCTGCGTAATGGCAGACTGCCTGCTCCCTAAGTAGCTCAAGGGCAGCCAATCACCGGTATAATAGTAGCAGATAGAAGTCAGACTATATGAGGAGACAAGACTGGTTGGCTGTTGCAGTTTTACATTCTGGCAACATCTAAGGTCATATCAGGAATGGTACTGACTTGTGACAGTGCACACTCATGGCAACTTTATAGTGCTGCCCCACTGGGAAATCAGGCCACCAGCATTACTACCCAATATCCCACTCAGTCACATTATCCTGATACTGAGGCAACCAGTCCATGCCCTATTTCTATTAATGACGAGCGCCAGGCTAGGCAGCGACAAGTATCAATGTTACAAGTGATTGGTTTGACTCAACCGGGAACCAAACTCCCGATCTCCTTCACGTAAGGCCTGCGCTCTACCAATTTGGCCACCACGCCCGGTCGTTAGAGCACCGAGACGGTAGCCACAGACTTCGTCTGACTGATCTGCTCATAATACTGCGGCCAGTCAGCTGACATTTACAGTTTGCTGACACTTCAAAGTGAGAAGTTGCTCATGTAAACAGGACGACCCCTTCTGATGTCTTTTTTTCCACCACCCGCCACCAACTTCTGGCGACCTCCTAGCAACAGGCACACACACCAGGCCCAGTGGCCGAATCAGTAGAATGCGGGCCTCACGTGCGGGAGATCGGGAGTTTGATTCCCGGTTGAGTCAAGCTAGTGGCTTATAAAATTTATACTTGTCACTTCCTAGCCTGACCCTTATCATTAATAGGATAGGGCAAGGACTGGTTAGCTCAGTGTCAGGATAATGTGACTGAGTGGGATATTGGTTCATGGTGTTGGTGGCCTGATTTCCCAGTGGGGCAGTACTATAAATTTGCCATTAGTGTGCACTGTCACAAGTCGGTACTCGTCATGATATGACCTTGGATGTTGCCAGGACATGGAACTCCCAACAAACACCGAACTATTCAGCGAAGCCACAACATCATTTGGTGTGTGTTGGCGTTTCACCTCCTAGTAACAGGTAATGTCATATTTAGAGGGTACCGACTTCTGACAGTGCATCTTCATAGTGCTACTGCTGGCACAATCACCGACTATCAGTGACATTATCCCATCCTTTCGCTATCCTATTATTATGGATAGCGAAAGGACCAGGCAATCAGCCAGTCAGTCAGTCGGTCAGCCAGCCAGCCAGTCAGTCAGTTAGCCAGCCAGACAGCCAGTTAGCCAGCCAGCCAGTCAGTTAGCCAGCCAGTCAGTCAGTCAGCCAGTCAGTCATCCAGCCAGCCAGTCAGTTATCCAGCCAGCCAGTCAGTTAGCCAGCCAGCCAGTCCGTTAGCCAGCCAGTCAGCCAGTCAACCAGTTAGCCACTGACTTAGCCAGCCATTGCTATTACTAATTCTGTCCGGTCTAACCGATACCGACACTCACTTTTGAAGTGCAGCAGTAATAATATACTCAAAGCCTGCACTTTCTTTGTTCGCTACAAGACGGAGCCACTCACTTAGACGCCCCCATCTCAGCAGTCTTTTGTCGTCTGCTTCACACTTACACAGCGGACTGCGCATGCGTCTGGTTCTGCTTCCAGTCTAAATGGAAACTAGTTTAGGTAAATAGAATGAGCACTGTGGGACGATGTGGTGAGTGTGTGTCTGTATGTGTAGGTTGGTGGGTGGGTAAGTTGGGAGTGGGGCGTTGGGGGGTTGGGGGGGTGCGCAATTTCGATGCTAATTTTGCCCACGCGATCGATAGCGAGGCTTCGGGACTCGATTGTGGCGGCGCCTCGCGGCGGCGTGGCGAATTAGGATAATTACATAAGCAGTGATGGGTGTGTGGATGTGTACGCGTGTGTGGGTGGCTTGGTAATGGTGGTAGGGGTTGTTAGGGGAGGGAGAAGGAGGGATTGATCTATGTTGCAAAGAGAGTGACAAACCAAAAGGCCGTGATGCAATTTTCATTAAAATTGAGCAATTAGTGGATCTCTATGTAGTGTTGTTTCATTCAGCTGGCTGGTTTTTGTTTACACGAGGAGCCCCATTAGACTATGCTGTGATGGTTATTGGGTTTTTGTTTACAGGAGGAGCCCCATTAGACTATGAAGGATGGTTATTGCGTTTTTGTTTACACACTGAGCCCCATTAGACTATGCTGTGATGGTTATTGGATTTTTGTTTACACGAGGAGCCCCATTAGACTATGCTGTGATGTTTATTGGTTTTTTCTTTACATGAAGAGCCCCATTAGACTATCCTCTGATGGTTATTGGGGTTTTGTTTACACGACAAGCCCCATTAGACTATGATGTGATGGTTATTGGGGTTTTGTTTACACGAGGAGCTCCATTAGACTATGCTGTGATGGTTATTGGGTTTTTGTTTACACGAGGAGCCCCATACACTATGCTGTGATGGTTATTGGGGTTTTGTTTACACTAGGAGCTCCATTAGACTATGCGGTGATGGTTATTGGGTTTTTGTTTACACAGTGAGCTCCATTAGACTATGTTGTGATGGTTATTGGGGTTTTGTTTACACGATGAGCCCCATTAGACTATGCTGTGATGGTTATTGGGGTTTTGTTTACACGATGAGCCCCATTAGACTATGCTGTGATGGTTATTGGGTTTTTGTTTACACGAGGAGCCCCATACACTATGCTGTGATGGTTATTGGGTTTTTGTTTACACAAGGAGCCCCATACACTATGCTGTGATAGTTATTGGGTTTTTGTTTACACTAGGAGCTCCATTAGACTATGCTGTGATGGTTATTCGGTTTTTGTTTACTCGAGGAGCCCCATTAGACTATGCTGTGATGGTTATTGGATTTGTTTACCCAGTGAGCTCCATTAAACTATGCTGTTATGGTTATTGGGTTTTTGTTTACACGAGGAACCCCATTATACTATGCTGTGATGCTTATTGGGTTTTTGTTTACACAATGAGCCCCATTAGACTATGCTGTGATGGTTATTGGGTTTTTGTTTACACAATGAGCCCCATTAGACTATGCTGTGATGGTTATTGGGTTTTTGTTTACACAGTGAGCTCCATTAGACTATGCTGTGATGGTTATTCGGTTTTTGTTTACTCGAGGAGCCCCATTAGACTATGCTGTGATGGTTATTGGGTTTTTGTTTACACAATGAGCCCCATTAGACTATGCTGTGATGGTTATTGGGTTTTTGTTTACACAGTGAGCTCCATTAGACTATGCTGTGATGGTTATTCGGTTTTTGTTTACTCGAGGAGCCCCATTAGACTATGCTGTGATGGTTATTGGGTTTTTGTTTACACAATGAGCCCCATTAGACTATGCTGTGATGGTTATTGGGTTTTTGTTTACACAGTGAGCTCCATTAGACTATGCTGTGATGGTTATTCGGTTTTTGTTTACTCGAGGAGCTCCATTAGACTATGCTGTGATGGTTATTGGGTTTTTGTTTACACAATGAGCCCCATACACTATGCTGTGATGGTTATTGGGTTTTTGTTTACACGAGGAGCTCCATTAGACTATGCTGTGATGGTTATTCGGTTTTTCCCCTCCTCCCCCGCCCACTTCCCTCCACACACACGCATACACATGCACAGGTCGGGCTGATATGACCTTAGATGTTGCTAGGAGGTAAAACCCCAACCAACAACAAACTAGACAGGTCGGGAGGGGTTGGTGGAAACAAAGTGGAACATTATGTCTGGAGTGGGATTCGAACATACGTTACTGCCATTTGGTATGTTTTCGCATCAAATATCTCCAAAGTTAGCTCTTTTGTTCCGTTTTTTGTTTGTTGGGGTTTTACGTCACAATAACATTTAATGTCTTATCTGGACGACTTAATATTTAAAATCATAAAATAAAAGTTACTTTAAACTAAACAACAGTAGACTATAATGACCAATCTAATAATATTTAACTCAAAACCAAAACCATCTGAATATGCAAGTTTAAGGTTGGTTGTTGGAGTTTGGAGTTGTACGTCCTGGCAACATCTAAGGTTATATCAGGACAGCCCTCAAATTTAAGTGGAGCAGTTGATTGGTTGTTGGAGCTTATGTCCGGGCAACGTCTAAGGTCATCTCAGGGCAGGTACTGACTTATGGTGCGCACTCATGGTGACTTTGGAATGCTGCCCCACTAGGAGACCAGACCGCCAGTACCATGACATGTTATCCCACTCAATCGCATTATCCTGACACCGAGCCAACCAATCCCTGCCCTCTTCTAATAATGCAGAGCGCCTGGCTAGGAAGCGACAGGTATCAATTTAGTAAATCACTGGTTTGACTCGACCGGGATTCCAACTCCCGTGCTTCCGCACAGGAGTCCTGTGCTCTATCGATTCGGCCACCGCGTTCAGTACAAGTAGAGCAGACCAGCAGATGTTACTGTGTTATCGCAATACTGGTTAACTCTTTAAATTCTACAAGGTACATGCTTAATATTGTGGGAGCAGGACGTAGCTCAGGCAGTAGAGTGTCCACTTGTGAAGGTATCGGTTATCTGATCGATCCTGCTCAGTCGACCCATTTGTAGTTTGGGCTATTTTCTGTTCCAACCAATGGTCCACAACTGGTTCACCAAAGGCTGTAGTATGTGCTGTCCTTTCTGTGGGAAAGTGCATATGAAAGACCCCTTGCTGCTTATCAGAAAGAGTAGCCTATTTGGTGGCAGTGGGTTTCCTACAAAGAAATATGTTTCACGTCCAATAGCCGATGATAAAAATCAATGTGCTCTAGAGGTGTCTGAAATAAAACAACCTTTCCTTTTTGCTTAAGCCCCAGTCACACATACCCGGATCAGGGGCCGGACGAGGCCCAGACTGCCATCCGGGGTGGTCCGGGGCGATCCGTGGCTCGTCCGTGGGTCGTCCATGGCGACCCCCCTGATCCGGCCTGATCCGTGGCTCGTCCGGCGACGTCCGGGCTCAGCCCCGGATGTTTTAAAATGTTTAAAACATCCGGGGCGGTCCGGGGGATTTTGCAATCCGGGCTCAATCCGGCATGATCCGGGGTGGTCCGGGGGTGGTCCAGCAGTGGTCTGGCAGTGGTCTGGGGGTGGTCCGGGTAATTTGGGGGTGGTCCGGGGGTGGTCCGGGGTAATTTGGAGCCATGGTTTGACCCGGACCATCCCCGGACTATCCAGGACTACCCCCGACCTAGCCACGGACCACTCCCAGACTGTCTGGGGGTGATCCGGGATAGTCCGGGGGTGGTCCAGGGCAGTCCGGGGGGCAGGGGGGGTGGTCTGGCCTCGTCCGGGTTAGTCAGGGGCCGGTCCTGCCCAGTCCGGCTCATCCAGGACTGTTCCGGGGGCAGTCCGGGGGTGGTCCGGGGCAGTCCGGGGCGGTCTGGGGTGGTCCGGCCTTTGGTCTGGGGCTCGTCTGGGAAGGTGTGACTGCAAGGCAAAAATCGACGAAAACAGTGATTTTATCCGTGGTGGTCCGGGACAGTCCGGGCCGTTGGTCCGTGGGTGGTCCGGCTCAAAATCCGGGGCTCGTCCGGCTATGTGTGACTGGGGCTTTAATAATGCATATCCTGGTGCATGGATACAACTCCTATTTTGAGGGGTTCAGTCGGTGAGCTGGTTCCCGGTTGGTGGATAACACTTCCTCGGTGGTTTCAGGATCAATGTCTCCATCCATTGACTAAGGCCAGTTTAATGATGATCCAGCCACTGGCTGGGTGGATCCTGACTCTAAAACCCAGCTGTAAATCCGCCATCGACCAGCAATAATTCAAGCTGTACCACGTGGGTGTGGGTGTGGGTGTGGGTGTGGGTGTGGGTGGGGTGTGAGGGGGTGGGGTTGAGGGCGGTAGGTAAGGGACTTTACCTTCGGTAGAGGTGACCAATGACCGTAATTAAATCCACGCAAACGCCGTTGTTTTTTGGGGTACGTTGGTTGGTTGTTGGAGTTTTACGTTCTAGCAACATCTAAGATGGTGACGATGACTATTATGACCATTATTATTATTTTTATTATTATTATTATTATTATTATTATTATTATTATTATTCTTACTTTTATCGTGGTTATGCTTACCATGGTTATGACCATCGGTTGGCTGGTTGTTGGGGTTTTACGTCCTGGCAACATCTAAGCTCATATCAGGATGGGTACCAACTTATGATAGTGTGCACTCATGGCGACTTTATAGTGCTGCCCCACTGGGAGACCAGGTTGCCAGCACCATGACCTGATATCCCACACAGTAACATTATCCTGACACTGAGCTAACCAGGCCTTGTTCTATCCTATTAATGTCGAGCACCAGGCTAGGTAGCGAACAATATATATTTGGTAAGTCATTGGTTTGACTCGGCTGGGATTAGAACTTCCGACCTTCCGCACGGGAAGCTTGCGCTCTATAGATTCGGCCAGTGCCTTTGAAGGTATACTGCTACTGGTTCCAGGACTTTATCTGTAGCGGTGTAAAGTTGGTGGACTAGAAAAAGTGGAAGAGAATGGTGTGCTTTATCTATCTGTAGTGGTGTCAATCAATTTGATGAACTGAATAAAATGACATTCTTATCACATTGGGCGGCACCATGGATGGATATATATATATCAGGGATGAAACATCTCTGTGCTTTCGCGCATTTCTGCGATTTTTATATTCACAAAATGCCAATATACATGATAGCAATAGACCCCCGCCAGTTAAGCTAGTCACATGTATTAGCAGAATCTACTCTAGTCGGGTACATTCCCCGACTGGCTATGCTTTCACATGCTATATCTTCGTAAAGAATGCTTTGAAAAATAATAAAATGCTTGTTTATATTCAGATATCCATATCGCAACAGGATTCGAGCTCTTATCCTTGTAATAGATCTAAAAAAAAGACCTACATTGTATTTTTCTTCTGGAATTTCACCACTACTCTCTTCATGTATTACATCCCTCCAGTTAAGCTAGTGACATCTGTTGGCAGAATCTGGAACTACTCTAGTCAGGTAGTTTCCAGCTTAACTGGCGGGGTCTATTCACACTATTCATGCGTGACCTAATTCGGCATCAGAACGAGTCTGAGTACGCCGGTATTGGAAATGGCCATAAGACACTGTTGTGTGCCGATGTGTATGAACTACTACAGAAATTAAAGGAGTTAAATTTGAAGATATTCACTTTTGAAACTATTGTATTCATTTTTGCATAGCTTTTTTCTATTTATTGATCAATTTTCATGAAGATTGAGTGATGATCAGATTCATTTCCGTAGGCAATGTCAACAAAGTCACTCACCTTGGCTGCCAATCTTTTCTTAATTCAAAATTGCATAACTTTCTTAATATATATATATTTAAAAAATATACTTTAACCCTTTTAAAGCTTTTATTAATTTGTAATTACTAAGACTAGTTGTTTAACTGTATTTCACAGATAATTACACTGACAGTGCTGCATTATATGATACCGCCATAACTATGCAGGCTTGAAGTTGACAGTCACATTGTAGTTAAAGAATGGGAAAATCACCATGCAAGAGTCACCCAATCTTCGTGAAAATTGGCCAATAGATAGCAAACAGGTATACAAAGATGACTATGGTAGTTTCAAAAATGGAAACCCTCAAACTTGAGTGACAAAAAAGTATTTGCATGACTTTTCATACAGCAGTGCCTGGCAAACACGTATGTGGCCTCGGTCTGGTTTCAACATGGCCATGGCGTGAATAGTGTGAATTGGTTAGTCCGAATCCCGTTCATATATGACCTTAGATGTTGCTAGAATATAAACCCAAACAGGAAGGATTTGTCATGGGTGATAATACAAGCACAATAGGGACAGTTATAACCTGACTTCCGGCATTTCCCCGTGATTCCCTGACAGTGCTAATCCTATGGGGGAATGTCCACATTTGAACCCTAACCGAATCAAATCAATGACTTATTCACTTGATTCTTATCACTACCTAACTTACTGCTCAGCATTAATTGGATAGGGCAATAGTTGGCAATGACTGGTTTTGTCAATATATGACTGAGTGGGATATTTGGCCATGGTGCCTGGGCTGGTTTGGGCTGGTTTGCACTGGTGTGTGCTGGTTTGTGCTGGTGTGTGCTAGTTTGTGCTGGTTTTTGCTGGTGTGTGCTGGTTTTTGCTGGTGTGTGCTGGTGTGCTCTGGTTCGTGCTGGTTTGTGCTGTTTTGCGCTGGTTTGCACTGGTTTGCACTGGTGTGTGCTGGTGTGAGCTGATTTGTGCTGGTGTGTGCTGTGGTGTGCTAGTTTGTGCTGGTGTGTGCTGGTGTATGCTGGATTTTGCTGGTGTGTACTGGTTTTTGCTGGGGTGTGCTGATTTGTGCTGGTGTGTGCTGGTGTGTGCTGGTGTGCGCTGGTTTGTGCTGGTGTGTCCTGGGTTGTGCTGGTGTGTGCTGGATTGTGCTGGTGTGTGCTGTTTTGCGCTGGTTTGCGCTGGTGTGTGCTGGTGTGTGCTAGTTTGTGCTGGTTTGTGCTGATGTGCGTTGGTGTGTGCTGGTTTGTGCCGGTTTGCATTGGTTTGTGCTGGTGTGTGCTGGTTTGTGCCGGTTTGCGCTGGTGGGCGTGGTGAGCGGTGTGCTGTAGTAGGCGCTACCCTGATGCCAGGCGAGCTCGACTGATTGGCGAGATTAGGGGAAAGCCTGACCGTTAGCACTTGCGCCCCACCTGTCCCGCACGCGCACACACCGCACGCGCACACACTGCACGCGCATGCCCACGCGCACCAGAAATGCTCACACCACAAACACACTCACGCAACCAGCACGTCAGATGCACGCGCGCACACTCAGGACACACATCACGCACACCGGGCACCCACACATAAAGCACCTACTATTATTATTAAAGCTACATAGTCCGATAAGAGCACCGCATTTTGTAAGCCAAAACACTTATCTAGATTTTATTCGACATATCTAACTTAGATACTGGTGCACTTATTAAGCATGTGTTTCTGCACAGAAAGTACACAGAGATAATTGATTAAAACCCGTTTCTTCTGAACTTCTTAGGATCGGTAACGGCTTGTAACAGTACACACTCATGACGATTTTATAGTGCTGCCTGCCCCACCAGGAAATCAGGCTGCCAGCACCATGACCCGATATCCCACTCAGTCACATTATCCTGACACTGAGCTAACCAATCCTTGCCCTATCCTGTTAATGCTGATCTCCAGGCTAGGAAACGACAAGCATCAATTTTATAAGTCATTGGTTTGACTTGACCAGGAATCCAACTCCCGATCTCCTTGATCCAATTAAAAGAAAACCCCACACTTGTCTAGATTTGATCATAGTGTAGTAGTCTGCACTGACCTCTCAGGCAAGGAGCCTACATAGACATGGAGGCGTGGATAGTGTGATTGTATAGGGGAGCCTATGTGGCACACTAGTTCCGGAATTGTAAGAGGTGTGGGTTCGAATCCTGCTCTAGGCACAATATTTCCCATTTTCATCACTCCATAATACTGGTTGGCATGAATTAGCAAGATCCTGTACAAGCTGCATCCTGTACAAGCTGCATCCTGTACAAGCTGCATCCTGTACAAGCTGCATCCTGTACAAGCTGTATCCTGTACAAGCTGCATCCTGTACAAGCTGCATCCTGTACAAGCTGTATCCTGTACAAGCTGCATCCTGTACAAGCTGCATCATGTACAAGCTGCATCCTGTACAAGCTGCATCCTGTACAAGCTGTATCCTGTACAAGCTGTATCCTGTACAAGCTGCATCATGTACAAGCTGCATCCTGTACAAGCTGCATCCTGTACAAGCTGCATCCTGTACAAGCTGCATCCTGTACAAGCTGCATCATGTACAAGCTGCATCCTGTACAAGCTGCATCCTGTGCAAGCTGCATCCTGTACAAGCTGCATCCTGTACCAGCTGCATCCTGTACAAGCTGCATCCTGTACAAGCTGCATCCTGTACAAGCTGCATCATGTACAAGCTGCATCCTGTACAAGCTGCATCCTGTGCAAGTTGCATCCTGTACAAGCTGCATCCTGTACAAGCTGCATCCTGTACAAGCTGCATCCTGTACAAGCTGCATTCTGTACAAGCTGCATACTGTACAAGCTGCATCCTGTACAAGCTGCATTCTGTACAAGCTGCATACTGTACAAGCTGCATCCTGTACCAGCTGCATCCTGTACAAGCTGCATCCTGTACAAGCTGCATCCTGTACAAGCTGCATCCTGTACAAGCTGCATCCTGTACAAGCTGCATCCTGTACAAGCTGCATGCTGTATGTGTAAGTTCAAATGCTTGCCGCTACCTATCATGACACTTGACATTACTAGGATAAGGCAAGGACCAGTGGAATGAGGAAGATGAATTGTATATGATTGAAAGTGTCCCCCACCCCCATCACCGCTTACCCCCAAAAATGCAATCACAAAAACAAATATATATATATAGACAATTGGGGACACAGATGGGGCCCAGCCAGTCCAGAGTCACCGTGAAATTAACTAGGGCATGTTTTACTATTATTTAAAATGTAATCATTCTTTGCAATAAGTGACTGAAAACATCAGACCCTTCCAAGTCAGGTTCGGTGGGTAATTGGAAGCGCTTAATTTAATTTTTCCTGTCTGGGCCTTGGAGTTTAATTGGCAATTTGTCTGACTTTTCTCAATTCTATTACAGATATAATCCCCTCCCCCCACCTAGATTCTGCCCTACGAGCTGGCGTCATTGTTTAGTCTGGAGTTTTGGTTTTGTCTTTTCTACATGTGTAGCTTCACTGGGATGCAGCTAATCAGGCCAAGCTGTGCTGCATTCCTGACATCTCAAAGAATCTAGTCACCCTCCATCCCACACACACACTAACTTTAAAAAAAGGAAGGTTTGATCACCAACACACTAATTCAAAACCAGACACAGATAATTCTTTTTGGGCTAATACATTTATTAATCAGGCTTAATACATTTTTACAGCAGCCTTTTGTCCTACAGCTTTGTGAACATACTCATAGTAGCTATCCTCAATAGTACAATTGGGGCTATTTAGCTATTATTACTCTAATTTCATCGGGTAGTACAACCTGACCTATATAATCTTTTTTGAAGCTCATTACTTATATGCAGGTCATATCTTATGTGAAAATTACTTTTGGCTTTTCTCATTACTTATGTGCAGGTCATACCTATGATTGTACTATCATCTGATATATGATACATTTCTGAAGATACTGTATACATTTCACTCGAGGCAACTTGAACAGACGACATGAGGCATCAACTCAGGCAGATCACGGTCACACGTTCAGCTCACATCTGGCACACTCGCACACATTCGCACATTCATTGCATTCAGCACATTCAATTCAGGGGCATAGGAGCCATAATCTCTCAGCCCAAGTCCTAAAAAAGCATCTAGAGAAGGGTGGGTGGGGTAGACAAATTTTCTATTATTCAACTCGATCGATCCGTTGACGATGGTGGCCAGGTAAGGACTGGACAAGCCTTGAATCTACTACCGGAAGTTAACTTTGTACATAGCAACGCGCGCTACGAACGGTATCTATGGTGCTACTCATATCAGGCCCGTAGTCAGGGTTTGTGAATTAAGCATGTTTCCGGCAACATGGACAATTCTATATTCAGCAACTTATCTTCATCACTTCCCATGGCTTAAAATAAGCATTAACGATTTTACATTAAAGTTGCCTAATCTGATGATTTGGATTTGATACAATGAAGAAAAGATCTATACATATGAAGAGTTCAGGCGCAAAACCACGTAAACGCCAAGCCAAAAATCTAGTTTAAATAAAAGATTTCTACCTGAAAATAATTTTAATTCTCACTAATTCCACTTTTCATATGATCACATGGTTATGGAGCAATGAACAACAGAGAAAGACTATAACAAATGTTAGTTTTTGAGGGTTTGATTCCAATGTTTATCTGCATTTTTGCATTTTTGGTCTTCCTGTTTATAATATATATCTATAAGTGCAATACTAATAGCCAACATTGACCTCTCAGGCAATGAGCTGCATAGGCAGGTAGGCGTGGATAGGGGGATTGCATCAGGGAGCCTATGCAGACTAATGGTTAGGACACTATCTCTGGTATGGCAAGAAGTCTGGGTTCGAGTCCTGCTCTAGGCACAGTATTGTCCATTTGCATCACCCCCACAACACTGGTTTCCATGACCAGGATCCGATATACATGCTGTATGGTTGTTGAACCTACCCTGTGTATGGCTATGTAAGTGTGTTGCCTGTATTTGTGTAATCATAAGCGTTAAATAATATAATGGCGTAAACCATTAAAAAAAACCATAGAATTCCAGGGGGATGAGTGTAGTAGTCTGCACTGACCTCACAGGTAATGCGCCATATAGACAGGTATGCATAGATAGGGTGATTGTAGGAGCGAACCTACATAATCTAATACAGTATAACCCCGATACCACCAAGCTTGAAGGGACCCTAGAAATGTGTTTGGATTAACCGATCATTGGTTTAACCAAGCTTTGACTTTGACTTGGCTTTGGCAAAAACGGGGGTGCATTATGAATGTACAATGTATGTGGACACTATGATTATTGTTTTTTTAATGTATATACAGTTTAACCCCATTAAACCAACCTCGGTTAAATCAAACGATCGGTTAATCCAAACTTTTTGTCAACCTGGCAAAATACTACCATTTATCATATAAAAAATTCTCAGCTGACCTTAAAACCACATGAAAGTTTGGTTTAACTGTGCCGGAAGTGGCCTGGGGCCGACAATTTTGTTTGGATTAACCGATACTTTGGATTAACCGACTTTGGTTTAACCAACTTTTTTATATGATAAATGGTAGTGTAGTGGTCTGCACTGACCTCTCAGGCAAGTAACCACATAGACAGGTAGGCGTGGGGAGTGTGTTGATATCAGGGAGCCTAGGTGGTGTAATGGTTAGCACACTGCCGGAATGCAAAGAGATGTGGGTTCGAGTCCCGCTCTAGGCGCAGTATTTCCCATTTTCATCACCCCCACGACACTGGTTGCCGTGACCAGGATCCTGTACAAGCTTTGCGCTGTATGGTTGTTGAACCTACCCTGTGTATGTATGTGTTAGTGCATTGCCTGTATGTATGTAATTGTAAGCATTACAAGACTTACAATTCCAGGGGGACGAGTGTAGTGGTCTGCACTGACCTCTCAGGCAAGTAACCACATAGACAGGTAGGCGTGGGGAGTGTGTTGATATCAGAGAGCCTAGGTGGTGTAATGGTTAGCACACTGGCCCGGAATGCAAAGAGATGTGGGTTCGAGTCCCGCTCTAGGCGCAGTATTTCCCATTTTCATCACCCCCATGACAGTAGTATTTTGCTGGGCTGCCAAAAAAAGTTTGGATTAACCGATTGTTTGGTTTAACCGAGCTTGGTTTAACGGGGTTGTACTGTAGTTAGTATACTAGCCTCGGAATGGCAAGAACTGTGGATTTGAATCCTGCTCTAGGCGCAATATTTCCCATTTCCTTGACATGATATATTATATATCAGATTGGTAGATGTAATCTAATTTCCTTTAGTTTGAAATAATTACTACAGTAAAACCTATCTAACCGACTACCTCCACAGATCGACCACTCCCCTATATCGATCGCTTTATTTCGGTCCCAACTATACCATTGCAAAAATATTCTAACTCTCTAAACCGACCACCTCCCTAAATGGACCCCTTAATGTCGGTCCCAATGTCGGTCGATTTAGCGAGGTTTTACTGTATTTTAAAGGGTTGTCTTTGTAGATATTTGACGCGAAACATGCAAAAGTAAGTTTGGTGTGTGCACCAAAAATGTTGGTCATCATAGGCTTCTGTAGTGAGAGGTTCTGTCAAATTGATTTAGTATCCCTTCTAAAAAAAATAATACTAAACCTTTATTGAGTGATTCACTATCTACATTAGAATTTAGATCGAATTTAGGTGAGTGTCTTGGGTTTGGAAAATGGTTTGCTTTCATCGTGCAATGCAGCTTTAGGATAATATAATTACAGATTATTGATCATCAATAAAAAAAAAAGCTACCAGTAGCTTGGCGAAATATGACATTTCAAGCAAGCAAACTCAATTCACGTAAAAACAATAGTTTACATATCTCTGTATTATAATGTGCGGGAGATCGGGAGTTCGGTTCCCAGTCAAGTCAAACCGATGACTTATAAAATTGATACTTGTCACTTCATATCCTCGCGCCCGGCTCAAATAGGATAGCACAAGGACCGGTTAGCTCAGTATGAAGATAATGTGACAGAGTGGGATATTGGTTCATGGTGGCAGGGGCCTGATTTCCCAGTGCGGTTGCACTATATATTCGCCATGAGTGTGCACTGTCACAAGTCAGTGCCCGTCCTGATGTGACCTTACATGTTGCCAGGATGTCAAACTCCAACAACCAACCAACCTTCATCATAAAAGAGATGGTATTATGTGTGTGTGTGGGGGTGGGGGGGGGGGGTGCCATGGGGATTGAGAGTGGCTGGTGCCCGGTGGGATACCTGTGGGAGGCAATAGTATTATTAGTAGTACAGGCCGACCAGCGGAGGTGTGTATAATAATACCCCTGTCACACTACGACGTAACGAGCTAACATGAGCCTAACGTGGTGATTTTTCGTCATTACGTTGATGTATGTTGGATTACGTTATGATGACGTCATAATGACGTTAGACTGACGTCGAGCTATGTCATATTACGTCGTGTTACGTCGAGTTACGTCGAGGTTTTGGACATGTTCAAAAATTTTGACGTAGCTCGAACGTAGGGGTTTACGTTCGCCATACGTTCTGTTCACGTTCAGCGAACGTCAATGACGTTAAACGGACGCTGCTCACTACGTTCAACTACGTTCCACTACGTTGACCCACATTAAACCGGGTGGAAATGCCCACGCGGCGTAATTATGTGAAATATATATATATATATCTTATATATATATATATTTCACCTTGTCCCCTAGCCTCCTGGCTATACATATACATATACACACTATATGTATATGTATATGTATATATATATATATATATATGTATATATATATATACATATATATATATCTGTATATATATATACATATACATATACATATACACATACACACACTACTAGTAGCTGTATGGGGGGGGGGGGTGTTTACACAGTCTGAATTATGGCCAGCTACCCAGCCAGGGTAGTAGTAGTCGGTATTTAACCATGAGGGAATCAACTATATTGGCTGAGGCTATGATTGAGTGTGATAGGCACAAATATACACTCCTCACTGGCTGTCTAGACAGACCTACACCAGCAGACATTTAAAGTGTGACAAACACCTACCAACAATGGACATTCCTTGGGCAAGCAAGGAACACACATGGCCTAACTAAGCCCAACATACAACTACCAAGTTGTTTAACACACAAGTGATACCTTTAATAAAAGGGGGAAAATCATCACAGGGTGTTGGCTTTTCTTAGGAAGCACCCTACTTTTGTATAGTTTAGCTTTTAAGATAGCAAATTCCACTTCTAACTTAGACAGCGGTGATTACCCAACTTGTATCAGTCGGATGAGCAGACTTAACTGCATAGCATATGGGTAATAGTTAGTGATCATGATGCCTCACCATCTACGAGAAAAAGTGATTAGTTAAATCCACTTTTGAAATTAGTGCACTGACTAAGTGGGAATAGTAGTTACTTATTACAGATTACTCAATAAATCCATACAAAATAACATTGCTCTGACCAGTATGGTTCAGGTACCACTTTACACATTTAGATCAATGGCTAATACAAGTAATAAATTACACAGTGCCCTGTAATGTCACAGCTCAATCAATTTTGAAGGCATTCATAGCGGCTTCAGTTGTTGCTTAATGTAACCTTAAGCTTGACCCACATGAGAACTTGTCATAACCATTCTTTAGCTCATCGCAGGGTGGAATAAATTTGCCTTTAGAAGGATTACCTTCAGTTCATTTAGAAATTTTAAACAAGGCCATACATGGAAGTATGCATAGACCATGGGTGCCTATAGGCATAGGCCATGAGTGACATGAGGTGCCAAAATACGCAAAGACAAGTGTTTTAAATAACCATAGGTGCACACCATTCTGGTAATACACCTAGTTGCAGTATCTGTGACGGTGATACAGATACCACTGGCCAATGCACATGAAATACAAATGTGCTTTATCTATATCGGGGCACAAATATGATGGTGTGATGCAAAGAGGCGCAGACATCACATCTGTACATTAGAACAGAGGTCCTTGAAAGAAACAGGGACAGACATGGTAGGAAAACATACCCAAAACAGATTGAGGGATGACTACATATTTTGTGTATACACACACAGAATCAAGTTAAGAAACTGACGTGGATGGCATAAGATTCGGGATGAAATCAATAGGAGGGCTCAGCCCTCTGTGTGCTTTAGGCATACATTATCAGGTTTATATACTATTTTTCATAGTAGTATGATATGGGTTGGTTTGGTTTCAACCCAGGTTTACATGATGAAACCATCACTCTGCATGGCTACTTTGAGCAACCTGAAGAGTAGAGGAAGGCAGAGCAAAACATATATGGCAGTACCAGATTTTCCAATTTGCACATCAGGATCATGTTAGCCACATCAGGATCATGTTAGTGCTAGTCCATCATATTAACCTAGTGTTTATATGATGACTGTTGCCAGGACATAGAAAGCAAACAGTCTAGTCTGTGATGACATATAAGATAGGACATCAGAGTAGAGTGTAATCTGCCTTTGGGGAGGTCATTAAATTGATTCATATCAGCTTATCCTAAAAAGTTTGACAACTTGGTAGCTAGTAACCCCATGAGATGCACTGTCAGATGACATAAAATAGGATTTACCTCTAGACGGGGTGATTTGGCAAAGTTGGTGGTTTTGAGGAAAATAGCCTTTCCATGATAGGATCTTATAGATTCATAGAATGACTACATGATAGGATTTATAGATTCATAGAATGACTACTCTGATAAAAATGTATATGTATCTGTATACGTTCACGGGAAATATGAAAACAGTATATTAAAATATACCAGGTTTATAAATGCTACATGTGATCTACCTAGCCCTATAACAGGGGATTGGGATTTAAATTAAAACAATTCTACTCTATACAAGTAGAGGCAAATATCCTAACATTCACAAAGACATCAGAAAAAAGGGTTCAGAAAAGATAACTTGGCTGAGAGCTCCTCACAGAACAACTATGTTCAAAAGAAGTAATTGAACTCACAGTTCAATTCCATTAAGAAAGCGAGCAATACAAAGATGAAACTGAAATTATGATTAGTTAAACATCTCCCTGTGCTATAATTAACCAGGAGGTTAGGGGACGAGGTGAAATAAGAATAATTATGTGAGACTTGCCTGGGTATAGTTGACACATAATTATGCATTATGTAGGTGATGTGTTTGGGTTTCTGCCGGAAAAAGATGGATTCGATTATCGGAATGATTGCCTCTTCAGCTTAAATATGGTAGTCATGGTTTCATTTTGACCCGAAGGGCATTGGTCGTTTTTTTTTCACCTGAACTCTTCATATGTATGTATATATATTTATATAAATATATATATAAGTCTTAGCCACAGAACAATAAGGAGACAAGACAAGGAAGTGCGCGAGTGCCAGTATTCGAGGCACTGGTAGCGGTGCGGGGGGGGGGGGGGCGCCACCTGTCCCACTGTGAAAAGGGTTTGTTTGTTTGTTTGTTGTTGTTTTACGTCCTAGCAACATCTAAGGTCATATCAGGACGGGTACCGACTTGTGACAGTGCGCACTCATGGCGACTTTATAGTGCTGTCCCACTGGGAAACCAGGCCGCCGGCACCATGACCTGGTATCCCACTCAGTCACATTATCCTGACACTGAGCACACCAGTCCCTGCCCTATCCTAATAATGGCGAGCGCCTGGCTAGGAAGCAACAAGTATCAATTTTAAAGTCATTGGTTTGACTCGACTGGGACTCGAACCCACGATCTACCAGCATGGGAGACGGACGCTCTAACTCATTCGGCCATCCCGTCTGGTCCCTGCGAAAAGGGGGTCACCCATGAAGTAGTACACAGCATATGGGTGAACAAAATAGGGAATCTTTCCCTACCCACCTTTATACTCGCATAACTTTTATACATCACATATACATAAATGTTACAGTGAAGCTGATGTCCCCAGACTGGACACGGTAGCCGAATCGGTAAAGTGCAGGCTTCCCATGCGGAAGATCGGGAGTTTTATTCCCGGTCGAGTCAAACCAATGACTTTCAAAATTGATACATGTCACTTCCTAGACTGGTGCTTGCCATTAATAGGATAGGGCAATGACTGATTAGCTGAGTGTCAGGATAATGTGACTGAGTGGGATATCGGGTCATGGTGCTGGCGGCCTAATTTCCCATTTGGGCAGCACTATAAAGTCACCATGAGTGCGCACTGTCAAAAGTCGGTACCCGTCTTGATATTACCTTAGATGTTGCCAGGACGTAGACCTCTGATGTTCCTATGACAACTGGGTATTGCAGCTCCCACGGTGGTCAGTGTCGTGGGAAAGCTGTGGGAAATTGGTCTTGTCTGACCTTGTATGACCTTGTATGACCTGGAGTGGACGGACCTCACGGGTGCCCATGCAAAAGGGTGTGCTGTGTTGGTGGTGGTGGTGGTGGTTGTGGTGGGGTAGGTGTGTCTGTGTCTACTTATAGCTGTATCCAAAAGTACCTTATACGATGTCAGCTTACTTAGATGGAATAAGTGCATAAGTGGTTTGGGTTTACCGGCCCACCAACATCTGAAGTAGTTGACCAGCCATTAAATTTCCGGTTCCATACTGCGATGGATTTTGAGTTTCAATCATTTTTGACGATCCTTATAATATCTACCGTTGTTTTGGTTTGAAGTATGGGTTGTTTATATTTGGCTAACTTTGAATATATTTGATTGTTTGTGTTTGTTAGGGGTTTTATGTTCTGACAACATCTAAGGTCATATCAGGACATGAGATATTTGAAGTGAAAACATGCCAAATTAATGTTGTCATGCACATACCACATCTGACACCCTTGGTGGGGGTGGCGGGGGGGGGGGGGGGCATCAGTGACAGTTTCAACAAAATTGACTTAATTTATTCTCCTTTGTACAGCAACAAATGCTTGATAAAGGGTCCACCATAAAGAGTCCACCATAATCCGTCCATTCTATGGTCGCTTTGTGGGAACACCACCTAGTATTCAAAGTCGCTATGTGGGCGGTTGTCATGGCAATCCCTCTGACACTCATCTGCGCCCCCCCCCCACACCTACACCCACACCCACACCCACACCCCCAATCCGCCACCGGGTGGGTGGGTGGGTGGTGGATGGGGGAGAGGCAGGTGTTTTATCAGGGTCACACCAGTTTACATGACTTGTTCGTCCCTTACTACCTGTGCGTGTATGCACGCGCACACACAGACCACTAAGCCCTCCTACCTTTTAAGCCATATATGTCTCCATGGCAACCGCCCACATCCCGACTTACACACACGGGACGCGGTGGCCGAATCGGTAGAACGCAGGCCTCCCGGGAGTTCGATTCCCGGTCGAGTCAAAACCAATGACGTACAACATTGATACTTGTCTCTTCTTAGCCTGGCACTCGGTATTAATAAGATAGGGCACAGACTGGGTAGCTCAGTGTCAGGATAATGTAATTGAGTGGGATATCGGGTTATGGTGCTGGCGGCCTGGTTTCCTAGTGGAAGAGCACTATAAAGAGACAATGAGTGCGCATTGTCACAAATCGGTAGCCATCTTGATATGACCTTAGATGTTGCCAGGACGTAAAATTCCAACAACCAACCATATATATGTATGTGTCTAGAGCACAAATATATATATATATATTTTACCTCGGTAAACAGCCTCAGGCTAGCCTCAGGCTAGGGAGAGGTAAGCACGTCCGGTACCAGCAATTAGCATATACAACTCACGACTGGATAACGTGTCGTTGGGTTGCTCCGGCAAAATTAGTCTACATACAAGCAAATACGCAGTAAGTATAATAAAAACTGTGGTTAGCTTAATTATGATGCATTAGAGCATCAATATGGAAAGTTTAGACTTTCGTTGGTCCAATTTGGACGAGTTATTTGGTTATAAACAACCAAGGATAGAACACTCGAGTGGGGTTCTCGAAGGAACCAAACCGGTTATTCTTGGTTCTGTCAACACCCGGGTCACCGTGTGACTATGGGTAGAGATGTGGGTTTCGCCCTATCTCATGTGGAAATTCTCTCGTACTCTAATAGAGAGTAATGTTGGAGATGCTCCTGGGTTTCTTTTATAGACTCCCCTAGACAAAATTTTTTCAGGCATTTCTCCGAGTTTCGTAGCATTTTCTCCAACTTGTTGACGTAGTAGTCGCAGGTGGGAGAAGTGTGCGGAACAGAGGGATGGGCGGGCCGATACACTGGTCCCGATCCCGCGTAAAGATTTGGGCTTGACCCACAATCCACGCACAAATTTAGCTTATTACGCCTGTGTTATAACGGTATAAACACGTTCTCTAACACCACCAGATGTCCAATTGAGTTTGAAACAACCAAATTGTGACAAATATATATACCAGGACTGACCAAAAATCTTTGGTTACAGTTCCTGATGGCCACGAAGCGGAGTAAGCGCGGTGCAGCAGCAGCCGAGGGGCGTGTTCCGAGTGGAGTGGACGAGGAGTACGACTCCTCACCTGTGTTGTCGGCAGGGCCGTCGACACAGCCCCGGGCGCATATCCTCTCTGACCCGGACGAGGACGCAGTGCCTGATGTGCCTGCGCCTCCAGATTGGGAGGCTCGCTTTGCACTGTTGGAAAGCCACATCTTGACTTCCAAATCGCCCGTGTCTCGGAAGCGGCGTAGGCCGAGTGTTCAAGAGGATTCGTATGAGGATTTCTTGGACACAGACTCAGCGGTGGAGCTTAAGGCTCCTCCTCCTCCTTCTCCTAAACGGAGGAAGAAGAAGAAACAGGTGATTTTTTCGGGTGATGAATTCACCAAGGAGCGGGCGGAGACTGGTTTTCGCAAAAAGCGGAAGACTAAGTCCAAGAAGAAGAAGAGGAAGAGGAAATATTCTTCTTCTGATTCGTCCACTGAGTCTACTTCTACGGAATCAGACTCAGACACCATATATGAAGGTGTCTATGCGGACATTGGTACTAAAGTGGCTAAGAAGGTGGAGAAGCCAAAGGCTAAGCGGGTTAAAACCACTACGCTTATGCGCGAGACCGTGAATGGTCATTTCCGCACTTTTAAACCGGCGGAGGTTATCTCCAAATTAGGAGATGAGTTAACAGGCATAAAGGGTGTTCCCAACTCCATCATTAAAGAAATGGATCGGGATGTCAATATGACGGATGACCGTAAGAAGTTTGAGGATGTGTTGCACACAGTGCATAAGGCAGTGTTGGCTACCCTCACAGCTATTGTTCCTGTGGCTAATAGGATGCAGAGTGAAAATAAGTTCTCGTCTTTGGCTAAGACAATGGACAAAGGCATTGCAGTGCTAGCGGCGGTACATGTAATTACCCTGCGTATCGAAGATATGAAAATGTCTTCAAGTCAGTTTGCACAGATGCTGGCAAGGAAGTGGCTCGCTCTAAGAAGATTACCGATAATGAGGGGAAGGAGTTTATGCTTTATCTCGCTCCAGAGCCGATTAAAGGGAAACCCTTAGATAACACCAAGATGTTTGGCGGTCAACTACAATACCTCTATAAAGAGGTAGAGACTGCAGCCAAGAGTGGCAAAAACATGGATGGCAAGAAGAAACAGGAAGCTCCTCGTTTAAAAAAGTCACGAGGGGATTTTCGTCCACGATGGTTCACCAGAGGAACCAGACCGAGTTCAAACTTCGGTCAAGGGTTTCGGGGCCGGGGCGCTCGCCCAGGCTGGACCGACAACACCGCACGGCCAATAGGCCGAGGGTTCAACTCGTCGAGACCTTTCCCCAGGGGCGAGCCCAAGTAGAGGTCCAAACACAAACTTTACAAGTTCCTGCAGCCTCTAAAAACACACAAACTGTAAGCAACTTTGTGGCTGGTAATATTAGTAATCATATTTCTGAGTGGCACAAAATTACTAGTGACCAAGAAATTTTAAAAATAGTTAGGGGTGTTCACATTCCCTTCACACAAATTCCTGTACAAAGTATAATACCTTTTCCATATAGCATTCAACCAGTTGAACGAGAAGCACTAACTAAACAGGTACATAAATTCTTTGAGAAAGGAATTATACAAAAAGTGACACACTGTTCAGGACAGTTTATTTCAAACATTTTCTCGAGACCGAAGCCTAATGGTGATGTTCGAATGAACCTGGATTTAACAATCCTTAATAAAAGGGTGGAATATCGACATTTTAAAATGTTCTCTCTAGATACGGCACGAGATCTGATTACACCAGATGCGTGGATGGCTAGTGTTGATTTACAAGATGCATATTATACGCTTCCCATAATGGAACAATACCGAAAATTTCTTCGATTTATTTGGGATAACCAACTCTATGAGTTTACCTGCATGCCGAATGGCTTAGCTTGTGCGCCTCGGTTATTTACTAAATTGCTTAAACCTGTTTTCTCGGTAATGGCGAGGAAGGGTCACATAATGTTTCCATACATAGATGATTCTTTTATTATAGCATCAACACAAATTGGTTGTGTGAATGCAGTTTTGGATTTATGTGAATTACTCAATAAATTGGGGTTTTATGTACATCGACAAAAGTCAGTGTTTAAACCAACAAAACAACTCAAATGTTTAGGGTTTATTCTGGATACACAGTCCCTTACAGTGTCGATAACAGAACAAAAACTAATTATGTTTATGACTACAGCAACTCAGCTTATTAAGTTATCAAAGCCTAAAATTAGACAGGTTGCTG
>CM059196.1:48200606-48589520 GCA_030323885.1 Branchipolynoe longqiensis | reverse complement strand
CCCTCCCTAATCCACTCTCCCGCCGCGCTCCCTACTCCACTCTCCCTCCGCCCCTCCCTACTCCACTCTCCCCCCGCCCCATCTCCTCCACTCAGCCCCCTCCCCTCCCAACTCACTTGCCACTCTCCTCGCTGGTCGCGTGTACCGACCAGCCGTGGACAGACTGACGGCGTCACGGCGTTTTGTGACGGGGTGTACCGGTGTAACGGTATAATATTGCCCCCAATATAATTCTAACCCTCTCACCTCTACCCCCTCTTCCGGACAACGTTACACACGCATAAAACTGCCGTGAGGACAATCTCATACCAGTATAATGCTATGTCAGTAATAAATGCTGGGCTTCCTATGAATCCCATGATAAATTGCCGTGTAGATAATTCAGAAGTACGAAGGAGAGCGATCAGGAGATGGGAGAGAATGAATACTGAGACAGTGAGAAAGAGAGAGAGCAATGTCAAAGGGGACCATTTTTGTTACGAATGCCTGTGATCCTAGGAACACCACACACATTTATCATCAATTACAAAGCAACATTCGAGCCTCATAAATTTAAATTGAATGCCAAAAAATGTCAAAAGAGGTATTAAAATACTATTAAATACATCAATGGAGGATTGGTTTATTCTAGGAGGGGTAATATAATATCGATACATTATTGAATTTGCCTTCGGAGGCAGGTTCATTCTGGTATAATATTTCCGGTTTGATGGAAATGGGAAGGGGGGGCAGGAATCAGAGGGGGCAATTTTATACCGCTATATCAGGATTAGACTCCTAGATTACATTTTTCTCTCCACCCCTCCGCACTGCCCCACCGCTGATTTCTCTGATCACTACCCACCGGAAGCCAACTTCCGGCCGCATGGAACCGCCGCCTTCGGCACCGCCCATGCAGTGCTGCAAATATGCAGCCTTCAGCGTGCTCACGTGACTGAAAACGCCACAAAACCAACAACAGCAATACCGGGGGGAGGGGGGGCGGAGGGCGGGGGGGGGGGCGGCGGACTATGATGGGGGCGCGAGGGACTTTAAAAGAACAAAACGGGGCCTAATGAGCCTCCATTCCAGGGACTTAATTAAGTAAGCGTCTGCCAGCCTCACAGTTGACAAGATTAGCAAAAATGGAACAGCCTCGCTTTCACTGGAAACAATTGATGTTCGCCATTTGTGATGGATTAATAAAGCTCTTGATAAATGATACATGCTTCTATTATACCCCTGTCACACTACGACGTAACGAGCTAACGTGAGCCTAACGTGGTGATTTTTCGTCATTACGTTGACGTATGTTGGATTACGTTTTGATGACGTCAGAATGATGTTAGACTGACGTCGAGCTACGTCACATTACATCGCGTTACGTCGCGGTTTTGGACATGTTCAAAATTTTCGACGTAGCTCGAACGTAAGGGTTTACGTTCGCCGTATGTTCTGTTCACCTTCAGTGAACGTCAATGACATTAAACGGACGTTAGGCAAACGCTGCTCACTACGTTCAACTACGTTCCACTACGTTGACCCACATTAAACCGAGTGGAAATGCCCACGCGGCGTAATGGGAACGTCAGGAGAACGTCAGATGAATGTTAGGAGAACGTACATACAACGTACATTCAACATCTCATGACGTATGTAATGTCACATAACGTTCTTCTGGTGATGGAATAACGTTCATAACGTTCCGTGAGCGTAATGACATTGTCCTCTCTCGTTGAATGATGGCATCACTATGCTTTACCGACGTGACGCTCTCGTCCACTACGCTGCATCCACGTTCAACTTGTGCCCAAATTTGCATACTATGCCGAGAAGTTCAACGTTCTTCACGTTCTCCCTACGTTGACGTCGTTACGTCATAGTGTGACAGGGCCTTTAATCAAATTGTGTTCTCAACATATATAGCAGGGGGTTCTTTTGGCGTGGTTTGTGTGTGTGTGTGTGGTTTGGGGTTTTATTTTAAGAATCTGAACAGTAATTACAAATATATGCCAACCTAATGCTATATACATATGTATGTTTGTTTTGTTTGTTGTTGTTTTACGTCCTAGCAACATATATGGTCATATCAGGATGGGTACCGACTTGTGACAGTGCACACTCATGGCGACTTTATAGTGCTGTCCAACTGGGAAACCAGGCCATGACCTGGTATCCCACTCAGTCACATTATCCTGACACTGAGCACACTAGTCCTTGCCCTGTCCTAATAATGCCGAGTGCCTGGCTAGGAAGTGACAAGTATCAATTTTTAAGTCATTGGTTTGACTCGACCAGGGTTCGAACTCACGACCCGACGATCTACCAGTCCAGCATGTATGTATGTATGTACCTGTATGTACCTGTATGTATGTATGTATGTATGTATGTATGTATGTATGTATGTATGCATGCATGCATGCATGTATGTATGTATGCATGCATGCATGCATGCATGTATGTATGTATGTATGCATGCATGTATCTATGTATGTATGTATGTATGTGTGTATGTATGTATGTATGCGTGTATGTATGTATGTATGTATGCATGTGTGTATGTATGTGTGTATGTATGTATGTATGTATGTATGCATGTATGTATGCATGCATGTATCTATGTGTGTATGTATGTATGTATGTGTATGTATGTATGTGTGTATGTATGTATGTATGTATGTATGTGTGTATGTATGTATGTATGTATGCATGTATCTATGTATGTATGTATGCATGTGTGTATGTATGTATGTATGTGTGTATGTATGTATGTATGTGTGTATGTATGTATGTATGTATGTATGTATGTGTGTGTATGTATGTATGTATGTATGTATAACTGAAATTGAAAGCAAAGCCACATAGTCCGATGAAAATATACTTCTTTTTTTTTAACTTTCAAGATACATAGGCTGGGGATTTTGAGATTATGTCATTTTTTTAAAGATAAATATATTAGGTTGGTCAGGATAATCTACCGTAAATTTATTTCAAGTAACTTTGATGTTAAAAGACTAATTTTGGATATGTTTGAAGTAAAGAAAACTTGCCAAATTAACGTTGGTATGCACATCAAAATTCTTAGATTATAGGCTTAAGCGGAAACGGGTTCTTTTAATTGATATAGTATCACCTTCTGTTGTGCAACAAATTTGGAGCCCAATTTTTCGGAAAGATATTCTGGAGATCGAAAAGGTTCGAGACGTGCAACGAAATTAGTTGCAGTTATAAAGGACCTACCCTATGAACAAAGGCTTAGAGAATTGAAACTTCCTACCCTTTCCTACAGAAGGAAAAGAAGTGACATAATTGAAGTATTTAAAATTATGAAGGGTTTTTGATGAAATAGATATGAACAAAATTGTTCACCTTGAATAAAAAGAGAAGGCAGTCAGGGCCATACTCTCAAACTAGTAAAACCCAGAGCCATTTCAAAGTTAAGGCAACATAGTTTCTCAAACAGGATTATAAATATATGGAACAGCCTCCACAAAATGTTATTGATGCCGAGTCAATTAATTCATTTCAAGAATAGATTGGGAAATAAAGCATGGGCTGATGATCCAGGGAAATTAGACCCTTATTCACCACATGCTACTAATTATTCCTTGTGTTGCTTATTTACTTGCACTCAAGCAAAAATGAGAGACAAATAAGTGTTCACACTTCCTGTCTACCATTCGCTATAAATGCTTAATGGGTGCATCAGTATATAAGTTGGTTTATATAGAATACAATCTAAGTAAGTGTTTTGATTCTGAAATTGTTCTGCATTCATTAGACTATGCAGCTTTGAGGGGCGGCGGGGGGGGGGGGTAAATGCAAGCTAGAAAATGATATGTCGTGTCTACAGATCACTTGAACTTTGAAAAGAAACCACAGCAATTTTGAATAGTAGAAACTAAAACTGAAATTACTAATCAGAATACGAAAATGTAACATTAGCCTGCCTAGGGTATGCAAGTATTGCAGGCATAGCAATACCTCAGAGAGTTTGATGCCCCTGCCCTGCAGAGTTGTAAACCACTGCCTTGTGGTACAGGTTCTTGACAGAACCGAAGGCTAAGGGAGCAAACCCTAAACAGAAAACCATGTCACTGTGGCAGCATTAAGGGCAGTTGATGTATGGAACTCCCAACATCTCCCGACCAGCCACTGCAGGGACAAATAGTTTTGCACCTGTCTTGATGTTCTTGCCGGTGTGAAACCTCTATTTGCTCCCCAAGAGAGTGCGCTGGTAACTTGCAAAAGCCAGCAGCACTTCAACACTTTTGCAGGCAGCTTTCATGAAATGAGACCAACTCATGGATGCAATTCTCACAGCAGAGAGCTAAATGGAGAGCGGCAGTCAAGTAATGAAAGCAGTCTTTGTCGCATCGTGAACGACAGCATGATGATGATGATGAGCCTGCCTCGTCGGATAGCACATTATCAGTTATATTGGACTGGGGAAATCGTCAGGTATTGAAATGGTTATCGCCATGGAGAAAAGATTATCAAAACTAGTTAGGTATATACAGTAATAAGGTGGTTGGTTGGTTGGTTGGTTGTTGGAGTTTTACATCCGGGCACCATCTAATGTCATATCAGGAAGGACACCGACTTGTAGCAATGTGCACTCATGGCAACTTTATAGTACTGCCCCACTGGGAGACCAGGCTGTCATCACCATGACCTGATATCCCACTCAGTCACATTCAGTCACATTATCCTGACACCGAGCCAATCAGTCATTGCCATATCGTTATAATGCTGAGCGCGTGGCTAGGAAGCGACTAATATCAATTTTTAAGTCATTGGTTTGACTCGACCCATGGGTTCGAACAGCACAATCTACCAAAACCAGAGACGGACACTCAACACATTCGGCCATCCCGTTGGTCGACAGTAATAGGTGACCATTGCCCGATGAGTTTTGAATGTTGTGTGTGCGTGTGAGCTATTGTGAGTTATTGATGATTTCTATATTCATGGCATTTTCATATTATGACATCTTAGCGATATTAGTTATTTTATGGGATTATTAAATGCGCACCGGTTACATTACACCACTGATATCGTCATACCCACCTCACAATAAAAACGGGCCAGTTTTATCACTCCCTGTCAGTGATCAGTTACCAGGTTAATGCCTGCCTCTTAATCTATAATAATGCTTTTCTTTTCTTTTCTTTCGATCAGGTTTCGGCTGATTTATTGAGCTATTCCGTCCGAGTAACATTTAAGGTCATATCAGGACAGTACTGAATTGTGACAGCGTGCAGTGACGGTGCTGCCACACTTGGATATCGCACAATTGGCAGAATGCCCAAATATTAAACTCAGTCATATTATGATGTCGTTATAGCGCTGCCGCACTTGGATAGCACGCAATTGGCACCACGCACAATTGGCACTTAATCAAATTACACCTCAGTCACATTACACCTGATGGTGACTTCACAATGCTACCCCACTTGGATATTACACAATTGGCACCATGCCCCGATATCACACTCAGTTACATTACGCCAATGCTGACTCTGATGGTGGCTTTATAGTGCTGCCCAACTTGGATATTGCACAACTGGCACAATGGCCCGAAATCACACTCAAATTACGCTGACCCTGATGGTGACTTTATAGTGCTGCCCAACTTAGATATCACACACTTGGCATTATGCCCCGATATCACACACAGTCTAATTATGCTGACACTGATGGTGACATAATAGTGCTGTCCCACTTGGATTTCGCACAATTGGCACCATGCCCCGATATCACAATCACTCACATTACACCAACCCTAACCCTGATGGTGACTTTATAGTGCTGCCCAACTTAGATATCACACACTTGGCACTATGACCCGATATCACACACAGTCTAATTATGCTGACACTGATGGTGACATAATAGTGCTGTCCCACTTGGATTTCGCACAATTGGCACCATGCCCCGATACCACAATCACTCACATTACACCAACCCTGACCCTGATGGTGATTGTACAGCTTATGGCCCTGTTACACTATGACATAACGACGTCAACGTAGGGAGAACGTGAAGAACGTTGAACTTCTCGGCATAGTATGCAAATTTGGGCACAAGTTGAATGTGGATGCAGCGTAGTGGACGAGAGCGTAACATCGGTAAAGCGTAGTGATACCGTCATTCAACGAGAGAGGACAACGTAATGACGCTCACTGAATGTTATGAACGTTATTCCATCGCCAGAACTACGTTGCTTTACGTTACCTTGCGTTACTTACATCATTAAACGTTGGCGAAACGCTGAACGTACATTCTCCTGACATTCTCCTGACGTTCTCCTGACGTTCTCCTGACTTTCCCATTATGCCGCATGGACGTTTCCACCGGCTTTAATGTGGGTCAACGAGTGGAACGTAGTGAGGAACGTTTGCCTAACATCCGTTTAACATCATTGACGTTCACTGAACGTGAACAGAACGTACGGTGAACGTAAACCCTTACGTTCGAGCGAGGTCAACATTTTTGAACATGTCCAAAACCACGACGTAACTCAATGTAATACGACGTAATGTGACGTAGCTCGACGTCAGTCTAATGTCATTATGGCGTCATCATAACGTAATCCAACGTACATCAACGTAATGACGAAAAATCACCACGTTAGGCTCACATTCGCTCATTACGTCATAGTGTGACAGGGGTATTAAATACTGGATATGTGACACAACTCACATTCAGTAAAGGTTAGCTGGTTGTTGGAGTTTTATGTCCTGGCAACACATTCAGGAAAAGAAAACGAGAGTTACATGAATCGCGAAAGACTAGAATAAGAACCAGCGATAAAGCTTGTGGGTTGAAACAAACACCATGCCACGGGCGTTCTGGTACTTCTGGGTCAGCTATTTCTAACCAACCAACCTCAAACCCCCCCCCCCCCCCACATGCACCCCTCCCGCCCCCCCAATCACCATTCCTCAAACATCCCAGATTATTGGAGACCTGGTCACAGAGAGAGACTCTCTCCCACCGCCTCTCTCCACTCCACTCACCGCCTCTCTCCACTCCACTCACCGCCTCTCTCCACTCCACTCCACCGCCGCTCTCCACTCCACTCACCGCCTCTCTCCACTCCACTCACCGCCTCTCTCCACTCCACTCACCGCCTCTCTCCACTCCACTCACCGCCTCTCTCCACTCCACTCACCGCCTCTCTCCACTCCACTCACCGCCTCTCTCCACTCCACTCACTGCCTCTCTCCACTCCACTCACCGCCTCTCTCCACTCCACTCACCGCCTCTCTCCACTCCACTCACCGCCTCTCTCCACTCCACTCACCGCCTCTCTCCACTCCACTCACCGCCTCTCTCCACTCCACTCACCGCCTCTCTCCACTCCACTCACCGCCTCTCTCTCTCCACTCCACTCACCGCCTCTCTCCACTCCACTCACCGCCTCTCTCCACTCCACTCACCGCCTCTCTCCACTCCACTCACCGCCTCTCTCCACTCCACTCACCACCTCTCTCCACTCCACTCACCGCCTCTCTCCACTCCACTCACCGCCTCTCTCCACTCCACTCACCGCCTCTCTCCACTCCACTCACCGCCCACCACCACCCACAGACTGCCTTCACCCAGTATGGCCTGGTGCACAACTAACTAATGAAGGCTCCCTGATGTATGTAGTCTGTCACTGTCCGCTGACTGATGGATCATGCAGGCACTAGCGGTACACAACTGGTTCACTCACACAGGAACTCGCTATGGCAACAGACCGGTCGCGACATTAATCACACCACAGTGCCAGCCAGTGCGGCAGTCACCACCCTACCTACACCTGGTCACGGCCCCAATGTGCAAGATTGGATATATAGCGGTTGGGTTCAGCTGGGATGTGCATATGTTAGCTAGTTAGCTAGTTAGTTAATTAGTTAGTTACTTAGTTAAAGTTGCATAGTCCGATGGTTTTGAATTTTTGTATTTTTTATGAGATAAATATATTAGTTCAAAGTTACTTTAATTTTAAATGGTAAACTTTTGAGATATTTTGAGTGCAAACATGAAAAATTAGTTTTGGCGAGCTTGCCAAAACTCTGACACTATAGACTTCTGCAGCAACAGGTTCTGTTAAATTGACTCAGTATTGCCTTCTATGCAGAAACAAATGCTTAATAAGTGCATCAGTATCTAAGTTAGATAAGTAAAATCAAATATAGTTAATTGGTTTGGTTTTGAAAATTTGATATTTCATCGGACTATGCAGCTTTAATTAGTTAGTTAGTTAGTTAGCGGCAAAGGCCAGTATCACGGTGAGAAGTGTCCAATCTTATTCAGTCATATTATTATCGGACCATCGTGAGTTCGAATCGTACTCTATGTGCAATCACATCAGCTCCATGACAGTATGAAATTCACCGGACACAGTGGTCGAATTGGTGAGAGTGCAGGCTTCCTGTGCGGAAGGCCAGAAGTTTGAATCCCGGCTGAGCCAAACCCAAGACTTACACATTGTATACCTGTCACTAGCTAACCCGATGCTCCGCATTATTAGGATAGGGCAAGGTCTGGTTAGTTTGGTCTCAGGACAATGTGACTGAATGGCAAATCTGAGTCATGGTGCCAGCAGCCTGGTCTCCCACTCCCAGTGGGGCAGCACATATAGACCTATTTCATATGACGTCAGCATGGGTATTTAGGTCAGTGCGAGTGTTGCTTGGCTGCAGGATGACACACTGTCACACTGCAAACTCAATGGCTATGAGCAATCTTCAAACAGAAAAAGTGAAATATATCTAAAACCACAGCACCTAGAAACAAACCGCTTCGCACGCAAACAGATAACATGGTTAACAAACAGATTATATTAAATTTATAAGGTTCGGCTTCTGAATTTCTATTCATTTTGAATAAAAGCAACATTTTGCACTGTGTGTATCGGCAAACTCAATGCATTGTCAATGACCGTGAGCAATCTTCTTTCAGAAAAAGTGAAATATCTCTAAAACCACACCACCTATAAACAAACCGCTTCGCACACAAACAGATAACATGCTTAACAAACAGATTATATTAAATTTATATGGTTCCGGTTCTGGATTTCTATTAATTTTGAAAAAAACTAACGTTTTGCACTGTACATATCAACAAACTCAATGGCAGTGTGCCTTCGTTCTGCAGCCAAGCTGCGCACACATACACAATGTTTGTAAACATTGAAAGGGGTCTATAAAGTCGCCTTGAATGCGCACTGTCTCAAGTCGGTATCCGTCCTGAGATCATGGAGGTGATGTGATGTGATGCAAATGGAAACCACGATGTGATGTGAGGTGATACAAATAGTAAACATTGCACCTAGCGCAGGATTCGAACCCACAAGTTCTTAACATCCCATGGCTAGCAGTAGCAGTAACCATGGCAACAACATTATATGTTGCCAGGATGTAAAATCCACCAAAACAAAGAAACAATCGGTATGAAATGCTACGCCTTGCAGCTGTAAGTGTAAATACCTCACATACCTGTACTCAGCAGCCATCTTTGTTAACCCTTTAGTGGTCGTTCCTGATGTCATTATCAATCCCTGAATGATGTCCGAAAATCAATTAAACCACTCCCCCGTCCTCCTCCAACTCCCTCGTCCCACACACCAATTCATCAGACGCCCCCCCCCCCACACACACGGCAGTAACCCCCTCCTCCAACTCCCTCCTCCCACACACCAATCCGCCAGACGGCGCCACACACACACACACACACACACACGGCAGTAACCCCCTCCTCCAACTCCCGCCTCCCACACAGCAATCCACCAGACGGCGCCATACACACACACACACACATAGCAGTAACCATGGAAACAACCTCGACATGGCCTGGCGCCTACACTGCATGTATCTGGTAATGGGGAAGTGGTGCCCTCGTCATGGCGGCCATGTTGGCGCCCACTCACTCTCCAACCACATCCTTGCTCACATCCGCACGTCGCGAGCCAGGGCCTTGCGGTCCGGGCGGAGAGTGTGTGTGTTGGGAGGAGGGGGAGTTGGCGGGGGAGCAGGGGGGGGGTACTTTTCCGGTTCCGGTGCGCAACGCGGGAGGAGGGTTAATTGCCGCGGTGGAAGAGTGGTAATCGGCCGATAGATCGTTTGGCGTCCGCCGCGCCCTAGCGGGCAACAAACTAACTAACCGATCCACAGGGCAGTTCAATCGAGACGGCGATATATGACTTGTGAGTGAGTTCGAAGATTGGGTGGAGGCGGAGGGGCGGGGGGGGGGGGGGGTAGGTTCGTGTGTGTGTCTCTGTGTGTGTGTGTGTGTGTGTGTGTGTGTGTGTGTGTGTGTGTGTGTGTGTGTGTGTGAGGGAGTGTATGAGTGTTTGAGTGTGAGTGTGAGTGTGAGTGTGTGTATGTGAAGGCCCATCCGTTTCTCCTAGCCACCAGACGGGACGGCCGAATCAGTGAGAGTACTGGTAGCTTCCCATGTGGGGGATTGTGGGTATTATTAAAGCTGCATAGTCCGATTAAATATCAAAATTTCAAAACCAAACCAATTATCTATATTTGATTTTGCATATCTAACTTAGATACTGATGCACTTATTAAGCATTTGTTTCTGCGTAGAAGGCAATACTGAGTCAATTTAACCGAACCTGTTGCTGCCGAAGTCTATGGTGTCAGAGTTTTGGCAAGCTTGCCAAGACTATTTCTCCGTGTTCGCATTCAAAATATCTCAAAAGTTTACCATTTAACATAAAAGTAACTTTTAACTAATGTAAAGTAGGTACTAGTGATCGATCTAACATATTTATCTCAGAAAAAATACAGAAATTCTAAACCATCGGACTATGCAACTTTAACCCCGACTGAGTCAAACCAATGACTTAAGCTAGGATTCCTTACACACGGTAAGCGGCACCCGGCATGCGGCAAGCGGCATGCGGTATGCGAATGGGAAGATTCCTTAAACACGGCATGCGGCGTGCGGCATGCGGTAAGCAGCATATAAAAGTGTGCACCCATGTGTACATTCATTGGTATTCATATTTATGTGCATATGGTAGCATTTTTAGCTTTAAGCTAGGATTCCTACACACGGTAACCGTCAGTCTCCCGATTGGGACGGTCCTAACATCCTAAACTGAGCCATGTTAGGACCGTCCTTTTCGGTCAACAAAACCATTATTTTGTCTTTATGTGTGCTATTTCTACTCCTGGGGGTTCCTACCTTTATTATAACCAAATTATAGATAAGTATTCATATTTTTGTGGCTCTGGTAGCATTTTTAGCAACCCGAACCACCACCACTACCATATGTTTCCACTCAGCAGCCTTGGAGACTGCTTCCTAACAGGTCCGCACTCTACCTTGTCCTGGCTGTCCGTAATTATCAGTCGCCTCCTCCAGCCTTATATCAATGGACAAATGCGACTGATGCTTTTCTATTCACACCCCATGTTAGGACCGTCCTTTTCGGTCAACAAAACCATTATTTTGTCTTTATGTGTGCTATTTCTACTCCTGGGGGTTCCTACCTTTATTATAACCAAATTATAGATAAGTATTCATATTTTTGTGGCTCTGGTAGCATTTTTAGCAACCTGAACCACCACCACTACCATATGTTTCCACTCAGCAGCCTTGGAGACTGCTTCCTAACAGGTCCGCGCTCTACCTTGTCCTGGCTGTCCGTAATTATCAGTCGCCTCCTCCAGCCTTATATCAATGGACAAATGCGACTGATGCTTTTCTATTCACACCCCATGTTAGGACCGTCCTTTTCGGTCAACAAAACCATTATTTTGTCTTTATGTGTGCTATTTCTACTCGTGGGGGTTCCTACCTTTATTATAACCAAATTATAGATAAGTATTCATATTTTTGTGGCTCTGGTAGCATTTTTAGCAACCTGAACCACCACCACTACCATATGTTTCCACTCAGCAGCCTTGGAGACTGCTTCCTAACAGGTCCGCGCTCTACCTTGTCCTGGCTGTCCGTAATTATCAGTCGCCTCCTCCAGCCTTATATCAATGGACAAATGCGACTGATGCTTTTCTATTCACACCCCATGTTAGGACCGTCCTTTTCGGTCAACAAAACCATTATTTTGTCTTTATGTGTGCTATTTCTACTCGTGGGGGTTCCTACCTTTATTATAACCAAATTATAGATAAGTATTCATATTTTTGTGGCTCTGGTAGCATTTTTAGCAACCCGAACCACCACCACTACCATATGTTTCCACTCAGCAGCCTTGGAGACTGCTTCCTAACAGGTCCGCGCTCTACCTTGTCCTGGCTGTCCGTAATTATCAGTCGCCTCCTCCAGCCTTATATCAATGGACAAATGCGACTGATGCTTTTCTATTCACACCCCATGTTAGGACCGTCCTTTTCGGTCAACAAAACCATTATTTTGTCTTTATGTGTGCTATTTCTACTCGTGGGGGTTCCTACCTTTATTATAACCAAATTATAGATAAGTATTCATATTTTTGTGGCTCTGGTAGCATTTTTAGCAACCCGAACCACCACCACTACCATATGTTTCCACTCAGAAGCCTTGGAGACTGCTTCCTAACAGGTCCGCGCTCTACCTTGTCCTGGCTGTCCGTAATTATCAGTCGCCTCCTCCAGCCTTATATCAATGGACAAATGCGACTGATGCTTTTCTATTCGCACCCCGTGTCGCATGCCGCATGCCGGACCGATCGCTACAGGGACCGATCGAGTTGTCGCATTCGCATTCGCATTCGCATTCGCATACCGCGTGTAAGGGTTGCACCCCATTGACTTCAAGGCGTTTCGATTTTTTGCCGCATTCGCATTCGCATTCGCAGACCGCATACCGCGTGTAAGGAATCTCAGCTTTACACGATTGATACTTGCCGCTACCTAGCCTGATGCCCGACTGGATAGCTCAGTATCAGGATAATATGACTGAGTGGGATTATCAATTCATGGTGTGGTGGCCTAGTCTCCCATTGGGGCATCATTACACAAGTTGTCATGAATGCCCACTGCTATAAGTCAGTACCTATGCTGATATGACTTCAGATGTTCCTAGTATGTAAAACCCCAATAAAGAAGCAAACAATGTTTCGCACATCGCATTCTGGCAAGATCGAACATCACATCTGGACCAGTATGGACTTGCGGCGTGGATACTTATGCTGACGTCATAGTGCTGCTATTTGGACATTAAAGTTGCATGGTCCGATGAAATATAATTTTGTCAAAATTAAAACAACTACTTACATTTGATCCTATATATCCAACTTAGATACTGGTGTATTAGCTAATGATTTGGGACAGCATATACAGAATAACCAGTGAATTTATAAACTCACCCCTTTAGACACTCACTTTGAAACACCCATTATGCAGGGAGGCCATTAACCAACTAGGCCAATCTCATGACCTCATTAGCCCCCCAACCAAGTAGGCCTACTGTGCAGGGCCATAGAGGGGAAGGGGAAATGAGGTGGATGTGTCTGTGTGGGTGTATGTGTCTGTGTTTCCTGGCCTGACTTTACAGGGACACATAGACAGACATACACACAAACATACATACACAGACAGACATACACACAGACATATACACAGACAGACACACACACACATAGATAGACACACACAAACAGACATGCACAGACAGCACACACAGTCACAGAAATACACAGACATGCACACACCCAACATACACAGACACACATACACCCGACCTGACTTTGCAGAGAGAGAGACACACACAGACACATAGACAGCCGCACACAGACAGAGGCAGACACACACATACATGCCCACACATACATACATACACACACATACATACATACACATACAGACATACACATACAGACACACACAGACAGACACACACATACATATATACACAGACATACACACAGATACATATACACAGGCACACACAGACATACATAAATAGACACACACAGACAGACATGCACATACACCACACACAGACACAGAAATACACAGACATGCACACAACTGACATACACAGACACACATACATCCGACCTGACTTTGCAGAGAGAGACACACACACAGACAGAGACACATAGACAGACACACACATACATAGGCAGACACATACATACACACGCAGATACCCAGACAGACATACACAGACACACACATACATACACATACACAGACATACACACACAGACATACACACATATCTATATACACACAGACACAGACAGACAGACACACATATATATACACACACAGACATACATGCATAGACAGCACACACAGACACAGAAACACACAGACATGAAACACAGACAGAAACACACAGACATGCACACACCTGACATACACAGACACACATGCACCCGACCTGACTTTGCAGAGAGAGAGAGACACACACACAGACACATAGACCCATCCACATACAGACACACCCATACACACACATATATAGTATAGTTATACGAGTCTTACCTTGGTACAGATGATGGATAACTGTTGTTTTACCGAGGTATAAGCCTCGGATAGATGTGGGCTAGGGAGAGGTAAGCACGTCCGGTACCAGCAATCTTAACCTACTTATTGAGGATAAAAATGACTTTCAAACAATGGATACTATTACTTTACCGAAAAGGTACACCAACGGAATAGATGTGGCAGGGTGTGGCGGGAGGGCCCTAGCCCACATCTATCCGAGGCTTATACCTCGGTAAAACAACAGTTATCCATCATCTGTACCAAGGTAAGACTCGTATAACTATACTATTTTACCCCGGTAAACAGCCTCAGGCTAGCCTCAGGCTAGGGAGACCTTTACATAATTCATTTTTATCCTTAATATCATTCTTTCTTATTATTATAACATTCTAAATTTTTGTTCTCACCTATTCTTGTTAGTTGGCGAGAAGACGCTTTGCAACGCCGGTAGGCTTTTCTAGTCGTTTATTATAATGTTTTGCAAACGACTTAGCCGTCTTCCAGCCTGCATGCGCTAGTATTCTTTTCACAGAAATACCAAGCACCCGTGCCTTGGAGACCATGGCTCCTCTAGTTGAGTGGGAAGAGTATTTACTCGTATCCACTCCAGCCAATTTCAACACCGTAATTGTCCATCTGGCAAGTGTGTCTCGTGAAATCGCCTTATGTGGCTTTATAAAGCTCACTAATAGTTGTTGTGATGCACGTAAATCCTTTGTCTTGTATATATAAGCCCGTATGGCCGACACAACACATAATTTCCGATCATTCGGAAAACAGTCTAAGTGAACCGTTGATAAAGGGTCACCTAACGTGTTCGATTTGAGCAATTTTTCTAAATCAAACGTAGCTTGTTGCTTGTCTATTTCTAATCCAGTTAAGGATAAAGCAACAATCGTCTGTCCTCTGTGTCCGGTTACTAACAATAACAGGACCGCGACCTTAAAACCTAACTGTTTTATATCTAACCACGAGTTGTGAGGCCAAGCCTGAAACAACTTAAATACTATAGAAACATCCCAAAACCGACTATACTTTGGTTTTGGAGGATTCCTTTGATAAATTGAACGAAGTAAATAACAAATAACATAATGTTTTCCAACTGTTTCGCCATCAATTCTAGGTAATATAATTGATAACGCACACCTCGCCGCATTAATCGATCCAAAGGAAAGTCCTTCATCCTCTAGAGAACGAAGAAACCGAGCTACTTGTGAAATCTTTGGATTTGTTGGTTTAACTTTCATTAACAAACAATGTACACCCCATTTCTTTAAATAGGTTGTATACATTTTGACAGTTCCTGGCCTCCAGGCATCCGATACTATCCTATCCTCAGTAATTCTGTCCAATCCAAATTGCTGTAGCTGCTTCCTTAGAAAAGGAATGCCAATAGGGGCGTCGTTGACACGTCGCCGTGAACCACTAGCGGTCCGTGGTGCGTCAGATTCCCGAGTTTTCTTGGGAATCGTATACGATCTTTTGCCAGTTGTGAAACTGCTGGCAGCCAAGGTTGCGTGTCCCAATCGGGCACCACCAGTATCGCATGTGTCCCTTCCAAGCCGATTTTTCTCACTACTCGACTGATAATGCTAAATGGTGGGAAAATATAAAAATAATTATTTTCCCAAGTAATAGCAAACGCATCTACTTTCCAAGCATCCGGTTCAGGATGCCAAGAAACATAACAGGGTAACTTGTTATTATTTCGTGATGCAAATAAGTCAACTTCAGGTGTACCCCATTTTTCACAAACGAAGTTAAACAAATGTGTAGAGAGAGACCACTCTAAATGGTCATGGAAATTTCTACTTTTATAATCTGCAAGTGTATTTTGTGACCCTGGAATATGCGCTACAGTCAGCCAGACTTGTTGAGCCTGTGCCCAGTTCCAAATCAGTTTAGATAACTGATTGCAAGACTTTGATTTGGTTCCACCCATGTTACGAATATATGCCATGGCAGTAGTATTATCAGTTAGTATTCTAACCTGTGATTTATTTATCTTTACTAAACTACGTAAGCCCAGATAAATAGCACGCAATTCTAGTGCATTAATATAGTCTGATTTTTTCATCATCAAGCCATCTACCTCCTGTTGTGACCCCATCTCGATGAGCTCCCCAACCTTCTAACGAAGCATCAGTAGTAATTACTGTATTAGGTTCCGCCATGCGGATTGGATTTGGTGAACTTGCTATATGTTGCATCCACCATCCAATATCCTGTAACCCTTCTTGCGAAATAAACATCTTTCGCTCAAAATTGCCTTTAGTTCGTGTTAACGCTAAATTTTTATCTATTTCTAGCGACTTAATATGGGCCTTCCCATATAACACAGCAGGTGCATATGAGGTCATTATGCCAATAAGAACAGCAACCTGTCTAATTTTTGGCTTTGATAACTTAATAAGCTGAGTCGCTGTAGTCATAAACTTAATTAGTTTTTGTTCTGTTATCGACACTGTAAGGGACTGTGTATCCAGAATAAACCCTAAACATTTGAGTTGTTTTGTTGGTTTAAACACTGACTTTTGTTGATGTACATAAAACCCCAATTTAGTGAGTAATGCACATAAATCCAAAACTGCATTCACACAACCAATTTGTGTTGATGCTATAATAAAAGAATCATCTATGTATGGAAACATTATGTGACCCTTCCTCGCCATTACCGAGAAAACAGGTTTAAGCAATTTAGTAAATAAACGTGGCGCACAAGCTAAGCCATTCGGCATGCAGGTAAACTCATAGAGTTGGTTATCCCAAATAAATCGAAGAAATTTTCGGTATTGTTCCATTATGGGAAGCGTATAATATGCATCCTGTAAATCAACACTAGCCATCCACGCATCTGGTGTAATCAGATCTCGTGCCGTATCTAGAGAGAACATTTTAAAATGTCGATATTCCACCATTTTATTAAGGATTGTTAAATCCAGGATCATTCGAACCTCACCATTAGGCTTCGGTCTCGAGAAAATGTTTGAAATAAACTGTCCTGAACAGTGTGTCACTTTTTGTATAATTCCTTTCTCAAAGAATTTATGTACCTGTTTAGTTAGTGCGTCTCGTTCAACTGGTTGAATGTTATATGGAAAAGGTATTATACTTTGTACAGGAATTTGTGTAAAGGGAATGTGAACACCCCTAACTATTTCTATAATTTCTTGGTCACTAGTAATTTTGTGCCACTCAGAAATATGATTACTAATATTACCAGCCACAAAGTTGCTTACAGTTTGTGTGTTTTTAGAGGCTGCAGGGACTTGTAAAGTTTGTGTTTGGACCTCTACTTGGACCCGCCCCTGGGGAAAGGTCTCGACGAGTTGAACCCTCGGCCTATTGGCCGTGCGGTGTTGTCGGTCCAGCCTGGGCGAGCGCCCCGGCCCCGAAACCCTTGACCGAAGTTTGAACTCGGTCTGGTTCCTCTGGTGAACCGTCGTGGACGAAAATCCCCTCGTGACTTTTTGAAACGAGGAACTTCCTGTTTCTTCTTGCCATCCATGTTTTTGCCACTCTTGGCTGCAGTCTCTACCTCTTTATAGAGGTATTGTAGTTGACCGCCAAACATCTTGGTGTTATCTAAAGGTTTCCCTTTAATCGGCTCTGGAGCAAGATAAAGCGTAAACTCCTTCCCCTCATTATCGGTAACCTTCTTAGAGCGAGCCACTTCTTTGCCAGCATCTGTGCAAACTGACTTGAAGACATTTTCATATCTTCGAAACGACAGGTAATTACCTGCCGCCGCTAGCACTGCAATGCCTTTGTCCATTGTCTTAGCCAAAGACGAGAACTTATTTTCACTCTGCATCCTATTAGCCACAGGAACAATAGCTGTTAGGGTAGCCAACACTGCCTTATGCACTGTGTGCAACACATCCTCAAACTTCTTACGGTCATCCGTCATATTGACATCCCGATCCATTTCTTTAATGATGGAGTTGGGAACACCCTTTATGCCTGTTAACTCATCTCCTAACTTGGAGATAACCTCCGCCGGTTTGAACGTGCGAAAATGACCATTCACGGTCTCGCGCATAAGCGTAGTGGTTTTAACCCGCTTAGCCTTTGGCTTCTCCACCTTCTTAGCCACTTTAGTGCCAATGTCCGCATAGACCCCTTCATATATGGTGTCTGAGTCTGATTCCGTAGAAGTAGACTCAGTGGACGACTCAGAAGAAGAATATTTCCTCTTCCTCTTCTTCTTTTTGGACTTAGTCTTCCGCTTTTTGCGAAAACCAGTCTCTGCCCGCTCCTTGGTGAATTCATCACCCGAAGAAATCACCTGTTTCTTCTTCTTCCTCCGTTTAGGAGAAGGAGGAGGAGGAGCCTTAAGCTCCACCGCCGAGTCTGTGTCCAAGAAATCCTCAAACGAATCCTCTTGGACACTCGGCCTACGCCGCTTCCGAGACACAGGCGATTTGGCAGTCAAGATGTGGCTTTCCAATCTTGCAAAGCGAGCCTCCCAATCTGGAGGCGCAGGCACATCAGGCACTGCATCCTCGTCCGGGTCGGAGAGGATATGCGCCCGGGGCTGTGTCGACGGCCCTGCCGACAACACAGGTGAGGAGTCGTACTCCTCGTCCACTCCACTCGGAACACGCCCCTCGGCTGCTGCTGCACCGCGCTTACTCCGCTTCGTGGCCATCGGGAGCTGAAACAAAAATTTTTGGTCAGTCCCGGTATATATATATGTCACAATATGGTTGTTTCAAACTCATTTGGACATCTATTGGTGTTAAAGAACGTGTTTATACCGTTATAACACAGGCGTAATAAGCTAAATTTGTGCGTGGGTTGTGGGTCAAGCCCAAACCTTACGCGGGGTCGGGACCAGTGTATCGGCCCGCCCATCCCTCTGTTCCGCACACTTCTCCCACCTGTGACTACAACGTCAACAAGTTGGAGAAAATGCTACGAAACTCGGAGAAACGCCTGAAAAAGTTTTGTCTAGGGGAGTCTATAAAAGAAACCCAGGAGCATCTCCAACATTACTCTCTATTAGAGTACGAGAGAATTTCCACATGAGATAGGGCGAAACCCACATCTCTACCCATAGTCACACGGTGACCCGGGTGTTGACATAACCGCTAATGACCGGTTTGGTTCCTTCGAGAAACCCACTCGAGTGTTCTATCCTTGGTTGTTTATAACCAAATAACTCGTCCAAATTGGACCAACGAAAGTCTAAACTTTCCATAATGATGCTCTAATGCATCATAATTAAGCTAACCACAGTTTTTATTATACTTACTGCGTATTTGCTTGTATGTAGACTAATTTTGCCGGAGCAACCCAACGACACGTTATCCAGTCGTGAGTTGTATATGCTAATTGCTGGTACCGGACGTGCTTACCTCTCCCTAGCCTGAGGCTAGCCTGAGGCTGTTTACCGAGGTAAAATATATATATACACACACAGGCAGACACAGACAGACAGCACACACAGACACAGAAACACACAGACATGCACACACCCAACATACACAGACACACATACACCCGACCTGCCTTTGCAGAGAGAGAGACACACACAGCCAGAGACACATAGACAGATGCACACAGAGGCAGACACACATACATACATACATACATACACATACCTACACACATACAGACATACACAGACACACACATACATACATACACATACACACAGAAACAGACAGACAGAGACAGACACATACACACCCACACATACACAGAAACACACAGATAGACACACACAGACATACACACACACACAGATACATACATACATAGACAGACAAACACAAGCAGACAACACACACACATTATATTTAGTTAAAAACCCTAGTGTCATGGGCCTATGGCACTAATCCGTTCCCAGAATGTGCCCCACTCAACCAGAAATACCTACCTACAGTCCTGTAAGGTTCCAGGTCATCTCACATCACGTGGTCACTGCGAGATGACCATCTGGGTCATAGCCACAGGACTTTTGACAAGCTTGTCGAAATTATTTTTGGTTCTCTCAGCTCAGATTACTTCAAAACTAATCATCTTTAATCAAAATCACTCCGGACTAATGATTAGTAGCTTGTAACGATCAATTTGATATAGTTATCTCAAAAATAAGACAAAAATTCAAAGGCCATCGGACCATGCAACTTTAAGTCACCGGCACCATTACCCGATACCACACCCAGCCACACTATCCAGACACTCAGCCAGCCAGTCCTTTCCCTGTCTTAAACCTAATCAAGCTATCATTACCCTATCCTAATCCCTATCCAACCAGTAGTAGCCACACCCAAGTAATAATGAGGGCCAGGAAAAGTAGCGAGAAGTTTCAATGTTATGAAGTTAAGAAGTTTCAATGTTTAGACTCAGCCGGGGATCGATCCCACAAAATCCCGTGTCCTATTCACTCAGCCATCCTGTGTGCTTCTCTTATATAAGGAACAGTTACACTATATGAAATGGGCAAAAGGCGTACGGCAGTTTATTTTTCACTTTGAGATGGGACTGCTATTGCTAACTACAGTCTGTCTGTTTGTATTATAAGGCCCAGTGGATAAGACTAAGAGACACTAGGAGACTAGGAGACTAGGAGACTATCCGGCTGTGGCTAATTTACTCCTCAGCAATAAATAGCTGTGTTCAGAAATATACAAACCATCGGTTTGTTTGTTGTTGCTTTACGTCCTAGCAACCTCTAAGGTCATATCAGGACGGTAAACCATTAGTAGTGCTATTCCATTATCAGAGTTATTAATACCCAAAGAGGCATTGATGAGGCTGTGCCCAGGGATGATTAATCTCTTAAGCAGATTTCAGCAGTACACACAGGTGGATAAGGGAGAATGGCGAAGGGGAGGGGGAGGGGGGTAAAGGGGCAGACGGTGGGGGGAGGGATGAGGGGGGAGAGAGGCCAGAAGAGAAGGTGGTGAGGGAGAAGGGAGGAAGAAGAAGGGAGGAGGGAGGGGGAGGAGGGAGGAGGGAGGAGGGAGAACGTAGGAGGGAGAAGGGGAGGGACGGATGAGGGAGGGACGGAGGAGGTAGAAGGGAGGAGGGGAGAAGGGAGGGGGGGGATGGAGGAGGGAGAAGGGAGGAGGGAGAAGGGGAGGAGGGAGGAGGGAAGAAGGGGAGAAGGGAGGAGGGAGGAGGGAGGAGGAAGAAGGGAGAAGGGAGAAGGGAGGAGGGAAGCAGGGAGGAGGGAGAAGGGAGGATGGAGGAGGAAGAAGGGAGGAGGGAGGAGGGAGAAGGGAGAAGGGAGGAGGGAGGGAGGGAGGAGGGAGGAGGGAGGAGGGAGAGTGGAGGAGGAAGAAGGGAGGAGGGAGAAGGGAGAAGGGAGGAGGGGAGGAGGGAGAAGGGAGGAGGGAGAAGGGAGGGGGGGTGGAGGAGGGAGAAGGGAGGAGGGAGAAGGGAGGAGGGGGGAGGGAGGAGGGATAAGGGAGGGGGGATGGGATGGGGAGGAGGAGAAGTAGAGAGGGAGAAGAGCAGAGTGGGAGGGAGAGTGGAGGAGGGAGGAGCAAGGAGGGAGAAGGGAGAAGGGAGGAGGGAGGAGGGGATCGGGTGGGGAATGAAGTGAGAGGGATAAGGGGAGAGGGAGAAGGAAAATGGGGAGAGTAAAATGGAGGGTGTTAGGGAGGGAGAAGAGGAGACGGTTGGGAAGGGGGATTGTGCGGGGGGGGCGGGAGTAGTAGAGGAAGAGCCGGAGAAAGGTGAAGCGAGAAGGGGAAGGGAAGTGGAGGGGGAAGGCGGAGAGGGTGGCCTTGAGGAGGATGCGGAGAGGGTGGCCTTGAGGAGGGGGAGAGGGTGGCCTTGAGGAGGGGGAGAAGGTGGCCTTGAGGAGGAGGGGGGAGGGTGACCTTGAGGAGGAGGTGGAGAGGGTGGCCTTGAGGAGGAGGCGGAGAGGGTGGCCTTGAGGAGGAGGTGGAGAGGGTGGCCTTGAGGAGGAGGCGGAGAGGGTGGCCTTGAGGAGGAGGCGGAGAGGGTGGCCTTGAGAGAAGGAGGAGGAGGAGGTGGAGAGGGATGGACAGGAAGGGAGAGTAGAGCGGTAGACAGTGGGGGAGGGAGGTGGGGAAGGGAGGTGGGAGAGTGGGTGCATACTGTATCAGTTACCAGTTAATGGTATTTAATGTTCTATAATCTAACTCCATATCTGGCTTGTCGATACTACAATCTATAGACATGCAATGTGAAATGACCCTAGACGATAGGACTAGTACGACTAAGAGATCTATTCAAATGAATGGAGTATTTATTAAAAGGAAATGTTTTAAAGATTTGATAGGAATCAATGGAGGAATGTATCGGTTACTTGCAGTGACAGGCATATGATCTCGAGAATGAATCATCATCAGAATGAATATTGCCTAGTAAAGTACCCCCATTACCACAGGAGGATTTTGAAGATTGCCTCCACCACACCTCTCACACGAGAAGTGCGGTGATTGACCAGTAAAACACCCCCACCCTCAGCATGAGCAGCATGCAGATTAACTGGTGAAACACCCCCACCCCATACATTAGTAATATGAGGATTGACCTCCAAGAACACCCCCGCCCTCACCCTCGCCCCCACATTTGAAGTACGCACATTGACTAGTAAAACACACCAACTTCCCACCTGAGAAGTATACAGATGGACTAGTAAAACAACCCCACTCCCCACATTAGAAGTATGTGCGCTTGTTTGTTTGTGTTTTACTTCCTGGAAACATCTAAGGACGGGTATTGACTTGTGAAAATGCGCACTCATGGCGACGTTATAGTGCTGCCCTACTCGGAGACCAGGTCACCAGCACCATGACATGATATCCCACTCAGTCACATTATCCTGAGACTGAGCTAACCAGTCCCTGCCCTATCCTAGTATTATTAATGCCGAACGCCATCATTAGAAGTATGGAGATTAGTCAAATACGCCCACTACCCACATTACAAGTATGTAGATCGATAGTAAAACACCGCCGGTCCCCACATTAGAAGTATGCAGATTGATTAGTAAAACACACCCACTCCCCACATTAGAAGTATGCGTATTGACTAGTAAAACACACCCACTCCCCACATTAGAAGTATGCAGGTTGACTAGTAAAACACACCCACTCCCCACATTAGAAGTACTCAGATTGACTAGTAAAACACACCCACTCCCCACATTAGAAGTATACAGGTTGACTATTAAAACACACCCACTCCCCACATTAGAAGTATGCAGGTTGACTAGTAAAACACACCCACTACCCACATTAGAAGTATGCAGGTTGAATAGTAAAACACACCCACTACCCACATTAGAAGTATGCAGGTTGACTAGTAAAACACACCCACTCCCCACATTAGAAGTACTCAGATTGACTAGTAAAACACACCCACTCCCCACATTAGAAGTATACAGGTTGACTAGTAAAACACACCCACTCCCCACATTAGAAGTATGCAGATTGATTAGTAAAACACACCCACTTCCCACATGGGAAGTATACAGATTGACTAGTAAAATCCTCCCAATGCATACAAGGGAAGTCTGGGCATTAACTCGCAAACCACCCCACTTATCTCCCATCCCCCATCCCCCCTCCCCCCGCCTATCCTCGCCCCAGCCCGCCCCCCTCTTCCCGCCTCCCCCACCCCCCTTCCCCCGCCTCCCCTCGGGACGGCCCAGCGCCGTACGGCGGGGCACGGGCAAACACTCTGATACTGTTATCTGCTGGTACAGTGGTAGTCGAGACGCGCCTCAAACAGACCGGACTCGGTAAGTGTGTTGATGAAGCGCGAGTCACGGAACCCGGCGTCGTGCCGGGCATCGGGGCGGGCGGGCCCGGGTAGCAAGGCTGGCGGGGCGGATCCGGGGCCAGCAAGGCGGGCAGAACCCCAGGGCAGCAACGGCGGGGAGAGCCGGGGCTAGCGAGGCAGGGCGGAACCCCCCGGGAAGCAAAGGCAGGCCCAGGGCCAGCAAAGCCGGGCCCGAGATAGTAAAGGTGGGGCGGGCCCGGCACAGTAAAGGTGGGGCAGGCCCGGCACAGTAATGGTGGGGCGGGCCCGGCACAGTCAAGGCGGGACGGGCCTGGGACAGTAAACGCGGGGCGGGCTGGGGCTGGGCCGGCAAGGCGGGGCAGGTTGGGGCCGGGCCGGCAAGGCGGGGCAGGTTGGGGCCGGGCCGGCAAGGCGGGGCGGGCTGGGGCCGGGCCGACAAGGCGGAGAGGGCCCGGGACAGTAAAGGCGGGGCGGGCTGGGGCCAGGCCGCCAAGGCAAGGAGGGCCCGAGACAGTAAAGGCGGGGCGGGCTGGGACTGGGCCGGCAAGGCGGGGCGGGCTCGGGCCAGGCCAGCCCCCTGAATCCCCCCGCCTCCAGCCACCCTCATCAGTTCTCCGGCGTCTACCTGGGCTGTGTTCAGAGTACGCCTCCGAGTCGTCGCGCTTTTCAGACAGGCCTTGAAAATGGCTGCCGTATTCACTGGGTTCAGCCAATCAGAGCTCTTCTTTTCCATTGCAAATGGCTGCCCCCTATGGCGGTGGCCATTTTCGAGGCAACCTACTGCTTTTGCCATTCAGACTAGTGTGATGTCAGGAATTTCTCCAAGACGACTCGGACGCGTACCCTGAACGCCGTCCAGGTCTCCACCGGCCTCCCCAGAATCCTGAGCACAGGGTCTTGACACACTCATACAGTTTACATTGAGCTTTGCCTTTTCTTATTCTTTGGTGTGTGTTGTGTATGTGTGTCGTTAAAGTTGCACAATCTGTTGAGGTTTCCTTTAAAGTTACGTTGTCCGATGGCTTTGAGTTTCTACTATGTTTTAAAGGTGCATAGTCTGAAGCGCAAAACCATCAGACTATGCAACTTTAATTATAATATGAATACGCAATGCTTAGGACCGACCCACCGATATAACTACAGCAAAGTATTTTATGATTTCTTTTTACTCCACTCGTGGTGTTTGATTTGAAATTCTATCAACTCAGGTGACCCGAATACGGCCGTCGTTTCCACCCTGTTTGCTGCGTAGTGAAGTTCGATGATCTATTTCCGTTTCCGTTTGCCTGGATTTTGATTTTGATTATTCAACACTAGTTTACAAATGGTGGCGCCCATAGAGGGCTATTTCCGTTTCTGTTTGCTGGATTTTGGTGGTTTCATTTTCGACCCTATGAGTAGGAGTATTGTTTATGTGTATATATCTACATGTGTTAGTCCTAAGCCTCCCCAGAGGGTGGGTCGGTATTACTATTAATTAATTAGAATATTCCTTTTTTGGGAGTTTTACGTCCAAGATATGTTACAAACGACACAAACTCCCTGATATGACCTTAGATGGTGCTAGGATATGAAGCCCAACGAGCGAAAACTATTGGCATCTATAACATTAGAATATCCTTTTGTCTTTATTCGACATAAACGTCATCAGTGCACACTGTTACAAGGCCTGATCCCGTCCTGATATGACCTTAGATGGTACTAGGATGTAAAACCCCGATGAGAGGAACTATTGGCATCTATAACATTATAATATTTCTTTATTAGGGTTTTACATTCAACATTTTTAGGAACGACACAAACACCATTAGTGCGCACAAGTCAATACCCGTCCTGATATGACCGTAGATGGTGTTAGGATGTAAAGCCCCAACATGGGGAAACCATTGGCATCTGGACAGAATGCTAAATCTTCTGGTAGAAGTTAGCCCCACTAATTTGTGACAAAACGACACGCGTGAACAGATAAGGTTGGTTGTTGGAGTTTTAAGTCCTGGCAACATCTAAGGCCATATCAGCACGGGGAACAGATAAGGAGAGGCGGGTATCGATAGCAGCACTGCTACTTTACAGGGCACCTTCCACTCTGACCTTCTCACCGCCAGCCAATCAGCGGCTCGAGGGGAAGGTGGGGGGAGGGGGGGGGAGCGGAGGGGGGATGAGGGGAGAGAAGGGGAGGGGAGGAGAGGGAAGGGGGGATGACAGTGGAGGGGCAGGGGATGGGAGGGAAGGGTAGGAGGGGAGGGGAGGAGAGGAGAGGAGGGAGGAGAGGAGAGGGGGGAGGGGGGGGGAGGGGAGGGGAGGGGGAGGGGGGGAGGGGAGGGGAGGGGAGGGGAGGAGAGCAGAGGAGAGCAGAGGAGAGGAGAGCAGAGGAGAGGAGAGCAGAGGAGAGGAGAGCAGAGCAGAGCAGAGCAGAGGAGAGCAGAGGAGAGCAGAGGAGAGCAGAGCACAGCAGAGCAGAGCAGAGCAGAGGAGAGGAGAGGACAGGAGAGGAGAGGAGTGGAGAATAGGGGTTGGGGAGTTGAGGAGATGGGATGGGGGGCAAGACAGGGAGGGGAGGGGGTAGGTGGGAGGGGAGGAGAGGGGACGGGGAGGGGGAGGGGGAGGGGAGCAAAGTAGAGAGAAAGGGGGGAGATGGGAACGAGAGGGAGGAGAGGAGGGAAGGAATGGGAATGGGAGGGAATGGCAAGGAAGTAGACGAGGGGAGAGAAGAGGAGAGGAGGGGAGAACAGAAGAGGAGAGAGGAGAGGAGAGAGGAGAGGGGAGGAGAGGCGAGGCGAGAGATGGGTATGGGGAGGGACAGGAATGAGGTAGGTGAGAGGGGAAAGATGGAAGTAAGAGGAGAATAGAAGGGGAAAGGAAGGGGAAGGAGAAAGGAGGAGAATGGAAGGTGGAAGGGGGGTACAACATTGGTAGAGGGAAGGGGAGAAGGATACACGAAGACTCGGGGATTGGGAGGGGATGAGTAAGGTCGAGGGGAAGAAGGTTTTGTTTTGTTTGTTGTTTTACGTCCTAGCAACATCTAAGGTCATATCAGGACAAGAAGAAGGAGGCGGGTAGTGAGTCTGAGCTCTGTGCACAAGGCAAGGTCCTGTCTTAGTCTCGCAAAGGGAAGGTTCTTCGGAAGGCCATAGACGAGGCACACGTGAACACACGCCCACAGACACAGGCACAGACACAGACGTATTTCTCTTCTGAGTTAGTGTTCACTGGTCCCTGAGGAACGACTGAAGCTGCGACTTGGGCGTGTTCACACACCGGAAGTAAGGTAGTATATACTGTATTAAATTCACTGGTCCCTGAGGAAGGACTGAACCTGCGACTTGGGGGTGTTCACATACTGGAAGTAAGGTAGTATATACTGTGTTAAAGTTCACTGGTCCCTGCGGAAAGACTGAAGTTGCGACTTGGGGGTGTTCACACACCGGAAGTAAGATAGTATATACTGCTACTAGTGCTAGAGTTCACTGGTCCCTAAGGAAGGACTGAAGCTGCGACTTGGCGTCTTCACACACAAGAAGTTGGGTATTATAGCTCTCTTCTGGGTCAAAACCATTGGTCTATGAGGAAGGACTGATGGTTGGTTGTTAGAGTTTTACGTCCTGGCAACATCTAAGGTCACATCAGGATGGCTATCGACTTGTGACAGTGTGCACTCATGGCGACTTTATAGTGCTGTCCCATAGGGAAATCAGGCTTCCAGCACCATGACCCAATATCCCATACAGTCTCATTATCCTAACACTGGGCTTACCAGTCCTTGCCCTATCCTATTAATGCTAAGCACCAGGCTGGGAAGCAACAAGTATCAACTTTGTAAGTCATTGGTTTGACTCGACTGGAAACCGAATTCCCGATCTCCCGCACGGGAGGCCTGCGCTCTACTGATTCGGCCACCGCGTCCAGTATAGCCGCGACTTAAAGTTGCATCGTTCCATGGTGTTGAGATTCTGTAATTTTTCTGAGATAAATAGATTAACCTGACCTTTATAATCGACCTTACTTTAGCTTCAAGTCCTGTTTATTTTAAACAGTTAAGTTTTGAGATATTTGAAGTGCAAACATGTCAAATTAGTCTTGTGGCAACAAATGCTTAAGATAATTGTTTTGGTTTTGACAATTTGATGCTTTATCGGACTATGCAGCTTTAACATACTTAAGATAACATGCAGCTTTAACATACTTAAGCCCCAGTCACATAGCCGTTAGTGGACGTTAGTTGAACATAATGGAGGCTAATGTAGTTGAAAGTAGTTGAACATAGTTGAACGTACCGGCATCCGTACTTGTCCGTGATGTTAACTTGGTAATAACGTGAGTGATCTGTGATCTCCGATTTAATTTTTGGACATGTTCAAAAGAGCGGTACGTTAGAGGCTGAATTTGCATCCGTAGCAGGGTGGTTGTTCCTTCCAGCATTATCGTTCACTAACTTGAAGCTTACTTTGAACCCACAGATAATATCTTGAAGCTGACACAACATTATTTAAAAGAATAAAACTTCACCACCTCCCCCTCCCCCCAAAAATAAACCCACCCAAAAAACTTCTATAACACATAATAAAAAGAGCTCCTCGTTTCAATGTGAAACTTAGTACCGTCATAGGGGTGATGAAATGGGAAATATTGCGCCTTGAGTAGGATTCGAACCCACACTTCCTGCCATTCCGGGGCTAGCATGCTAACCATTACACTACCTCAGCTGCCTGATACAATCACCCTATCCACGCCTACCTGTCTACGTGGGTCAGTGCCTCAGAGGTCAGTGCAGACTACGACATTACCATTTACCAAACACCCACCCACCCCTTTCAGTGTGACGCAATGTGTGCAGGACCCCTCACCAGCAACTGCTGCAGAACAGTTTCCCCTGCCCTGTCTCTACTCACTAATTGCTACCTTCACCATAGCTTCCCCTGAACAACACGATGGCTGGAAGGTTTGTAGGTTGACTTGTTGTTATTGTTGTCTTAAGCCCCAGTCATACCGTGGCTTGCAATCACTAGCGACCACCGTGCGACCACTGTACGACTACTTTGTGACCAAAAGGCCAACTGGCCGCTGACTGGTCGGCGACTGGTTGCCGACTGGTTAGAAGCACTGAACGTGGTCGGCAACCTCCATGTGACCATTTCAGTCGGAAGGAGGTTTTTGGTACAGCATCTGCAACCTCCTTGCGACCATAATGGTCACCCAGAGGTCGCCGGGCGGTTGGAGACTGGTCACTGAGCAGTGAGGCGACTACAGATTGTAAGCCCCACACAGTTCTCTGAGAGCATTCATAATTTCCATTGATAATTAAATGTGTTGCTACATAAGAATGTGTTCATCTACACACCAGGGGCCGTATGCATGAATAATTATTTATTGGCTCCGGTGTTAAGGGCGGGGTTCGGATTAGCTAACACCGGTGTTGGGAAATGGGTCACGGGGTATTACGGTGCCAAAGTGCAGTGGCATTAGCTAACCTAGCAGTTATTTATAGATTTGAGATATCCCTCTGAGCCTGTTGCCGACGAGCACCGCTATTTCACAATATCGCCACCGATCCGGCATCGGCAGCGGCGTTAATATCGGTTTGATTATTGGTTTATTTTACCAAAATTCGGAGGCGGCGTTAATATCGCTTTGTTTTCTGGTTTAATTTGGCCAAATTTCACTTCTTTTTTTGTTATTCTGTCGGCGGCGGCAGTGGCGATTTGCTTTGTTTACATTCGACAATATGAATATCGCCACCGATATGGCGGCGGCGTTAATATTGCTTCAATTTTGGGGTTAATTTGACCAAATTTCAATTTTTGAGGATTTTATTCTGTAAAATATGATGGCATTGAATAGATTTGGGCCTAATCAGTACCTAACACCACCCTTAAACCTGGTACGGAGTGGTGTTAGCCTACCTGATATTAAACTAGCGCTGTTTCCGTAACACTGCTCCATGCATAGCGACTTTTCGCCACTAAACTAGAAATCCCGTCCAAAAAGAGTTTTGGCTTGCTAACACTGCTCCATGCATACGAGCCCAGTTTGCACAATAAAACATGTAAGTAAACGTCATGTGACGGTATTGAACACATATTTCTGTTCACTGGGTATTTAACCCAAATACCTCTTTATTAGGGATTTATGTCATAGCAACATTGTAGGCTATATCAAGACTGGTACCAACTGCTGGTGATGTTGACGGTGTGTGTCTGTTTTGTCTGTGTCAGTGTGACAATGCTACTCCTCACCAGGTGGCGTGTGGTGGTGTGTCTGTTTTGTCTGTGTCAGTGTGACAATGCTACTCCTCACCAGGTAGCACATGGTGGTGGTGTGTGTCTGTTTTGTCTGTGTCAGTGTGACAATGCTGCCTCACCAGGTGGTGTGTGGTGGCGGTGTGTGTCTGTTTTGTCTGTGTCAGTGTGACAATGCTGCTCCTCACCAGGTGGCGTGTGGTGGTGTGTCTCTTTTGTCTGTGTCAGTGTGACAATGCTACTCCTCACCAGGTGGCGGGTGGTGGTGGTGTGTCTGTTTTGTCTGTGTCAGTGTGACAATGCTACTCCTCACCAGGTGGTGTGTGGTGGTGTGTCTGTTTTGTCTGTGTCAGTGTGACAATGCTGCTCCTCACCACGTGGCGGGTGGTGGTGCTGTGTCGGTTTTGTCTGTGTCAGTGTGGAAATGCTGCTCCTCACCAGGTGGCGTGTGGTGGTGTGTCTGTTTTGTCTGTGTCAGTGCATAAATGCTGCTCGTCACCATGTAGCGCATGGTGGTGGTGTGTGTCTGTTTTGTCTGTGTCAGTGTGACAATGCTGCTCCTCACCAGCAGGTGGCATGTGGTGGTGTCTCTGTTTTGTCTGTGTCAGTGTATAAATGCTGCTCGTCACCAGGTAGCGCATGGTGGTGGTGTGTGTCTGTTTTGTCTGTGTCAGTGTGACAATGCTGCTCCTCACCAGGTGGCATGTGGTGGTGGCGGTGTGTGTAAAGTTGGGGGCGGGTGGTGGGAGGCTATGGGGTGGCACACACACAACACACTAAGGCGCTTAGTGATATTCGCATTGATCAATAACCATTAGGTACAATCTGGGGTAAAAGGGTCTAAAAGGGACGGGGTTAGGTTCAAATACCTCGACATGAAACGAAACGACCCCATTACCCGCACCCAGCCACCCATCAACTCATCACTACACACATAAAATCACATAATTTAAAAAACAAAACAAAACAAAACCAGGAACAGGCATGTCTGTCAACGTTATAGTGGAAATGGTTGACTTCATAATCCCTTTTCAGTGAGGGTTTACATCATAGCAACATCTAAGGTACATCAGGACAGACATTAACTTGGAACAGTTCGTTGAATATTCCTGAATATTCCTATAATTCATTAGCACACTGCATCACTTTAATTAAATATCTTTTTTCAAACCAGAAGCTTCTATGCTGTCATCATTTAACCTCCTACTAAGAAGATCCAACTCACCCCCCCCCCCTCCCCACACCACCCCACCACCCCCCTCCCCCACACTCGCTGGAGGCAGACCCTGGAGGAGGTGGTGAGTCAGGTGAGAACCAGTCACCTCCAGATAGATTCATAGGTGACTCATGATGTGGCGCCCCCTCACACCTCCCTCACCCCCCCCCCCCCTCAATCTTAACTTCCAAACTTGCTGCAAGACTTGTGTCAGCCCAAGCTTCAATAGGCTGAACACTAAAACTGGGATTCCATTTAACACTTAGCGTAGCATTGGGTACCATGTCTCAGGTGCATCAAATCAACTGTGGGCGAATGTAGGTGATTTCTAGCAGTGCGTAATTGCGCATATCGTCAGCGGGGTATGCATCTGCGTATAATCGAGTCCCTTCGATATGAGGCGATTGGTGTGTTTTCATATGCCAATTCAGAAGCGGGAAACTGGATGCAGTGGCCCAATCGGCTTCCTGTGCAGAATTTCGGGAGTTCTAATCCCGGCCGAGTCAAACCAATGACTTACAAAATTGATACTTGTCGCTACCTAGCCTAGCACTTGGCATTACTAGGATATGGCATGGACCGAGTGGGAAATCGGGTTACGCTGCCAGTGGCATGATCTCCCCACGGGGAAGCACCATAAAGTCGCCATGAGTGTGCATAAGGTCACAAGTTAGTACCTGCCCTGATATGATCATAGATATTGCCAGGACGGTAAACCCCAACAAACATCGGATTGGGAATTCCAGAATATGACATCATACATGAGCATTTCCAAAACAAAATGACCAGACTGGCAGAGTGAAATTGTCCAATGCACAGACTCAGTGAGTGAATGGGGTTTATGTCCGAGCAACACATGGCGGTTATATCATGGATGTCCGCAGACTTATGACGTGGTTTTATTACTTAATGTGCACTGCTAACTGTATATAAATTATAAGGAATCATACTATTCATAGTGTATGATGAATGTTGGACTCTGTGTCAATGGAATTCCGGCTTAAGGTTGGTCGTTGGGGTTTTACGTCCTGGCAACATCTAAGGTCTTATCAGGACGGGTACTGACTTGTGAGAGTGCACATCACTTAGATCGGCATAGTGTACGATGCATGTCGGACAATGTGTCAATGGAATTCCGGCTTAAGGTTGGTCGTTGGGGTTTTACGTCCTGGCAACATCTACGGTCATATCAGGACGGGTACCGACTCGTGAGAGTACACATCACTTAGGTAGGCATAGTGTATGATGCATGTCGGAAAATGTGTCAATGGAATTCCGGCTTAAGTGTTGGGGGCAATGCGGTAAGGCGCTCGGTGGGTGGCGTCAGTTTAAAAGGTGAGTCAGAGAGTGGTAACATCGAGTTCTTAATTGAGAATAGCAGTGGGTGGGTAGGTTAGGTTTGTTTGTTTGTTTGTTGTTGTTTTACGTCCTAGCAACATCTAAGGTCATATCAGGACGGGTACCGACTTGTGACAGTGCGCACTCATGGCGACTTTATAGTGCTGTCCCACTGGGAAACCAGGCCGCCGGCACCATGACCTGGTATCCCACTCAGTCACATTATCCTGACACTGAGCACACCAGTACTTGCCCTATCCTAATAATGCCGAGCGCCTGGCTAGGAAGCGACAAGTATCAATTTTAAAGTCATTGGTTTGACTCGACCGGGACTCGAACCCACGACCCCACGATCTACCAGCACGGGAGACGGACGCTCTAACTCATTCGGCCATCCCGTCTGGTTGGGTAGGTTAGGGGTGAGAATGATCACACTATGATGGCGGATGGCGTGTGGTGGCAGAGTGAGTACTGCAACGTAATGGGAATGAAAATAGTGGAACCGAGCATGTTGTAAAGTCGACGGCTGGCAGTGTGAGTGGTGTGGACAGGCTAATAAGAAATCAATACAGGTAAGGAAGGAAAGTAGATAAAGAATGAAAGGTAAGAGAGTGAGACTCTCTCATGTATTACTTTTATAGGTTCCAGAACAAGATGGTGGTGATCACATGACCCAATCTTCCAATCCCTACCAAGCATTCCTCTAACCACCAATGAGGGTTCAATATCCCTGTTGCCAAGGCATGGTTAGGTCTGTCTCTGGGGCAGGGATCCATAAATAACTCTAGAGGGGAGGGGGTATGTGAGGCAACTTCTCAAAGACTGTCCACCTAAGAAATGACACTCTCTCTCTATATACTATTTTACTATACAATTTCTATCTTTATGAGTAATAGCATACCAACTCCACATATCCCTCATATGCGTTTGGTTTTAGATATTACCATTTTATAGACAAGTTGCAATTTATTATAGTAGAGTTCATATATCCCATATCTAATAATATCGGAAAATTTTACAATGTGTTTGTTTCTTTGTTGTTTTACTTCCTAGCAACATCTAAGGGCATATCAGCATGGGTACCGACTTGTGACAGTGCACACTCATGGCAACCTTATCGTGCTGCTCCACCGCCACTGGCACCATGACCCAATACCCCACTCAGTCACATTATCCTGACACTGAACTAACCAGTCCTTGTACTGTCCTATTAGTATTAATGCCGAGCACCAGGCTAGGTTCCAACAAGTATCAATTGTATAAGTCGTTGTGCAACCTAGGATTAGGAAGGTGGAGATTGTGACAGAGTATGACTTAAAATTTGATACGTGTCCATACCTAGCCTGATACACAACATAACTAGGATATGTCAAGGAGCAATGGAATGGGGAAGACCGCAATTGAAATTTACCCTGCTTAAAGTTGCATAGTCCGATGATTTTGAGTTTCTACAATTTTCTGAGATAAATATATTAGGTTGATCGTTATTATGTACCTTACTTTAGCTTGAAGTAACTTTTATTTTAAGTCACTAACTTTTGAGATATTTGAAGTGGAACCATGCAAAATTAATGTTGGCAAGCTTGTCAAAACTCTGACCCCATAGGCTTCTGCAGTAACAGGTTCTATTCAATTGCCTCAGTATTCCCTTCTATGTGGCTACAAATGTTTAATAAGCGCACCAGTATCTAAGTTAGATATGTAGAATCAAAGTTACATAATTGTTTTGGTTTTGAAAATTTGATATTTTCATCGGACTATGCAACTTTAATCAACTAATATATACAACAACAAAAAACCTGACCGAGTCAAAACAATTACTTAAATTTGTTTACTGGTCGTTACCTAGCCTGCCATGCTGCATTACTAGAATAGAGCAAGGAGCAGTGAAATGAGGAAGACCAATGGGGACCTTTCAGTTTGCATTACTCTCTCGTCAGATGGCGCAGCTGGTATCTGTATGCTTTGGTGTGTGGTGAGTGTGTATGGTGCGGTGGGGGTGGTTGGGGTGTAGGTGTGTATGGTGGGTGGCTGGTGGGGGGGGCGTATGTTTGTGTGGTGGTTGTGTTGTGGAGGTGTAGGGGTATGGTGAGGATGTTGGTGTGTGTGATGGGGGTGTATGGGGATGTTGGGGTGTGTGGTAGGGGTGTGTGGTGAGTGGGTATGGTGGGGTGGGTGTGCTGGGGTGTATGGGTGTGGTAGCATGTATGGATGTGGTGGGGGATTAGGGATGTGGTGGGGGTGTAGGTGTGTGTGGTGGGGTGTGATGCTGTGATGGTGTGTGTGGTGGGGGTATAGGTGGTTTGTGGCAGAGGTGTAGGGGTGTCTTGCAGAGCGGCACCTCACAATCTTTAGCATCCCTAAATCCCACCACACAACTACACACCCACCACACACACCTATACCCCTACACCCCATAACACACACCTATACCCCCAGTACCTCTTACACCCCACCACACACCTAAACCCCCACCACACAACTATACCCCCACTACACACCTACACCACACACACCTACACCCTCACCACACCCCCACCTACACCACACACATATACACCTCAACCACACACACATACACCCCTACCACACACCACCCCCACACACCTACACCACCACACCCCTAAACCCCCACCACACACCTACACCCTCACCACACACAGATACACCTCAACCACACACACCTACACCCCAACCACACACACCTACACTCCAACCACACACCTACACACCCACCAACCACCTACACATCCACCTACACCCCGACCACACACATAACTACACCCCCACCACACACCACCACCCTCACCACACACCTAAACCACCAGCACACACACACACACACACCTACATCCTTCTATCCAACCATGATGGCCAACTTGGACCGAGAACGGGTGCTGCCACCAAGTGTATAGTGAGAAAAATCGCTCATGAAAGGTCCCCATTGTCTGCGATTGAAATTTCCCCTGCTTAATCAACTAATGTACAACAAAAAAGAAATTGCAAAAACCCAAAACAATGAAGAGCTGTGGTGTGGAGGTGCAGTGGGATAGTGGATATAATGGCTGGCACACACCTCCCGTCTGTGCGCACCCACCTACCGTTTACGATGTAAAACTGCCCGTTTCGCGCACAAAAATTGCTAGGTGTGCGCCCCCCGTGCACACCTAGCGATTGCGATTCGCGCATAAAACTCAGTTTTTAGTGCTAAAAGCGGCCGTTTACGATTGCGATTCGCGATTCGAAAAACGAATCGGCCCGTTTTCAGTTTTAAGCGGGTCGGGTCGGGTCGCGAGTTTTAGTGCGCGAATCGTAAACGGGAGGTGTGCGCCAGCCATAAGGGTGTGTGGATGTAGGTATGGGGTGGGACAGAGTTGTGTGTTGGTGCGGGCTGGCAGGGTGTACATAGGGGTTGTGTGTGTGTGTGGATGGGTGGGGTGGGGATGGGGGTGCTGAAGCCGCTGCCTCACAGCCTGTAATGGCGGGTCCCGTATGTACTGTGTGACGGCAGTCCCCTCTCCTCCCCTCTCCTCTCCTCCCGCCATCACACCACCCTCATCCCCCTTCACCACTCTCATCGCCCCATTACCCCATTCCCAGTAACCCCACCCTCATCCCCCATCCTCATTCCCCATTATCCCCCCCCCCCCCTCATTCCCCCCCTCACCACACTCTCCCCCCCTCACCCGTGCCACCCTCATGCCACCCCCCGTCACCGTCACCCCTCCTCCCGCCATCACCACACTCTCATCCCCCCGTCACCTCACCACATCCCCACTCACTTCACGCTCACCTCCCATCACCTCACTCCCATCCCCAGTCACCCCCACCCTCACCCGGTCCCCTACCCTCACCACACCCTCATCCCCTATCTCACCACCTTCACCCACATCCCCCCTCACCACACACCTCATCCTAGGTCACACCACCCTCATCCCCCATCCTTACCCCCACCACCCCACCTAAATCCTACGTCACCCCTCACCACACCCTCATTCACACCCTTTCCCCTCGCCCCGTCCCCTCACCCCCCACCCACCTCATCACCCCTTATCAGTATATCACACCATCATTCCTACTGTTTCCCCATACCCCTTACCCTCACCACTAACCCCCTCCCCATCCCTCCCCCCCCCCCATCCCCCCATCCCCCCATCCCCAACCCACCCCCCATCCTCAACCCACCCCCATCCTCAACCCACCCCCCCATCCTCAACCCACCCCCCATCCTCAACCCACCCCCCATCCTCAACCCACCCCCCACATCCTCAACCCACCCCCATCCTCAACCCAGCCCCCCATCCTCAACCCACCCCCATCCTCACCCAGCCCCCCATCCTCAACCCACCCCCATCCTCAACCCCCCCCCCCCCCCCCCAGCCCCCCCCCCCCCCCCTCACGCCCACGCTCTAATTACGTGGCCGGTGACTGATGGCTCACACACCGCCAGGTCCCCCCGACACCGGCGGCCCGGAAAACTAGTTAACACTAATGCTATATCATCGCTAATCAATAGGGCGCCGTCCCATAATGCCGCATTACGCGCCTTATAGTTATAGCAGGCCGCTCACAGCGCCACCTCGTGGGACGCGCCGCCACTACACCGCCCCGCAGTTTAGCCCGCACCGATCACCCCCACCCCCACCCCCACATCCTCCTCCACCCCACCAAGCATCCCTACTAATTCCCACCATCATCATCATCATGCTGTGGGTCATGAGGAGACAAAGACTGCTTTCATTACTTGACTGTTGATCTCCATTTAACTCTCTGCTGTGAGAGTGATGTCCATGAGTCGGTCTTAATGTCTCTCAGCTTCAGGTTTCTCTTGATGGTATCCTTGAACCGGAGACAAGTGTGCCCTCTCTTTCTGTAACCAGAAGACAGTTGAGAGTAGAGGATCTGCTTTGGTAGTCTGTCTGATGACATCCTCTTGAAGTGTCCAGTCCATCAGAGATTCTTTTTGATCAGAAGATCTTCCATAGAGGGAAGCCTTGTTCATTCGAGTATTTCCTTATTTGTCACTTTGTCCTTCCAGGTTAACCTCATGATTGAACGCAGATGTCGCATCATGAAGGCATGAAGCTTTTTTACCTGTCGTATGTACACTGTCCAGGCCTCGGCTCCGTATAGTAGGGGGGATAGCACGATTGCATGGTAGATCTTGCCTTTGACCCGCATGGACACATGGTGGTTGTTCCAGAGTCTCTGGCCATCCTCCTCTGTATTTCAGCATTAATCCGTCCATCACTTGATATAATGCTTTCGAGGTAGGTGAATTTCAGAACAGAGTTCAGCTTGTTTCCGTCAACCATGATATCCTCCTCTCGGGTTCTTGTAGAGTTGGGCTGGAACAGCACATCTGTCTTATTGATGTTAATCTTCAGGCTGAACTTCTTTGATGCATCGGAGAAAGCGTCCACTATTTTCTGGATCTCTTCAGCAGAGTGGGCAACCAGTGCACTGTCATCTGCGAATAGCAGCTGTCTCACCAGTATCCGAGTAGTCTTGGTCTTTGCTCTGATGTGTGCGACATTGAATAGCTCAGCGCTCTGTCTGCACTGTATATAGATGCCATCCACCATGCCTCCAAATGCCGCATTGAGCATTGCTGATAGGAAGATGGAGAAGAGTGTGGGCCAGTACACAGCCTTGCTTGACCCCATTGGTAACCCCGAACGATTCCAAGACTTCCCCTCCAACACTAACGTTCGCCATCATTCCCGGGCATCCCAACTTCTCAGGGCATCCCTACTTCCTCAGTAGCTGCCATAGCCCGGTCCTCCCGACTGTATCAAAATCCTTAGTGAAATCAACAAATACCATGTACAGTCATCGGTCCTGCTCAATGCACTTTTCTTGTAGCTGTCGGAGACAAAATATCATATCCACGGTACTCCGGTTACCCACACTGTGTCTTCGGAACTACATCAGGTGTTATGTGAATATATAGTCTGTTGAGGAGGATCCTGGCGAAGATCTTGCCTGCTATGGAAAGAAGACAGATTCCTCTATAGTTCCCACAGTCTGTTCAATCACCTTTCTTGTAGATGGTTACAATGCTGGCATCCTTCCATTCTTGGGGTACAGAACCCTCCTCCCGGGCATTGGTGATTAGATGGTGCAGTCTGTTGAACAGATTGTCTCCTCCGTGCTTCCATACTTCAGCAGGAATTCCATCACTCCCCAGGTGCTTTGCCATCTTTCAGGCTGGCGATTGCTCTAGCCATCTCATCCATGGTTGGGGATCTCATCTCCACTTTCCCCACCTTACCTCCCCACCTCAAAGAAAAAACACAAACACACACACAAACACATGACAAAAAAAACAAACAATGGTGTATCTGGGCGAGAGGGCGGGACCAATAAAGTCTTTAAGAGCCTACACCAAATGGTGGGAGGGCGAGAGGGCAGGTGAAAGTGTGTGTGAGGGTGCGGGGGTGCTAATCACCTCAGGTGGGGAGACACGAAGAGTAATTGATGAGGCACTGGGGATGGATGGATGGATGGATGGATGGATGGATTGATGGACGGATGGATATTGGAGTTTTACGTCCTAGCAACATCTAAGGTCATATCAGGATGGGTACCGACTTTTGTCAGTACACACCCATGGTGTAGTTTATGGTGCTGCCCCACCGGGAAATCAACCCACCAGCACCATGACCTGATATCCCACCCAGTCACATCATCCTGACACTGAGATAATCAGTCCTTGCCCTATCCTAATAATGCCGAGTGCATGGCTAGAAAGTGACGGGAAGCATACTTTTCTAAGTCATTGGTTTGACTAAACCAGGCTTCGAATCCCACGATCTACCAAAAAACGGGAGACGGATGCTCAACTCATTCAGCCATCCCGTCTGGTCGAGGCGTCAGGACGCGTCAAAACCTCTGGTTTTACGTGAATTCGGATATAATGCGATGACTCATTAGGATCGGAATTCCATAATTCAAAGGTAGCTCGAGTGAAACCCCGATTTGGCGCGACTTTCTTTGTGGTTTTTTTTTGCGATGTCATTCGATGGACCGAAAAAGATTGTGTTATCATGATGTTTTTACTGAGCTTCAAACGAACGTGAAATAGGTTATAACAATCAACCTAATGTAATTATCTTTAAAGGAGGCAGAAACTCAAACCCATCCGACTCATGCACCTTTAACGCTGCAGAGTCCGATCAAAAGATAAAATTGTCAAAACCAAAACAATTTATCTAGATTTGATTATACAGATCTAACTTAGATGCTGGTGCACATATTAAATATTTGTCGTCACATATAAGGGGATACTGAGTCAATTTAATAGACCCTGTTACTGCAGAAGCCTATGGTGTTAGAGTTTTGGCAAGCTTGCCAAAATTAATTTAGCATGTTTCCATTTCAAATATCTCAAAAGTTAGCGATTTAAAATGAAAGTTACTTCAAACTAAAGTAAGGTAGATTATAATGAACAACATAATGTGTTTATCTCAAAAAATGATATAAACTCAAAACCATCAGGCTATGCAACTTTAACTATGACCGCTGACCTGACGCGATGGCCAAATCGAGAGAGCGCAGGCTTCCCATGCGGAAGGTCGGGAGTTTGATTCCCGGTCGAATCAAACCAATGACTTACAAAATGATACTTATCGCTTCCTAGCCTGGCACTCGGCATTAATATGATACTGTAATGAGATAGGTTAGCTCAGTGTCAGGATAATGTGACTGAATGGGATATCAGGTCATGATGCCGGTGGCTTGGTTTCCCAGTTGGGTAGCACTATGAAGTTGCCATGAGTGTGAACTGTCACAAGTCATCGGTATCAGTCCTGTTATGACTTTAGATGTTGCCAGGACGATGAACTCCAACAACCAACCATGCCGAATGATTCAATGGACAACACCCAGCTAACCCCAGGTGTTGGTTTGAAATGCCCACACCGGGGCAGCACTTCTGTTTTATTTTGTTAGCCGAACGCCCCCCGGGACATTCTGCCCGCAGTCGGCCTCGCTTTGAATGGCCCCCTTGCGGGCTGTGCACGCACTAGTTTATGGATATTGAGGAGTGCAATAGATACACGTGTAAACCCCACCCACACTCAACACTCACCCCACACCCACACCCATCACACCCATCACACACATCCACCCCCGACGCTCTACCTCACCACTACCAGTTTTTTGTTGTTGGTTGAAACTCACATACAAAAATAAAATAAACACCGCCGTGGACACACATAAGCCATAAAACCACCACAGGTCTAGTCAAACCAGAACACACTTAAAAATCACAAAACTAAATAGAAACAAACAGAAAACGCCAACATTCAGTCTACATTGAAGACCCACCCCCACCCCCACACGGGCACACATACATCACATCAAACAACATTTTTTAAATTAAATAAAAACTTGGTAAGTGTAGCGAGATGCATTGGCAATGACATCCCCATGTGAAATGCCACTCAACACAGGTGAGCGTGAGTAGATTGATTGCATTGGAGCGTCGATTTAGACAAGGCGAATTATATAAATCGATTTAGACGCGCGTTCAAACAGGCAGTACTTGGGCCGGAAATCGATATCAGCACATGAGCAAGTCCAGACTAACCAGCGCCAGTTTCGCTTAGTCGACGTCGGCACGAGAGAGTGTGGGTTCGACCTAGATCTGTTTCGACTGAATCGTATTGTTTTGGAATGGTCAAAACTTCTGCTGGGCAGTGAAACCCTAAAAATAAATGATGAAAAAAATATGTGTGCACAGCTAGCCGGTTCATAGATCAAATTATATTATATAGTGTGACCTCCTTAATCCTCCTCAACTAAGTCGCTTGCGTTCACACGGGCGATATAAGTCGATTCATAAAATTCGCTTCATATAAACCACCTGCTTAGGTGATTTATAAAAAGCGATTTATATGAATCGAATCAGCCCTAATCTGCCTCAGCATCGCGTTCACACGGCAAATGTGAGGCGAACTAGGCAAGGCGATTTATATGAGGCGGATTAAATCGCCCGTGTGAACACAGCTTAAAGTTTGTCCGCGAGTAGAACGTTAGCGTTGTGGTTTCTGTGAGGGGAAATTTAGGTCATCTCCAAGTTCCAAGTAGAGATTCGGGTTTATTTCGTCTGCAAGTAGGACTTCAGGGTCACGGTGTCTGCGAGTGGAGAATTAGGGCATCTCTATAAGTAGAGATTCTGCTAAGACTACTGGTTAGAACGGCATTCCTTGAATGATAGAAGTGTAGGTTCGATTCCCGTTCTATGCGCATTTTGTTTTGTTTTAAACAGCACACACACACCCTCCTCACGTGCGACACGTGCATTCGTTCTGCGTAGCCTACTCCGGCGTGCCATTCTCAAACTGATCGATGGTAATATCGTGGCTTACCTGTGGTTCTGTGGAATGTCGCTCCAATACAGCTCTTCCAAGATACCAAAAGTGTGTGCTCACCGAGCTACTACTCGAGCCACTGACCTTACTAGGGTGGAGACGAAGCACTACTTCACATAGCTACTACACACACGCGCAGTGGCATTTATATATTTATTTATATATTTATTTACTTAACCAGTGGTCCACACCTGGTTCATCAAAGGCTGTGGTATGTGCTGTCCTGTCTGTGGGAACGTGCACATAAAAGACACCTTGCTGCTTATTGGAAAGAGTAGCCTACGTGGCGGAAGCAGATTTCATCCAAAGAAATATGTTAGAATGACCACTTTTGACATACAATAGCCGATGATGAAAATCAATGTGCTCTAGAGACGTCATTAAATAAAACAAGAAATTTTATTTATGGACTTACTTCTTCATTTTCTTATTTTAGTACATTAGTTGACTAAGCAAGCAACATTTCAATCATGGGGAGCTGGTTATTCTCATTCCACGTTTTGGTTGATCTTGGGATTCGAACCCATGGTCGAGGGAACCCAATGACTTAAAAATGTATACTTGTCGCTTCCTAGCCAGACGCTCGGCATTATTAGGCTAGGGCAAGGCTGGTTTGCTCAATGTCAGGATAATGTGATTGAGTGGGATATCCGCTCATGGTATTGGCAGCCTGGTCTACCAGTGGAGCAGTAGTAAAAAGTCGCCATTAGTGCGCATTGTCACAAGTCAATCCTGATATGACCTTAGATGTTGCCAGGACATAAAGCTCCAACACCCAACCAACAACCAAAACGGGACATTAAGTTAAAGTTTTAATAGTACACCAACATTCCGTTTCATCGGAAGGCTCTTCTGGCCAGCGTGGTCATGTTTCCATAGCAACTATGTTGGGAAAATGGCGCCCGAGAGTCATCGGCGAACCTTCAGTACCCCCCCCCCCCCCTCTTCACCCCCAACCAGCACCCCCCAGCTGACCGCGGCAGTCACGTGGTGCAGGTCAGGTGGGAGGTCACGTGGGCGGGTTCTGGCCATCTGGACCCCAGTGTCAGGTATGTGTGACCCACCCCCACCCACTCCCCACGCCGACCCCACCCAACCCCTGGGCGAACGCCATCGTTGGGCGATAGCTTCACTAATAAACTCGTCCTGATATGACCTTAGATGATGCCAGGACGTAAAACTCCAACAACCAACCATCACTAATAAAACAGAATTTTTTTTTAAAGCGTACTACTAGCGACAATTATGTCAAAATAGGTTTGATTTACAAGGCTCAAAGAATTTGTTTGTTTTGTTCAATTAAAGCAAGTGTCCGCCCTGATAGTGATAAGAAGATAGATGTTGCTAATGCCAAGTACACACCTACCGTATACGATTCGCGCACTAAAACTCGCGACCCCTTCCCGTCCCGCTTACGACTGAAAACGGGCCGATTCATTTTTCGAATCGCGAATCGCAATCGCAAGCAAGCAGTTTTAGCCCTAAAACTGAGTTTTAAGTTGCGAATCGCAATCGGTAGGTGTGCTAGGGGATCGCACACCTAACGACTTTTGTGCGTGAAACGGGCAGTTTTAGATCGTATACGGTAGGTGGGTGCGGATAAACGGTAGGTGTGTACTTGGCATAAGACGTAGAACCCCAACAACCAACTAAGAAAGCGTTAAAGCCGCACAGTCCGATGAAAGAATCAAATATCCGAAACCACTTCACCTACCTAGACTTGCTCCTGTGTATCTCAGATTAAAGACTGCTGCGCTAATTCAACATTTGTTAGACTTTGGTGATGCAGTGCTATGAATATGATGATACTCTCAAAAAAATTAAATGAGTTAACAAAGCCTAACTTCAGCATTTCGGCGTGACCACCAAATTTCTTGTTCTCACTCCAAATATCTTCAGCGTTAACCCATTAAAATAAAATGTACTTAAAATAAAGTAGATTATAATGATGACTCTAAACTCTAATATATTGATCTAAAATAAAGGAAATGGCAGAAACCACTTTTTTTAAACACCATCAGATTGGATTGTTATGATGAAGCTAATCTATTTATCTAAAACAAAATTTTAAAAAGGCAGAAACTATTAACAGAAACAAACACCATAAGATTGCGCTAATTGAATGAGTAATGTTGCATATAAAATACCCCCTACAAAAAAAAGGTGAGACTAATTATGTTTACTTCTGTTACCATAGAAACTGACTGTTGATGGGAGTGGCGGAATATTGGCGGGATGGTTGGTATGTGTAGAGAGAGTGGCGGTTTGAAACCGTGCACGCCCAGGTGATGGGGGGGTGATAGTGTCAGCATTTATTTCATCATATTCCAATGCAGTCACTCAAATTGTATACGACAAGGGTTCCCACACATGCGTGGTAACCTCTACAACATCACCTCAGGGGTATCACTAGATAAAAGATTCACCCGTACTTCCAGTACAGGGGTGAAAACCAGCCTTATATAAAAACGGTAGAAAAATTGGGCTAATGAAATGAGTCTCTATGAGAGCCTAATTTCACAATCTAAGAAGCAACATTTATTCTTTCTATATGTCTTCATGTTTACCCGCTACTTTTGAGTTGGAAAATATAATAAAACATATACTTTAATGCAATTTAAAAGTGAAATCGACAGCGTTCTCTGGCCGCCATCTTGTCTTTTTGCATTCTCTCCCATTTCACCAACTCTGTTCTGATATAAGTAACCATTTGACACTGGTGCCAGGCATTCTACTTCTTGTTCCATACTAACGCTATTTTCGCCCATATTTATATAAGGCTGGTCTTCACCCGTGTACTACAAGTACCGGGTGAATCTTTTATCTAGGGTATCACATGATCATATGATGTACGAAACTAATCGCACACTTTCAAATCAGATTTCTTTGACGACATATTTGTTTTTATAGTTTCAGTTAAAGTTAAACCGGAAGCGGTGGCCGAATCGGTAGAGCGCGGGCTTCCCGTGCGGAAGGTCGGTAGTTCGATTCCCAGTCGAGTCAAACCAATTACAGTAAAACCTCTCTATACCGACCTCTCCACAGATCGATCACTCCCCTATATCGATCGCTTTATTTGGGCCCCTCCAATACCAATAGTAAGGATATTCCAATTCTCTAAACCGACCACCTCCCTAAATGGACCACTTAAAGTCGGCCCCACGGTCGGTCGATTTAGAGGGGCTTTACTATACTTACTAAATCGATACTTGTCGCTTCCTGGCCAGGTGCTCTACATTATTAGGAAAGGGCAATGACTGGTCGGCATGGTGTCGGGATAATGTGACTGAGTAGTATATCAGGTCTTGGTGTAGGTGGCCTGATCTTCCAGTATACTATAAAGTCGCCATGAGTGCGCACTGTCACAAGTCGGTTCCAAAAGAAAGAAAATTTCTTTTATTTAACAACGCCTCTAGAGCACATGGAATTCTATCATCGCTATTGGACGTCAAACATTTGGTCATCCTCACACATTTCTTTAGAAGAAACCTGCTGCCGCAATATAGGCTACTCTTTCCAATAAGCAACATATATATGCACATAGGACAGCACATACGACAGCCTTTGATGAACCAGTTGTGGACCACTGGTTGGAACGGAAAATAGTCCAAACTGCAAATGTGTCCACTGAGCAGGATCGATCGGAAGACCCACACCTACAGAGCTGGACACTCTACCGTTTGAGCTACGTCCCGCTCCTCAATTCGGTTCCCGTCCTGATCTGACCTTAGATGTTTATAGGACCTAAAACTCCAACAACCAACCAACCAGTTGGCAAAGTCGGCTTGTGTTAGACTGGTCATGTTTAATTTGGAATTCTTGCGTGCAACTAAAACATCCGGCTGCCATTCAATACTTGGGGTGGGGGTGGGTGGGGGGGGGGGATCGTGGTCAAAATTGTTTATCCCACAATTTTGCTAATACAACATTGGTTGCAGGGAACAAAGTAGTGCTGATTAAATTTGCATGGTCCGATGGTTTTGAGTTCCTGTCATTTTTGTACAGCTGGGAATGTAAGGTGCTGAAGTCATCCTGACACAACCTTCATCATCATGCTGTCAGTCGCGATGCGACAAAGACTGCTTTCATTACTTGACTGCCGCTCTCCATTTAGCTCTCTGCTGTGAGAGTTGCGTCCATGAGTCGGTCTTAATGTCTCTCAGCTTCAGGTTTCTCTTGATGGTATTCTTGAACCGGAGATGAGGGCGCCCTCTCTTTCTTTAGCCAGAAGACAGTTGAGAATAGCGGATCTGCTTTGGAAGCCTGTCTGATGACATCCTCATGAGGTGTCTAGTCTTGCCTACCAAATCAGTAGGTTTGTTTGTTGTTGTTTTACGTCCTAGCAACATATAAGGTCATATCAGGATGGGTACTGACTTGTAACAGTGCACACTCATGGCGACTTCATAGTGCTGCCCCACTGGGAGAGCAGGCTGACAGCGCCATGACCTGATATCCCACTCAGTCACATTATCCTGACGCTGAGCTAACCAGTCCTTGCCCTATCTTAATAATGCCAAGCGGCTGGCTAGGATTAGGAAGCCACAAGTATCAATTTTTAAGTCATTGGTTTGACTGGACCGGGGTTCCAACCCACAAACCCATGGATTCGGATTCCCCAATCTCCCAAAACAGGAGACAGATGCGCAACTCATTCGGCCATCCCGTCTGGTCCCAAATCAGGGGTTAATAGTTGAACTTGCATTGGTTAGCACCTGAGAATGGAAGGGGCTTAGGACATCCTGATAGAGCCTTACAGTATACTTATAACAGTGAGGCAGCACTATAAAGTCACCGTCAGTCCACACTGTCACAAGTTGGTACCCGTCCTGATATGACCTGAGATGTTGCCACGATGTAAAACACCAACAACCAACAAATCTATCAAACAAAATATGGGAGAAACTCAAAACCATCGGGTTATGCGCCTTTAACTCCAAAACGATGTTTGCTCTACTTGTTTACGAGGCACCCAGCAATGAGCACTGACACTGTAATGGCCGCTAGGTGGCCCGAGGCGCCATGTATGTTAGCTGCCTGCCAGTACCTCTGCAGTTAACGATACCTTAGTTTCCCATGTATTAGTTTCCTACTTCCAAACATGACCTCTCTTCAAAAGAAAAGCAAACAAAAACTCACATATGTATATATGTATATATATGCTGTATAACGCATTATATGAGTATAAATACAAGGGGAAAATTTACTGTATATATATATCTATTCCTCCTTGGCGCATTGGTGGTATATATATATACATATATATATATATATATATATATATATATATATATATATATATACAGGGATGAAAGTGGTCTCTGGGAAAAAAAGCGGAAATGCTGATATTCTCCCATAGGTTTATCATTGTCAGGGAATCGCGGAAAATTCCCGGAAGTTGGGTTTCATATATATTGTTATACGCTGATAGTGCTGCGCCGTTTGAAGCAGTTATTAGTAGTATATACTGATAGTGCTGAGGCGTCTGCACTACATATTAGTATACGCTGATGGTGCTGCAGCATAGAACAGTAGGGCGTAGTATATGTTAATGGTGCCTCGGGATTGAGAAATCCCGGAAATCCGCGAAATCGCAGAGATCTTTCATCCCTGATATATAATACACTGCACATATATTGTCAGATGGTAGGTTCCATGAGGTATATTTTCAGCGGCAAGTCTGAGCACTGTACTACAATAATGGGTAATGTCATAGAGAGGCAGTGGTGGCGCCAACCGTGGGAGAAAACAATCACAGCCACAGGCTAAATGAGAGGAAGAATTTTATTTATCTATATTCGCATAATGAATTGTACGCACATATATTCATATTAATCAGGGAGAGGGGAAAGCGGAAACTGACAGCGAGGTGGGCGATAAAATAGGAACAACAACAGTAGAAGACTCTCCAATGACAGTCTGTACTGACTAATCAGAGAATAGGAGAATGGAGGTAGGACAGTGCTACCGCTAGACAAGAACTGAATGAACCCCAACTTCCTGTATTTTTTTTCACGGTTCCCTATATGTTTACCTATGGGAGAATTTCTGCGTTGTCAATAGCTAGCTAGGAGCAGCTCACTGCGCATGCTCCCTGGAAAAGGTCTGTAGCAATTGTATTCAGGATGTACTTCTCTTGAGACAGCCACTGAACGTTCAGCCCATAGCGCAGTGAGGAGGAGGGGGGGGATGGAATAAAGAAGGAGAAAGCAGAAGAAGGAGAGGAAGAAGAAGAAGAAGAAGAGGAGGAGGAGGGTAGGAGGACCGAAGAAAGCAAAGGAGGAGAAATGGGGAAGAGCAGGAAAGGAAGGACAACCAGGAGGAGAAAAGAGGAGAAAGGAGGCGGATAGAGGTGAGGAGAGAATAGAAAGGTAGGACGAGGAGGAAGAGGAGTGGAAGTGTGGGAAGGAAGAAAGGGAGATGAGAACGGAGGATGAGAAAACGGAGGACGAGGAAGAAGAGAAGAGGAAGGGGGGGGGAGTTAGAAGAGAAATGAGGAAGAGGAAGAGGAAGAGGAGGAGAATTAGGTGGAGGAGGAGGAAGGGAAAGAGGAACAGGAGGAGGAAAATGGGTGGGATTAAGGGGTAACCAGAGTGATGGACTAAAAGCATGCTCCTCCAGAATGACCAGTGAACTAAACATGTGGGAGGAGACAGTGAGGATTCAGATGAGGGCAGACTGTGCTTGGACTTTGGAGCTGACTAATCCATGGCTCTGGAAGTGATAGCATTATTGCGGGTGGGGCCCTGCTGCAGCATCAGTCAGCTGTTGAACGCCCGGCAATGAGGGCCGCCAGTCGTCGCACCGCGCTCGGCAACCACGGCCGGCAGTCACCGCACTGCGCCCGGCAACCAGGGGTGGCAACCACCGCACCGCACCCGGCAACCAGGGGTGGCAACCACCGCACCGCACCCGGCAGCAAGGGCCGACACGAACTGAACACTGGCTGCCTGCCCCATCCACACCACACATGTGTGTGTGGTGCGGATGGGGCAGGATGTGTGTGATGTGTCGTGTGGTGTGTGGTGTGTGTTGTGTGTGTAGTGTGGTGTATATGTGGTGTATGATCTGAACGTGGTGTGGGTGGGGTGTGATAAAGAGGGAGAAGGGAGGAGAGGACAGGAGAGAGGATACAGGAGGAGGGAGAAGGAAGAGGGAAGATGGGAGGTGGGAGATGGGAGAGGAGAGAGATGAGAGGAGAGAGGAGAGAGGAGAGAGGAGAGAGGGGGAGGGCAGAGGAGAGCGGAGAGAGGAGAGAAAGAGGAGAGGAGCGATGAAAGCAGGGCAAGAGAGGGCAGGGCAGTGCAGAGCAGGGCAGGGCAGGTGAGAGGGAGGGTGGGAGTGAGAGAGGGAGGGAGGGGAGGAGGAGCGAGGAGGGAGGGGAGGGGGGAGGGGAGGGGGGAGAGTATAGGAGACGTGAAGAAAGAGGAGAGGGAGAGGTGAAGGAAGAGGTGAAGGAAGAGGTGAAGGAAGAGGGGATGGGAGCGGGGGTGGGAGAGGAGGTATGAGAAGGGGAAAGAGCTGGAAAGGGAGAGAAGGGAGAGGGAGAGGGGAGGGGGGAGAGGAGAGGGAGAGGGGGAGGGGGGAGAGGGAGAGCCGAGGGGGAGGGAGAGAAGGTTTAGTTGGTTAGAAGGGGGCGTGTGTGGGGGGGGGGGGGCATGGCTGAGAAGAAATAGGCCCGAATTGCCTGACATAAGTTATTAGCCGAACGGCCCCGGTGTTGCTCCGGGTTGCCCCGTAGGGTGAGTGATGACGTGAACAGCGAACGCCCCCATGGAGGTGACTGGGTCAGGGATGAGCACACCTGTCTGTGTGGTGGCAGCGGCGGTGACAGAGGGGAGGGTGCTCAGGAGCTGGGGGAGGTGGGGGTGGGGGAGTTGATGATTAATGCGGGGCTTTAACCGTACTGATTGCACACGAGTGGTTTCAGCACGCCCTGACCCAATTCTTTGTCAAGTTGAATAATCCGATGATTTTTGCGGATTTTTGTGGTTGTTATTCTTATAAGATAAAAAAGAAATTGGGGGAGGAAAACAATTTCTTCATCAGATTATACTTTTTTTCCTTCAGTACCGGTTGGGGCAGCACAGTCAATTAGTTGTTTCGTTGTTGGAGTGCTATGTCCTGGCAACATCTGAGGTCATATCAGGACGGGGCAACACAGTAAAGTCACCATGAGGGCGCGCTGTCATAAGTCAGTACCCGTCCTGATATGACCGTAGATGTTGCGAGGACGTAACACAACAAACAAACAGATATAAGTTGGATATGTCAGCTGAAATTTAGGTCAATGTCTTAAGTTTTTAGTAGTCTATGCTTTCATCGCATGATGCAGCCTTAATGCCGGCTGGATTCACTTGAGGGCAGCAGTGCTGTGGCTGAGAATACGCAGCCGGGGAACCCCTGTCTGTCATCGCCGACAGCACTGTGATCGGAGAGCCCGCATGTCGGGTTGGTTAACACCGGGCATCGGGGCTGTTAACACGTCGATTGGAGAGTTTGTTAGTTCATGGCCGGTTTTATCTCCAACTTGGGGACAGTACCAGCAGCACCCCGTCCCCCTGCACACACACACACACACACTGCACCCCCCCCCCCCCACGCACACACACGCGATACCCCTACCAGCATCACCAAGTCCCGGGGAGCCAGAACAATGGGAGGGTGAGTCAAGGAAGGGACTAAGCAGATTACACATCACAGATGCCCCCCCCCCCCCGCCATGTCCATCTCCCCCCGCCCTCACCCGTCCAACGACACACATTTAGGCCTAAAATAAATGATGTGCTTCCAGTTGCACGCAACCAATACAAAAAAAAAGTAGGGCAGGGATTTTTTTTTTAATGTCCTTTATTGGGTGTTTTTAATTATGAATTCCTTGACCATGATGTAATTTGATGTATTATTTCGAAATATGAAATATTTTCATTAGAAAAAAAACATGGTCGGCAACTTTTTGCAGGGTCAGTTGTACAACCAATATTACTTTTTATTGTTAGACCTTACAAGCACACAGTGCCCCCTCCTGTCACTGACAGTTATAATCACACACTCTTTGCCACAATATGACAGGTACAGCACACTTTCCATGCGGAAGGTCGGGAGTTTGAATCCCAGCCGAGTCAAACCAATGACATACAACATTGATGCTTGTCACTACCTAGCCTAGCACTCGGCATTACTAGGATAGTGCAATGACTAGTTTAACTTAGTATCAAGATAATGTGACTGAGTTGGAAATCGGGGCATGGTGCCGGCGGCCTGGTCTCCCAGTGGTGCATCATTATAAACTGACCATGAGTGCGCACTGTCACAAATCGGTACCCGTCCTGATATGACCACAGATGGTGTTAGGATGTAAAACCCCAACAAACAAGCAGAAAGAGGCGTTGGCCATGTCGGTAGGTTTGTTTGTTTGTTTGTTTTGTTTGTTTGTTGTTTTACGTCCTAGCAACATCTAAGGTCATATCAGGACGGGTGTCGGTAGGTCAGGTTGATGGTCGGGGGGGGGGGGGCAGTCAGGGGAAGGTTGGTTGGTTGTTGGAGTTTTACGTCCTGGCAACATCTAAGGTCATATCAGGACAGGTACCTCCTAGAGACAGTGCACACTGATGGCGACTTTATAGTGTTGCCCCACTGGGAAACCATTCCACCAGAACCATGACCTAATATCCCACTCAGTCACATTATCCTGACACTGAGCCAACCAGTCCTTGCCCTATGCCCAGTCAGGGCAGTCAGGGCCTGCCTATGGGCCCAATGAGAGTGCGTGGAGTTATGCGATTTGAATGATGCGAGTGGAGTGATGCGAGTGGAGTGACGTGAGTGGAGTGACATGAGTGTAGTGATACAAATGGAGTGACGTGAGTGGAGTGATGTGAGTGGAGTGACGTGAGTGGAGTGATGTGAGTGGAGTGATGTGTGTGGGGTGACACGGGTGTAGTGATACAAATGGAGTGATTCGAATGGAGTGACGTGAGTGTGAGTGGAGTAATGTGAGTGGAGTGACGTGAGTGGAGTGGAATGAGTGTAATGACATGGGTGGAGTGACACAAGTGGAGTGGCATGAGTGGAGTGATGCGCGTGGAGTGACATGAGTGGAGTAATGTGAGTGGAGTGACACGAGTGCAGTGACGTGAGTGGGGTGATGTGAGTGGGGAGATGTGAGTGGAGTGATGCAAGTGGAGTGACATGAGTGGAGTGACGCACATGGAGTGGTTGCTCAACTCTGCTCAAATTTCCACAAAACACGTTTAATTATACAACTTGATCTCCTCTGTGTGTTCAGACAGCGATCAACATTGGATCGCATTACAATATTAACAGGACGTCAGGACCGAACCACACGAGCACTTAAAGCTGCATAGTCCGATGAAATATCAAATTTTCAAAACCAAACCAATTATCTAGATTTGATTTTACATATCTAACTTAGATACTGATGCACTTATTAAGCATTTATTTCTGCGTAGAAGGCAATACTGAGTCAATTTAACAGAACCTGTTACTGCAGAAGTATATGGTGTCAGAGTGTTGGCAAGCTTGCCAAAATTAATTTTCCATGTTTGCACTCAAAATATCTCAAAAGTTTACCATTTAAAATAAAAATAAATTTGAACTAATTTAAAGTAAATACTAGTGATTGATCTACTGTATTTATCTCAGAAAAATTCAGAAATTAAAAACCATCAGACTATGCAACTTTAATGATTCTTTACCGGCCGCCATGGCCGAATCGCTAGAGCGCCGGCCTCGGTTCCCGGTCGGCTCTAACCAATGATATTAGGGTCTTTGCCTTGAATCATTTTCCAGGTGTATATAATTCGATATCTCTCACATCGACGTATCTGAGAAATATCTACTTATATACTAGTTGGTATTTACATTGAAATAATGGACAGCACAAGCTTCAACAGTAACATGTTCTACTAAAGTGACTTAAGCCGTGTTCACACACACAACTTTAGACCGAACTAGATAAGGCGAACTAGATGAGGCGAACTAGTGTTGTGTCCACACACGGAGTGGTTTAAGGCGGAAATCGATATCTGCGCATGAGCAAGTCCATACTAACCAGCGCCAGTTTCGGTTAGTCGACATCGCCACGAGAGTGTGGGTTCGACCTAGATATGTATGGACTGAATCGTATTGGTTTGGGACGGTCAAAACTTCTGCTGGGCAGTGAAAACCTTAAAATAAATCATGAAAAAAATATATGTGCACCTCTAGCAGGTTCATAGACCAAATTATATTATATAGTGTGACGTGCTTAATCCGCCTCAAGTAAACCGCTACTGTCCACACAGGCAAGGTGGGCCGACTTAAGCTAGTTCGGTTCATATGAGGTACCTTGCGACACGGTTTACATGCGGCGAACTAGTTGAGGTGAATCAGCCCTAAACCGCTTCAGCGTCCTGTCCACACGGCGAATGTGAGGCGAACTAGACAAGGCGAACTAGTTGGGGCGACTTATCGCCAGTGTGTGAACACGGCTTTAGTAATAGTATTCCATTTTATGCAATAACAAATAATTAACATGCAACAGTATCTAATTTAGGTAGGTATAAGATCAAATCAATGTGAATGTTTTAGTTTCTACAAATGGATGCTTGTATCGCATTTTTACAGTTACAGTTAGGGTTTCAGGCTCTAGGATTTCCTCAACAACTTTAACGCGTGTCTGTTGCTCGTGTGTGAAGGGCCTGATAAAGCTGTCAGGGTGGGGCTGGCGGGAGGTGCTCGGGTGGTTGCGTGCTGGAGGTAATGTTCGGGTGGTTAGGTGCTGGGAGGTGGTGGAGGACATGAATGGCTGGGGGGAGGAGGAGAGGATGTGAGGGGAGGAGGTGATGGGGGATGAGAGGGGGGAGTGAAAGAGTGAGAGGAGGACGGCGAGTGGGGGGGGGGGGGGGGGGGAGGAGAGAAGGTAGGGAGGAAGGAGAGGAGGGGAGGGGAGAGAGGGGAGGGAGAGGGGAGAGGAGAGGAGAGGAGGAGGAACGGGGAGAGCAGGGAGAGGGAGAGGAGGGGGGGGGGGAGGAGGAGACGGGGAGAGCAGGGAGGGGGAGAGACAGGGAGGGGAGGAGGGGAGAGGAGGGGAGGGGGGGAGGGGGGGGGGAGGGAGGAGGAGGGGAAAGAGAGGAAGAGGAGAGGGGAGGGAGGGGGGAGGAGAGGAGGGGAGGGGAGAAGGAGAGTTGGGAAGGAGAGGGAGGAGAGCGCAGGAGAGGAGAGGGGGGAAAGAGAGGGGAGGAGAGGAGAGGAGGGGGAGGAGATGGGGGGAGGCGGGGAGGAGGGGAGGCGGGGAGGGGGAGAGGAAGGGAGGAGAGATGGGGAGGACGTGAGGTGGGGAGGAGGCGAGGTGGGGAGGAGGGGAAGAGGAGAGAGGGGGAGAGGAGGGGGGGACGGGGTGAGGAGAGGAGGGGAGGAGGAGGGGATGGGAGGAGGGAGGAGAGCGGAGGAGAGGAGAGGGGAGGGGAGGAGAGGGGAAGAGAAGAGAGGGGAAGAGAGGAGAGGAGAAGAGAGGGGAAGAGATGAGAGGGAGGTGTGGAGGAGGGAAAGAGAGGAGGCAGAAAACGTGGAGAGGAGAGATGGTGGTGAAGAGGAGCGGAAAAGCGGATGACGGGCGGAGGGGGGAAAGGGGGAGGAGGGGGGAGGGGGAGGAGAGGGGAGGAGGGGGGAGGGGGAGGAGGGAGAGAGGTGGGCGCCACGAGCGTGTAAAGATGAGGTTGGTGACTACACGAGTATCTGCTAGGTGACGCCTCGGGCGACCGGAAGTAGTCAGTTGCGATGGAGCCCGGGCGGTGGCGCTGGTACCCTAGGGGTAGGGGGGGGGGGGGGGGCGGGCGCGTGTAGGTAGCTGCAAGGGTTTTGACAGTGAGATGTACATGTTGGTGGCTGCGCATGTGTGTAGGAGGTGGCATTAGTCGGAGCCCTGAGTTTAATGGTTGGTTGTTGGGAGTTTTACTTCCAGGCACGATCTGGCAGATACCGACTTGTGACAGTGCGCACTCATGGCGATGTAATACTAATAGTGCTACCCCACTGTAAATGAGGCCTCCAGCACCATGACCTGATATCCTTCTCAGTCACATTATCCTGACACTGAGCCAACCAGTCCTTACCCTATGATATAGGGTTATAGACCAGGGGTTATTTACTCGGCATCTCGTGGGGCGGGCACGTGGGTGAGTGTGTTGAGCAGATATTCCAGACAATAATATATATATATATATTGCATAATATATATATAATACATTACATAATATAATATATATAACACATATATAATATTATATAAATAATATATATATAATATGATGAGTGCTTGTAGCCTTCTCTTGTGGGATATCATAGGATCAAGAGCATTAATAGGTTCGAGAAAGGACTGGTTTCTTAATATACTAATAGTAATAGGACGCAAAACCCCAACAAACAAACTATCTTTGATATCTGTATGGACCACTATTTATTAATATACAAAGAATGCAGTCTGATATAAAGAACTGAATTGAATAGAATATCTGGTACACCACTGGTTTGCTAATGCTAGCCCAGCCTCGTTCTGGCGAAGGAATTTCAAAAATGAAAATTGTTTTCAAAGTCCTGAAATAGGTAGGATAGGACAAGGACCTGGTATTGGAGATTACCCTCCTAACAACATATCATATCATATCTGAACGAGTACGAAGTTGTGGCAGTGCGCACACAGACGAATCCTAAGAGTACGCTGGCCAAACACCATCAGTAACCTGGAGGTATGGCAGCGAACAGGACAGCAGCCTGTTGAGGAGGAGATCCTTCAGAGACGCTGGAGATGGGTTGGCCATCCCCTTCCCAAGCCTGCATCGAACACCGCAAGACATGCCCTCTCCTGGAATCCCAGGGGAAAAGGGAGCGAGGCAGGCCAAGAAACAGTTGGCGCCATGACCTGGAGGCAGATGTGAAGAGGTCTGGCCATACATGGAGACAGCTGGAGAAGATCGCCCAGGACCGGGATAACTGGAGAGCCCTTGTTTGTGGCCTATGCCCAAAGTTGGGCGGTAGGCGTAAGTAAGTAAGCGCTCATGGAGTGATTTCCCAATGGGATATCGTGGTGCCACCAATATCCCACTCAGTCATATTATTAATATTACCTTAACAACTTGGCCGAATCGGTAGAGCGCAGACCTCGCATGTGGGAGATCGGTGGTTCGGTTCCCAGTGACTTATAAACTTGATACTTGTCACTTCCTAGCCTGGCACTCGGCATTAATACGATAGGGCAAGGACTGGTTCGCTCATGTCAGGATAATGTACCTGAGTGGGATATCGGGACATGGTGCCAGCAGCCTGATTTCCCAGTGGGGCAGCACTATAACGTCACCATGAGTGTGCCCTGTCACAAGTCGGTACCGATACTGATATGACCTTTGATTTAGCCAGGACGTAAAACTCCAACAAATAACCTAGCTGCACCTACCTCGTGTGATAACGACTGACCAGCACCATGTCCAATTAGGGCTACACACAGGAGGACCGGTGCACGTGCACTTTACATACCATCAACTGCAGAGACTGCCCAGACCCAGGGGAGGTGGGGAACGGGGAGCTTGGGAGAAGGAGGGGTGTGGGGAGGGAGGGCGGGGATGAGTCAGAAGGTACATAAGTCGATACAGCTCTCATCGCGTGGAATGGTGGGGTATGTTGAAGGGGGGTAGAGAGGTTGGTTGGTTAGTTGGTTAGTTGGTTGTTGGAGTTTTACGTCCTGGCAACATCTAAAGTCATATCACGACGGGTACCGATTTGTACTCATGACGACTTTATAGTTCTGCCCCACTGGGAGACCAGGCTGCCAGCACCATGACCTGATGTCCCACATTATCCTGACACTGAGCCAACCAGTCCCGGCACTATCCTAATAATGCCGAGGGTCTGACTAGGAAGTGACAAGTATACATTTTTAAGTCATTGGGTTGACTCGACCAGAGTTCGAATCCCACGGTCTACCAAAACGGGAGACCGACACTCAACTCATTCGGCCATCCCGTCACAGGTTGAGGAGAGGGAGAGCGGGAGAGAGAAAGAGGGAGAGATAGAGGGGGAATAGAGGGAGAGAGAGGGGAGAGAGAGGGAGGGAGAGAGAGAGAGGGATAGGGAGAGGGAGAGAGAGCTGAAGAGAAAATGAGAACATACAGACAGAGAGAAATTGATGATATTCGAAATAGAAAAAAAAGCAAAGTTAATTTTAGTGTGCACATCAAAATGATGGCCGCCATATGATTCAGCAGTGACACATTCTATTAAACCGACTGAATATGTTCTCTCGTACGCAACAACAAATGCTCAGCAAATGTACTGATATCAAGGTTGGAGATGTAGAATCCAATTATGATAAGTGCTTGGTTTTGACAAGTTTATGCTTTCATTTGACTCTCTGCCTCTTTAAAGTAAATTACCTTTGCGTTTGATTTTTAGTAAATGGGGTCCGCTCATACATGCCGATTGCTTGTTAGTAAGGCGGCATCTGTGCCACGAGGAACGCATTCGCAGAAGTGAATATGTGGGTATGTGTGTGTGTGTCTAGGGGGGGGGGGACTTTCTTAATGAGATACACCACGTGACCCGACAGACTTGCTATCCGGACCGCACTTCTTCCACAACTCTCTCTATCTCCTCTCCGCTGGCCTTGCTCCTCCTTGATATGTCTGAAAAGAGTTCCAGGAGGGGGAGCCCGCCAGCATTTCACTTTCTACTCTGTCCATGTCTTTGGCTCGCCGGCTGGTCACCATAGAGGAAATAGACACGGTCCTTTGACTCAACTCTCCTCATTTCTCTTTCCTAGACTCTAGACTTTTTTTCTTTCTCCCAGGCATACTCCTCACCCTGACCAGGAGAGTTTCTCTCAATTTGTTCTCGTTGCTGGAACCGCTTTGGCCCCCTTTAGCCATCCCTTCCTCCCAAACCCTTGCTGCTGTTGACTGGATACGAGTGCTCTACTATCGCCGGACCGAAGAGATTCGGGGCCGCCCCAACGCTTCGCCGTTTCAATGTTGTAAAGATGCCCCCAGCTTCTACAACCATCCCGACTGAGGATTAATCTTTAACCAAAGATTGGGCCGATTTATCAGAGCCTCTCTATAATGTTGCAGTTCTGCAACCAGTAACCGTAGTAAGATTACAAACAACCCCACAAACAACCTCGTGACGACCGACAACTCCAGGGTCGAAAAACATAGCACGGGACGCGGGTCAGGTTCCTAAACTGGGGCTAAATGTATGAAGCCGGGTTAGCAGTCCTAACCCACGCGTCGTGCGGATTTCCCGGGTTAGCGGACAAAAGTGTCAATGTATGTGCCCTGGTTAGGCAAACACCTCGAGAGTTAACGTCGCGTACACTAACACCAAGACATAGGTGGTTTAACGTCGGTGTTAGGTACCGATTCGGCCCAAATCTGTTCAATGCGACCATATTTAACAGAATTACATACGCAATAAGTGAAATTTTATCAATTTAATCCTAAATCCAAACCGTTATTAACGCTGCCGCCGCATTAGCAGAGATATTAATAGTGTCGAATCAACAAATGTGAACTAAACACATCGCCGCCGCCGCAGCGACGTCGATATCCATACTGTCGAATGTCAACTAAACATCGCTGCAGCGGCGGCAATATATTAGGCCGAAATCTATTCAATGCGATCATATTTAACAGAATTACATACGCAATAAGTGAAATTTTATCAATTTAACCCTAGGTGACTTTGTTGGAGCTTTACGTCCTAGCAGCATTAATGGTCATATCATGACGCACACCCACTTGTGCCAGTGTGCACTCATAGTCATAACAGTGTATTGCCTAGTAACATCTAAGGTCATTTCAGGACGCAGACCGACTTGTGACAGCGCGCACTCATGACGGTTTCCATTCTAGCAACATCTAAGGTCATATCCGGATGGGCACCAACTTGTGACAATGCGTACGTATGATGGTTTGTGGTCTAGCAACATCTAAGGTCATATCAGGACGGGCATTCAATACGACTTTCTAGTGCTGCCCCAGTGGGAGACCAGGCCGGCAGCACAATGGCATGATTTCCTAGTCAGTGACATTATTCTGATACTGACCTAACCAGTCCTTGTCCTATCCTATCACATATACATACGTGATGTATAACACATTATACAAGTATAAATGCTAGGGGAACATATATACTTTGCTACTTCCTCCATGGCCCACTGGGGGAGTCCCCCCCCCCCCGCCCCCGCAGCTGTCGGGGAGTTGTATATGGGTGACCGCTCTCACGCCACACACACTGGAGGAATTTTGTCTTTCTTTCTATATATAAGATGACCACGACTAAGAGGTAACACAGAACTCCAGGTGCACCATGGGTGTAATTTGCGGGAACAGGAGGAGGTTTGGCGAGATGGGAAATAATGATCACCGCCAAGCCAACGTTGACTAATATTTAGTGAATTTGAAGCCCTACAACTACAGTAAAACCTCTCTAAATCGACCGACCTTTGGACCAACTTCAAGTGGTCCATTTAGGGAGGTGATCGGTTTAAGGACTTAGCATATGGTTACAATGGTATCGTTGGAGCCTAAATAAAGCAAACGATATAGGGGAGTGGTCCATCAGTGGGTGTGGTCGGTTAGGGAGGTTTTACTGTATACGTGCTTTCAACTAGCCATTCCCTGTCTGACGTCACAGAATTGGTTATTTCAGTCCCAACTGAGTGGATTCAAGTCTGATCTATCCAGAACCATTAAACCGTTTGTTTGTTGGAGTTTTACGTCCTAGCAACCTCTAAGGTCATATCCGGACTGGTATCGACTTGTGACAGTGCGCGCTCATGGCGACTTTATAGTGCTGCCCCACCATGACCTGATATCCCACCCAGTCACATTATCCTGACACTGAGCCAACTAGTCCTTGCTCAATCCTAGTAATGGCGAGTGCCAGGCTAGGAAGCGACAAGTATCAATTTTTAAGTCATTGGTTTGACTTGACCAGGGTTTGAACCCAGGATCCCATGGGCTCAGATCCCCCCCCCCCCCATCTCCCAAAACAGGAGACAGACACTGAACTCAGTCGGCCATCCTGTCTGGTCCCGATTAGGCCTGGTTCATCATGGCTATTCTCACCCGATATATACACGATGCAGTTGGTCTTTCCAGAATGCTAATATTATGTTAAACTATGGCAAATATTTATGTCAACATTAAAAATCAGGTATCCAGATCTTTAAGTGGCATGGCATTCTTTACGTACATAGAAATAGACAGTATTATTGACAACAACAAAAAGGCACACCTTTTTCTTTCTCACGAGGTACAGACTTCATAAATTATTCATTATTCTACAACCGTGAGTGACTTCAAACAGGATTTTGTTTAAACGCTCTTTGTTTTGTCTTATTTTGCTGTTTGATGTTTAAGTTGTTTTCTTAGATGAATAGCATATATTCTTAACTATAGTCACCGGCACATAAAATGACCGATAATGGCCATCAAAATAAAGTAGCAGATCCATTTATGTATATATGTGTAGTAGATCCTGTGGCATCCTGCATCCAAGCAGCGCGCGCACTGACCTAAATACCTATCCTGACGTCATATGAAATAGGTCTATAAGGCAGGACGTTAACGACGAAGACAGGCAATTTATCGGGCGCCGACATGCTGTATTGTCTGAGTGCTGTAGGCAGTAATCAGCAGCACGATCTGCTCACACATTACAATCTGCCGATGCCAGATCTATCTCTACCACCGTCCGGCAACAGCCGACAGGTGGCCGGAAGTGCAGTCTGTCCCGAATTAGGTCAGCAGACGACGTTTGTTGGCGCGTGACGCTTGGTTAAAACCCACCATTGAAGTCGATACTTTCTTTTTTCTTCTTTGTTGTTGCTTGTTTTTTGGGTTGTTTTTTTAAAGACTTATTTCTGCCAATCACAGTAGTCTTGTTTTCACCATTAGATTGGTTGGTTGGTTGTTGGAGTTTTACATCCTGGCAACATCTAAGGTCATATCAGGACACATACTGACTTGTGACAGTGCTCACTCATGGTGACTTTATAGTGCTGCCCCACTGGGAAATCAGGCCACCAGCACCATGACACGATATCTCACCCAGTCACATTATCTGGACACTGAGCTAACCAGTCCTTGCCATATGCTATTAATGCTGAGTGCCAAGCTAGGAAGTGACAAGTATAATTTTATATCTCATTGGTTTGACTCGACCAGGAATTGAACTCCCGGTATCCTGCACGGGATGCCTGCGCTCTACCGATTCGGCCACTGCGCCCGGTGTGTTTTAATGAAGACTTATACTGCCAATCACAGATACACCCGAGTACCTTTGTTTACACCATTAGACAGTTGGTTGACAGAGATCCCGAGCCTACACTTTTACCGACTCAAATGATCTTTAACCTCTGACACCATATAGACATGGCATGTGAGCAACTGGCCTTTGATGTCGCTGTAGGTTACACCAAGCAGTGGAAATTCAAGATAGCAGAGCTGATGGCATGGGGAATCAAACTATCTACCTTCAGATTAGGAGAAAAGTCAGATACTCTAACCACTCCACCACACAGAACACCACAATATTCAAAATATTACATCGATGTATAATATAAACACACACACTTGAACCCAATTGCTTGAAACAGCATATTTCTCCCGGTGATGTGTATAATGTATCACTATCCATAATAAATTGCTCTATTATTTAACAATACATGTAATAAAGCTAACATTTTTTCCCTGATCTTGCTTTTGAAGGAGAGTACACCTGGGCCGCGTTCAGAGTCCGTCTTGGAGGTGCCGCGGAGACGTCTCGGCGATGCTTTTTGGCCTAATTGCCTTCAGGGTGCGTCGCGACAACGTCTCGGAGATGCCTCCCTTTTCAGACTGGAGATGAAAAGCGCCTCGAAAATGGCCACTGTATTCAGTGGTTTCAGCCAACCACAGCGCAGCTTTTCCATTGCAAATGGCCGCCACCTATGGGGGCGGCCATTTTCGAGACAACAAACTGCCTTTGCGGTTCAGACTAGCGTGACGTCACGGCCATCTCCGAGGCGCCTCCGAGACAGACCCTGAACACGGCCCTGGTGAGACGGAACAGTCCTGGACCTGGCGCTATAATTATTTGGTTCATTGCAAAATAATCTGAATATGTTACTCGAAGTTGAATATTTTAGTTATGTTCAGATCTTGATGATGGTTGGTCATGTTGATAATGTTTTCAGCCAAACATATATATTCGTATCAAATGTTATTTTTCAAGAGGGGGGTGGGGGCATGGATAATCCTCATATCAGATTGGAACATACTTCTCGAGTAGTAGTACCGAGGGGGACGCAATGCAAAAGACCATACCTGATGCTCAATTAAAGAAACACATACACAAAATACATGATATCAATGCAATCAGGTTATAAATGTCAGTAATGGCGGTAATATGAAGACATGTAAGCAATTAATGACAAATCCGATTATTACTCAATTTTAGAATAAAGCAATACATTATACAGTATAAATTATACATACAAGTTGGAGTGTATATTACATAGTGTATATTACATGATGTCGCATGATGCAAGTGGACAGGTTAATTTACATATATTGCCTTTTAAGTTACATAACCCCATTTGTTTTGAATTTCCTGTTGTAATTTAAAAAAAACAAATTAGGCTCATCATTACAATCGGTTTAACATTAGTTAGAAATAACTTTTATTTTAAATAATTAACTTTGGAGATCATTGAAGTGAATATCAATGATATTATCATACAAAAGGATTTTGGCATGCACACCGAAATATGCTGGAACATCATAAAGCTCTGTATAACTTGCAGCAGTGACAGTAGATAAAAGATTCACCCGGTATTTCTAGTACACGGGTGAATGACAACGTAGTGTAAATATGGGCGAAAATAGCCTTGGTATGGGACAGGAATTAGAAACTGTGGTTCCAGGTTCAAATGGCTACATATATAGGCACAGAGTTGGTGAAATGGGCGAAAATGCAAAAAGACAAGATGGCGGCACTAGACCGCCGTCGATTTCACTTTTAAATCTTATTAAACTAGATATTTTATTATATTTTTCAACTCAAAGGTAGCGGGTAAATATGAATGCATCTACAAAGAATAAATGTTGCTTCTTAGATTGTGAAATTAGGCTCTCATTTCATTAACCCACTTTTTCGACCGTCTTTATACAGGGCTGGTATTCACCCGTGTACTGCGAGTACCGGGTGCGAGTACCGGGTGAATCCTTTATCTACAGGGAGAGGTGCTATTAAATTGAGTTACCACTCCTTAACTGCACAGTGTGTGCAATATTAAAGTAGTATCTAAGTGGACCATGTAAGATCAAATCCATGCAAATGTCTTAGTTTTGACAATGTTATAGTTTAACGGGATTATGCAACTTTAATTGCAGAAATTAGTTTAAAAAATCAATTAATACCTGCCACGTAACCCATCTGTAAATAAACCATTTTTTAATCATTACGCAGCACAATCAATTAATAAATCAATCAGATGGTGCTTCCCTCAATTAAAGACCGCTAATTACCTGTGGGTATCTGACGTCATTATATTCCTCCACGTAGTAGATCCCTCCAGATGTGGGTTAACAAACTCCAGGTTTGTCCGGATCTCTCCTCATACCCCTAGTCCCTTCGCACAGGTGAGTAAGCAGTAGTACTAGTAGTATTAGTAATATTCCAGTGGCAGGCTGGATGGGTGGGTGGGTGAGTGGGATGAGGATGAGGATGAGGACAGGGATGAATATGCTGAGGTGTGTATGTATGTGTGCCAATACCCCAGATGCCAACTGGGTGGGTGGGTGGAAGAGGTGTGTAGGTGAGTGGATAGGTGGGTGGGATGTGGGGTAGAGGGGTAGAGGTGATGCGTCAAGGCCGCCGGGTCATGTCACTCACTCCTCCAGGGCGTGATGCATGATTTCTCCAGAGTGGATCGGTTAGCTGGTTACCCAACCACCTACCTACTATTCAAACCAAGGATCGACTCCTCCAGAGCCCAGGGCATGAGAGCACAGTGAGTATTCTGTGTTTGTATGTGTGTGATGTTGGGGTGTGATGATTCTACTAGGATGGTGTGAGTGTATACCAGAGTGTGGTGTGAATTGGCCGGCATGCGTGAGGGTGTGTGTGAGGGTGTGTGTGTGTGTGTGTGTGTGTGTGAGGATGTGGGGATACAGGATCGTACACTGGACACTCTGACTCTGTCGGCCAAAGATGGGTCAGTTGGTGGGGGGGGGGGAGGGGGGGGGAGTAGGCAGAGATTACTCATTCACCCCTAACTCAAAGCTACCTTTCCTCCTGTCCCTTTAGTGTTCTTCCTCCACGGTTGTTGGACAAGATGAATATCTCCTCCTGCAGACATAAGTCCTCTATCAATACTACTCCCAATCCAGGGTTGGGGGTGAGCGCAGGCTGGCAAGGCAGCGCGCACCTACGTGTCCTGGTTCCATCATCATCATGGCAGCTGTATTATTTATTGTACAGCAGGACGCTGAACACTAGCAACAAACAATAAACAATAGCGGCACTCCCAGCAGCAGTGACACAGACACACAGGCGCAGTCACTCCCGCCCCGGCCGACAGACCGACACGGGCCGGGGGAGTGTTGACCGGGCCGAGAACGTCACAGGCCGGGGGAGTGTTGACCGGGGTGAGACCGTCACAGGCCGTGGGAGTGTCCGCCGGGCTGAGACCGTCCACAGGCCGGGAGAGTCCGCCCGTCCGCCGGGGTAAGATCGTCCACAGGCCGGTGAGTCCCCGCCGGGCCTCCTTCACTTCACAGCCTGGACAGACAATCACAAAACGCCCCCGGGGGCTTCTGTGCTGTGCTGTGCTGTACTGTACTGTGCTGTGCTGTGCTGTGCTGTGCTTTTTAGTCTACCTGTATCTGTCGTGGAGATTTGTCCGATTGTACACACAGACACGCGCCCGCCCCGCCCGGCCCTCCTCCGTGTCCCTGGCCGGTGAGGAGTAGAATTGACTAAATGCCTGTGGGAGGCTGGGGGTGCGTGTCTTGGGCTGGCGAATCGCATATGCCGGTGGTGGTGACGGATAAAAGTGGTCTGTTAATGCTATAACAGTGTCAGGGTGGTGGTCCCGGTGCCGTGGCTTGGTCCCTCCGCCTAGGCTGGCACACTGCACGCTGCACGCTGCACACTGCACCACCCGCACGCGCACTGTACGGACACCCACGGTGCATACACACACTCACGGTCCACACTGGCCGGCCGGCCCGCCTCGTTCCTCCGTCCCGCCCGTACTGCCGCCGTACCACCGGGCCCGCCCGCCCCGACTCGCAGAGCTGATGAGAGGTGCGGCCCCCAGGCCCGGCCAGGCCCGCGCAGCCGCAGTAGAAGCAGCAGCAGCAGCAGCAGCAGAAACAGCAGAAGCCGCCCAGCCTGCCCTGTCTGTCCCACCCCATCCCCCAACAACAGCACAGCGCCAGTCAGTCAGTCATTCACCCCCCAATTCCTCCCCTCCGCCCCGCCCACCCGCCCACCGCCCGCCGCCCGCCACCCAACCCTGGCACTGCCTGCTTTCCATCCCCTGATCCCTGCCTCCCGCCGATGTCTACCCGCCTGCTGCCCGCCACCCATCCCCACACGCCCTCCGCCCGCCGCCCTCCGCCCGTCGCCCTCCGCCCGCCGCCCACCGCTCGTCGCCCTCCGCCCATTCCTTCAAGCCCGCTCTCCCCCCATTGCCCTCCACTCACCCCTACACGCCCGCCGCCCTCCGCCTATCCCTACATGCCCGCAGCCCTCCGCCCATTCCCACACGCCCTCTGCCCATTCTCACACGCCCTCTGCCCATTCCCACATGCCCTCTGCCCATTCCAACACGCCCTCCGCCCATTCCTACACGCCCCCCGCCCATTCCCACACGCCCTCCGCCCATTCCCACACGCCCTCCGCCCACTCCCACACGCCCTCCGCCCATTCCTACACGCCATCCGCCCATTCCTACACGCCCTCCGCCCCCCCCCCCCCCCCCCCCCCCCCCCACCCCCCACCCACCCACCTCAGATGCAGTGGCACAAGCAGCTGTTAACACCTTATCGAACTGTGTCGCCAAAATAGACAATTTATACATAGGTTCCATAGGCTCCACACAGCTAGCTAGCTACACATGATGAAAGCATCAGCCCTTGTATAGAACCCCTACTCCATTTATATTCGCATAACACATTATATAACCACATATAATAAAAGGCAGATGGATATAAGGTCAAGCATATTATACATATAAGCTCCACACCCGGATATGACGAAAGGCCGAGACATGGCATATCATTTATATTTACATCATGAATTTAAATTATAAACATCATTATATATATATATATATTATATATATATATATACATATATATATATATATATATATATATATATATATATATATAATGAAGGCAGGTAGAAATAAAACGATACCGTCAATAGCACGCAGAGATTTAAAGTTGCATAGTTAGATGGTTTTGAGTTTCTGAAATTTGTTTTAGATAAACAAATTACTATTATTAGTTTGATCATTATAATCAACCCTACTTAAGTTTGAAGTAATTCTTATTGTCAATCGCTGACTTTGGAGACATATCAAGAAAAAAGATCCCTCATTAATTTTGGCGTGCATGTCGCTGGAAGACTGGACCGCCAGCACCATGATCCTTATCCCACTCAGTCACATTATCCTGATACTGACATAACCAGTCCTTGTCCATTCCATCCTATTAATACCAAGTGTCAGGCTAGGTAGCGACACGTATCAATTTGGTAAGTTATTGGTTTGACTCAGATGGGGTTTGACACCATGACCTCCAGCACAGGAAGCCAGCCAGCAAGCACTCTTACTGAATTGGTCATCCTTTCTGGGCCCGTATGCAGGAGCCGGTGGTATTCGGTGGTAGCGAGCCAAAACGGTGGTAGGGGGGAATTTCCTGGGTAGGGGCGAAAAGTGGTATGCACGAGTCGGTGATAGGCCTAACACCAAAAGCTTAACCGGTGTTACGTTACCCCTGAACAATTGCAGGTTTACAGGTGGTGATAGGTACCAAATCTATTCAATGCTGTCATATTTAACATAATTACATACGCAATAAGTGAAATTTTATTAAATTACCCCTAAAATCGAAGCAATATTAATGCTGCCGCCGCAATGGCGCCGATATTAATATTTTCGAACCAACGAATGCAAGCAACTGCCGCTGCCACTGTGCCAGTATGGAAAGCGATGTCGATGCGGCGGAGGTGGCGGTGATTTGTTTACTTTACATTCGTCGATTTGAAAATATTAATATCGCCGCTGTTGCGGTGGCAGCGTTAATCTCGCTTCGATTTTAGGCTTAATTTAATCAAGTTTCACTTATTGCGTATGTAATTCTGTTAAATATGACAGCATTGAATAGATTTGGGGCTAATATATGGCTACAGACACAGAGGGATTTCCCAAATCTATAAATAACTTCACGTTTAGCTATAATGTAAGTGTTATGTGCTCCTGCATACCACTTGACACAGTTCCTGACGTCGGTAATAGCTACATGGTGATACGCGCTAACACCAAAAGCCGCTACCACCGACTCCTGCATACGGGCCCTGGTCTGTTACTAGTTAGACTAACTGACTAGACATAATATAGTATGCATAAATACACATTATATTATGCATACACTTGATAAAGCTACAGTAATTTAAGCTCAATATACCTAGTCTGGAGCCGAGATGGGAGTTGGTTGGTTGGTTGTTGGAGCTTTACATCCTGGCAACATCTAAGGTCATATCAGGACGGGTACCGACTTGTGACAGCGTGCACTCACGGCGACTTTACAGTGCTGACCCACTGGGAGAACAGACCTCCAGCACCATGACCTGATATCCTACTCAGTCACATTATCCTGACACTGAGCCAACCAGTCCTTGTCCTATCCTAATAATGCCGAGGACCTGGGTTCGAACAGGTGGGTTTGAATCGCATGATCTACCAAAACGGGAGACGGATGCTCAACTAATTCAACCATCCCATCTGGTCGAGATGGGAATTGTGGCGAGGCGTAATGGTTGAGATAACATGGAATGTTGGCTATTCCAGGTATTTAAATTATTGCATTTCCCTTTAAATTGCTTATTCTGGATCTATTGGGTCAAAGATTATTATTTCATGATTCCCGGGATCTACAACTGGAATTGATAACGTGATCACTCAGGATGGTAGGGAGGTTGGTGCTATGAGGTTTTGATGATAGATCAGTGGGTAGTTTCTCAACCTGGATGGAAACTAAATTGAATAAATAATATGCATATGACTGGATTGCTCCAACCGGAAGTTGCAATGAATAGAAATAGCCTCGAAACAATTTGACGCATAAACAAAACATACAGTTTCGATTTTGGATATTAGCTGATACTGAATGCTATTGCTAGCAGACCGGTGCTGTGACAGGGTTATATACACTTATTGAATGAGATCAGATCTGTGCACAAGTGTGGCTACCACTGCTATATTTAAAGCTGAATAGCACGACAAAAGTGCAAAATGTTTGGAACAAAAACAGTTATCTAGATTTGTATCTTTCATATCCAACTTAGATACTTGCGCATTTATTAAACGTGTGTTGCAGCATAGAATGGAATACTGAGTTAATTTAATTTAATCTGTTACTATTGAAACCTATGGTGTCAGAATTTGTACATGCGCGACAATTTTTTTTTTTAATTTCAAATATGTAAATAAAAATCACCCATTTATAAGTACAAGTGACTTGGACAAGTGACTTGGCCCTGCCCAAGCGCAGACGGAATTAGCCGTTGGCGGCGCTGCTTGTAGGCAGTAGGGGTAAATCGAGGCAAGTCAGCGATTGGTCATAATACATCAGAGAATAAACAATATGATAATAATAATATTAATAATATTAATAAGGACAATACCCCGCCCACTTATATACGCATAATTAATTATACATTCCATAATAAAAGTTACTTCAAACTAAAGTGAGCTAGATTATAAGGATAAATGTTATATTTTAATCTCAAACTATGACAGAACCTCAAAACTATCGGTACCAGACGCGGTGGCCGAATCGGTAGAGCACAGGCCTCCCGTGCGGAAGGTCAAGAGTTCAATTCCCAGTTAAGTCAAACCAATGACTTACAATAGTGATACTTGTCGCTTCCTAGTCAGGCGTTTTGCATTAATAGGATAGGGCAAGGACTGGTTGGTTTGGTGTCAGGATAATGTGACTGAGTGGTATATCAGCTCATGGTGCTGGCAGCCTGGTCTCACCATTGGGCAGCAATATAAAGTTGTCGTGAGTGCGCACGTCACACGTCAGTACCCATCCTGATACAGTATGACCCCGTTAAACCAAGTACGGTTAAACCAAACGATCGGTTAATCCAAACTTTTTTCGGCGGCCCGACAAAAGTCGGTTAATCCAAATTATTGGTTAATCCAAACAAAATTGTCGGACCCCAGGCCACCTCTGGTATGGTTAAACCAAACTTTCATAAGGTCATGTGAGACGCCACTGACTTTTTTATATGATAAATGGTAGTATTTTGCCGGGCCGCCGAAAAAACGCCAAATTTCTTGCCCTGGCAAACTCCCGTAGCAGCTGCCCGGCTTAGGTCTTTCGAACAATCGGTATACATGGAGAAGTGGTCGTTAAACTGGCCTTGAATCTCTGTGTACAGTCGCTGATACTCAAGTGGATGTGTCCCAGACTTCCTCAGTTCCGTGATTCGGAGGATGACCGATGGCTTCCTCAGCGACCAGGGGGGATGTTCTGGGACCTGGGTATCCTCCAATACATCTCGATCCAAGTACAAAGCCTCCAAATGAGGTTTCACCCGGAGCCCCAGGGGCCGAATGAAATTTGGCTTGGCTTCATACTTGGAGTCATTGGGTGTCTCAAACACACAACTGTGTGCCAGATTCAATGAATTTGTTTTTAATATAACAATATATTGCATGTCCAGTTTGGTTCTCCTATTGTCAAGTGATGGTTCGTTGGCTTTGATTTATAGGCTCTGAACTGGAGAGGTGCAAAAGGCACCAAGGGCCAGACGCAGCCCCTTGTGATGCACCGTGTCCAGCAGCCCAATATACTACCTCCTTGCGGAACTGTATATTATGCTGCCGTAATCTAGCCATGACCGAACTAGGATTCGGTACACGGCAAGCAGAACATCTCTGACCGCTCCCCACTACGAACTGGAGAACACCCTCAGAACATCTAGCGCTTTCAGGCATCGTGTTTTTAGGTACTTGATATGAGGCACGAAAAACAGCTTGTGTCAAAAGTGAGACCCAAAAATTTGGTTTCTTTGACTACTTTTATGGGATCCCCATCGAGGGTCAGTTCTGGTTCTGCATGCACTCTGCACAACTGGCAGAAGTGCATGTGTCTTGGCCTTGGAAAATCTGAATCCATTCAGAACTGACCATCAGTGAATCCCATTTGTACACAGTTGAAGCTGTCTCTCAATGACATTCATACCAGTACCTCTGTAGTACAAAAGAAAGTTGTTCACGAAAAGACTACAGGAGATGCCCTTTTTAACAGCAGCAGCAATACCATTGACCTTGACTCCAAAAAGAGTCACTGCCAGTATGCTGCCTTGGGGTGCTCCCAATTCCTGCGAGTGCAGACTGGAATATGTAGTCTTGATGCTAGAAAATTCTTAATGAAATTTGGCAGGTGACCACGAAGGCCAATTGCATGGAGATCCTCAATAATGCCATGGTGCCACCTTGTGTCATAGGCTTTTCGAGGTTGAAAAAGACAGCCACAATGTGCTCCTTCTTAAGGAAGCATCTCTTATGAAGGTCTCCATGCAAACCAAATGGTTGTGGGTGCTGTGGCCTCGTGTGAAGCCACATTGGAGGTCGGACAAGTGGTGTCCTGACTCCAGTAGCCAGACAAGGCGTAATTAACCATACGCTGCTTGGTTTTACAGATGCAGCCTGTGAGGGCTATAGGAAAATAGTTGTTGGCTTCACTCTTGTCTTTACCAGGTTTGGGAATCAGTATTACTGTCGCCATGTATTCACAACGTGTTCGTTGTGCCCAAGGATGGGGGCGGTGGACGGTGTGTAGTGGATTGTAGTAAACCCGACAGCAATTCAGTGAATGGATCTACTGAGAGTTGCGGTGTAAAGTTTAATTATAATCTTGAAGATTTATACTGCCTATTATGGATAAGTCTGAATAGACTTGTTTTCACCATTAGACAGTTTGTCGATAGAAAGCCTGGGCCTACACTTTTACCGACCCAAGGGATTTTTAACCTCCCACACCACATAGACATGGTATGAGAGCAACTGGCCTTTGATGACGATGTAAGTTATCCACAGCGGTGGAAATCCAAATTGGCAGAGGTGGGGGCATGGCAAATCGAACCACGGACCTTCAGATTAGGAGTCTGACCTAGAAAAAAGTCAGACACTCTAACCACTCTGCCACAAAGAATGGGGTGGATGATGTGGTAGAGTTAACGCAGGAGGGTGATTTCCTAGCAACGTTAGATATAAAGGATGCATATAGAGCTGTACCCATCCACCAGCAAGATAGACATCGACAGGGTATTAAGTGGCGGTTTGATGGTGACGACGATTATATTTATTTTGAGGATAATCGTTTGTGCATGGGGCTTTCTTCAAGCCCTTATATATTTTCGAAAATATCAAACTTTATTGTTAGGTGCGCATTATGTGAGGGCGCGGAACGCGTGGTAAATTATTTAGATGATTTTTGTGTCATTGCCTCATCATTTTCTGAAGTGCTTAAGGATTAGTTAATTCTCGTTTGTCTATTGCGGATATTAGGCTTCTTCATCAGCTTCCCGAAATTGGCAACTCCAGCAACCAATATTAGATTTTTGGGAATAATGATTGACACAGTTAAAATGGAGACGCATCTTCCAGCTGATAAATTATTAAAGTTAATTAGAACACTTGAGGTTTTTTTTTAGAGTAGAAGGGCTTCTAGGAAAGAGTTAGAACGTTTGGGAGGTCTGTTGGCCCATTGCGCGAAGGTGGTGCACGGCGGCAGGACGTTCACACGTGGGATTTACGACATGATCGCAAAACTACGCTGTGCCCACTATAAAGCGAGATTGAGTGCACCATTTACAGAAGATATTCAGCGATGGTTATCATTCGCCAGTAGATTTAATGCGATAGTGGCGATACTTGGGAAATTTGTGGCAGTGCATTCGGTTTATACTGATGCATGAATATGGGGTTTTAGAGCACTCCATCAGAAAGATTGGATAGTAGGGACTTTCGAAAAAGATTCAGAGCATGACTTGATAACTGTTCACCAAAGGCACATATAAATGTGAAGGAAATGTGGGGGGTTTATGTCGCGCTTCGGTTTGTTTGTTTGTTGTTTTACGTCCTAGCAATATCTAAGGTCATATCAGGACGGGTACCGACTTGTGACAGTACACACTCATGGCCATGTTATAGTGCTGCCCCACTGGGAAATCAGGCCGCTGGCACTATGACCTAATATTCCACTCAGTCACATTATCTTGACACTGAGGTAACCAGTCCTTGCCCTATCCTAATAATGCCGAGCACCAGGCTAGGAAGCGAAAAGTAACAATTTTTAAGTCATTGGTTTGACTCGACCGGGAACCGAACTCGTGAACTCCTGATCTTCCACACGCGAGGCCTGTGCTCTACCAATTCGGCCACCGCACCCGGTCCTGCCGCTTCGGCCTGGGCGAGCAGATGGAAGGATAATCAAGTCCTGTTAATAACGGACAACACCAGCGTAGAGTGGGCTATTTGCACAGGCAGATCTAAGTCGGTGGGGGTAATGTATTATATGCGCCACCTATTTTGGCTGTCGGTTCAATTCAATTTTACTTTCTCGTCGGTACATATTGCAAGTGAAGATAATATTATTTGTGATGGGTTCGAACCCCGGTCGAGTCAAACCAATGACCCGAAAAATTGATACTTGTTGCTTCCTAGACAGGCGCTCGGCATTATTAGGACAGGGCAAGGACTGGTGTGCTCAGTGTCAGGATAATGTGACTGAGTGGGATACCAGGTCATGGTGCCGTCGGCCTGGTTTCCCAGTGGGACAGCACTATAAAGTCGCCATGAGTGCACACTGTCACAAGTCGGTACCCATCCTGATATGACCTTAGATGTTGCTAGGACGTAAAACAACAACAAAACAAACAAAACAATTATTTGTGACTCGCTAAATCATTGGAATGAATACGATGCTCGGAAGAGGATACACACTGCAGATAGTGCATATGTGATGTGTTGCAGTATTATTTTCGATTAGGGGCTTTCTACTTGCAGAGCTCTGGAAATTAAGGAACGAACCAAAAGCTTATCATCGGAAATTCTACACGCCCAATTCGATTACTACTCAAGAATTTTCAGATAAAAAAGTATATGGAATTTGTTAACGAATTTGATGGTAATCCCCCCCCCCCCCCTACCTTGCCCCGCTGACAAAGTATAGCGCCACTTGGCTTGCAAGAACGTTGAAATATACGTCTATAATTAACTAGCTCAGTGGTTTAAATTATTTCTTGCGACAGAATGGGTTGCCTGCTATTGCGTATAAAGAGTTTGTGATAGAGACTACTTTGAAGGGTATTAGGCGTGCCAAGGGGGACATGCCGCGTCAAGCGGAACCGATCTTGCCCTCTATGCTACGCAAAATGTTTGATAATTTAAAAAAGCAGTGCTGGGCACAAGTCATGGCGAGCTGGAGTGCTCTGTAGTCTTAGGGTCTTATTGCGTAAATGTCAGGTGACACTACCCAACTCAGTCCTTTGTAGAAGGGATTTTAGGTTTTTTGAATGGGGCATGATCGTGCGAGTTAGGCGATCGAAAACTGTACAATTCAGGCAGCGGATATTGGATATACCTGTAGCTAACTGTCATGATGTGTAACCTTGTGTGCAGTGTACTGGACCAAGCAACGCTTTTCTGAATTTCCCGCCAATGAGTGCGAGCCGACCTTCAGAATACCAGATGGAAACTTAGGCTAAACAGCATTAACTTATGATTTTTTTTTTCTTTTTCTATTTTTATTGAGGCTGTATTTATACTGTCCATAGCATATAAGCCTGGGTATTCAGGCTTGTTTTCAATGCTGGCCAGCTGTAGTGTCGGTGTTATCTTATCATACAGTAGCTGCTGATAAGGTATATTTATCAAGGTATGCTGAAGTTGTTCGCCGAAAAGGCAGGGCTAGACCCATCAGGCTTATCGTCGCATTCGCTCCGGCGGGGAGGCTGTACTTACTTAGCGAATATAAATAAAACATATATATATATATATATATATATATATATATTTAGATACCTATATAAACATGTAGGGATCTGTAGGTACTTCAGTGTCAGCCCTTTACACTGGCACTTCCTGGAGAGTGGGCGATGATTGGGGATGTTCATTCACCTTGTATGGGAAGATCACACCTGCCTATATGATACTGTATATAACATCCATCAAAGCGCTATTTTCGGAATTTGTCGGTATGATCGATAATAGAAGTTGTCCTTACCACCCTCCGCCCCCCCCCCCCCACCCCCCACCCCCCACACTCACCACCGACCACCCCTCCCCAAGACCTACCACCCACCACCATTCCACTACCTCTCCCCAACACTCACACCACCCACCACCCCTCCACCACACTCACCACCCACCGCCCCTCCGTGACCCTCACCACAACAGCTCACCACACACTCCTCACCACCTACCATGCTCCCCACGCCCCCACACACTCACAACCCCCACCCCTCCCCCACCCACCAACCAAGCACCACTCACCACCCCGCCCCCACCCTCCACCACCCCTCCCCCACACTCACCACCCACCACCCTCCACCACCCCTCCCCCACAATCACCACCCACCACCCTCCACCACCCCTCCCCCACACTCACCACCCACCACGCACCTGTTAGTGGCTTAGAAGGCTACTTATTGTTGTACTCCACGGCCCTATAATCACACCCTAATGTTTTTCGCCGAACCTCCACCTCCTCCTTCCGCGGGGCTGCCGGTGCCTGGGGTGGGGTGGGGTGGGAGGGAGGATGAGGGTGGGTCCGGCCAGCCCTTACACTGAGTGCCAAGGGCACTGACGACGTAGCGGGGCGGGGCGGGGCGGGGCGGGGCGGGGCGGGACGGGGCGGGACGTGGAGGGGCGAGGTGATGTGAGGCGAGGCGAGGTGGTGGGGCGGGGAGAGGTGGGATCGGGCGGTGGAAGAAGAGGCGAGGCGAGACGGGGGCGGGGCCGCGTGAGGCAGGGCGGGGCAAAGTGGGATACTGTGGTGTGGGACAGGGTGAGGCGAGGTGAGGCGAGGTGGAGCGGGGCGAGGAAGGGGGGGGGGGGGAGGGAGGAGGCGTGGCGGGGCGAGGGAACGGGTGGAAGGCGAGGCAGGGCGGGGCGTGGCTGTATGTGGAGGGTGAGGGCAGGGCTAGGCGGGGGCGGGGGGATGGGGCGAGGCGGAGGGTGGCAAGGAAGGGCGAGGTGGGCGGGGAGGGGCGGGGAGGGGTAAAGTGGGGCGAGTAGGGCGTGGCGGGCCCTACGTCGGCGTGAAGGCGTGATGGCGTGATGGCGTGATGGCGCGAGGGATGGGATGGCGGGGGGGGGGGTGGAATGGGGTAGGGGTGGGGGTGCCAAGGGCGTCTAGGTCCGGCACTCAGTCCCTCACACACTGAGGGCGGGGGTTGCCTCACAGCCAACGGGTGTAGCTAACTTAAAGTAGCATAGTCCGATGGTTTTTGGTTTCTACATATTTGTTTACAGATATAAACATTAGCTGAATCGCTATAACATAAGCTACCTTTCCTTAATTTGGTTAAGTAACAATGTCCTTGTTGAGATTGGTGCAACCCCTAAACCCATCTACCTCCGCCTACCTAAACCCATCACCTAAAACTCAAATTCCCCCTCCAAACATATACCCCCTGATAGTGATAGACAACCAACCAAACATAGCTGGATTGTTGCGACACATTTGTTTCTAATAAAAATTGTGTGAAATTTACCTAGCAAATATCTTGCACTAGATTCGTATTTTTTTTAAACCCACCCCAAAATGACCACTTCTTGTATCATGGTGTGTGTATTCACCACCTCTCACTACCTTCCACCCGTGTAAGCTGTGACCTGCACTGCTGGGTCTCAGAACCAGCAGAATTACGGAACACGCCTTATTCAAGTTATTGCAGTGATCATTACCCGACAGGTGGCGTTGTGAATAGGCTAATGCATTTAATCAATCAGAAACACAAGTTGCCAATGTGAGTGGATATATCATGACAAGTACCGAATGGTGACAGTGCATACTCATGGTGATTTTATAGTGCTTCCCCACTGGGAGGCCAGGCCATCAGCACCATGACCTGGTATCCGATTCCGTCACATTATCCTGACACTGAGCCAACCAGTCCTTACCCTATCCGAATAATGCCGAGCGTGTGACCAGGAAGCAATAAGCATGAATATTTAAGTCATTGGTTTGACTTGACCAGTGTTTGAACCGGTGGGTTCGAACCCTACGATCTACCAAAAGTAGCACACCAATACCAGTAGACTAATACCAATATCGACTCTGTATACGTGGAAGGAGAACTGAATGGCATTAGCCAATCTATTTCCAACTGAAGCAACAAGGATGGTATCATTATTGATCGCAGGTGCCATGTACATGAGTGCTTATTCCGCCGTAGACACAGGTGATCAAGCATGTAGAACTTAGAAGCCACAAAAGGCTGTAGCTAACTACGCCTAAATGATAGCAAACACAGAGATCAAAACCGATGGATGGACCCTGAACCCCACCTCCACCCCGCCCCCGCCCCCCCCCCCCACACCCGCCCACTCGCCACGTAAAACATCCAACAAAACCCTCCCACCAACCCACCCCGCACTGTCCTTTACTCCCCACTTCCTCCCTGAAACCCCACTCCCCCACACCCAGTCCTAATAGGACCTCAGATGTTGCTTGGACGTAAATCAACAACAAACAAAACCCTCCCACCAACCCACCTCGCATTGTCCTGATATGGCCTTACATATAAAGTAAAACAAGAAAACATTTTAGCCTTTTTGAGGGCAGCTGGTTTGTACCACCTCATATAGGTTTTTAAACAAATTTCATCAGTGAATAATACTATCATTTAGAATATTATTTAGCTTGACCAGAAACTATTATGATTGTGAGTTTACAAAATTCATGAGTGTCCATTGACACAAAACTGATTGTATGTTTTTACATGTAAAAGCGATGGTTTGAACAAAAACAAACATTTCTCGCCGTGAATATGGCCTATGCTGCCGACACGGCGTAAAGCAACCTCCAATCAATCAATCAACCTTACATGTTGCTAGTACGTAAAACAAAAACAAACAAACAAAACCCTCCCACCCACCTACTCCGCCTTGTCCTTTACCCCTCCCCGTCCCTCCCCACTCCCTCCCCTCCTCGCCCACCCCCGACCTGACACAGGAGGAAGGGGGAGCCGATGGCTTCCCCTGCAAAGCCCCTCCCCTCAACCAAATTGTCGTCCACTCCCCTTCCCCCAACCAACTCCCCTTCTCCCCAGGGCACAGGAGGGGGGGGGGCGATGGCTGCCCCTCCACCCCCAACCAAATTGTCCTACACGCAGGAGGAGGGGGGGGGGACTGATGGCTGGCCCCTCCCCCACCCCTCCTTCCATCCTGTCACTTTGTCCGTCACCCCCTCCTCCTCCTCCCTGGACCCCCCCCCCCCTCCTCCCACTCCAATCCCCGACTTTGTCCTCTACCACTCCTCCTCCTAGTCTTTCCACTCGATCTAAAACACTCAGCTATCTTATCCTCTACCCCCTCCACACCCCTGCCCTCCTTCCTCCCCCCCCCCCTCCCCTCCCCTCCCGCCAAATCGACACACAGAGGAGGGAGCAACATGGATGGCCCTCCGTCCCCGTCTCAACTCCATCCCGCCCTGCCACCTTCTTCTCTACCCCCTCCCCCCATCACCCTCTCCCCGACACACAGAAGGAGGGGAGGGGCTTTGCAGGCCTGCCCCTACCTGCGTATCGTGGAGTAAGCACCTCCAGTAACACCCGGTGTAACGTTTTCAACTTCCCCCCTTCCCAAGTTCCCCCCCAGGAATCTGAAAACGCTTTTACCTTCCCTCCGGGGAAATTAAAAACGTTTTCAGATTCCTGGGGGGAGGGGGGGGGGAACTTAAAAACAGTTTTCAGATTCCTCCCCCTATTTTCAAATTCCCCCCTCTGGGAATTTAAAATTGTTTAAAAAACTTTAAAATACGTTTTAAATTTCAGACCTATTATATTTTTTTCTTAACCATCTTGGAGACTTTTTGTGTCATTTGTGGTTAAATATGTTTTGTTGTACTAGTAATGATTTCCATTATGCTATTCTCTGTATATTATAATATTTGTCATGAAAAATAATCAAAAATAACAAAAAATTACAAAAATAAAGAAAATTCCCCCAAAATGGGGGGGGGGGGGGGAAGTTAAAACGAGGGAGGGAATTTGAAAACGTTTTCAAATTCCCCTGGGAGGAATTTGAAAACGTTTTCAAGTTCCCAGGGGGGAACTTGAATATGGGGGGAATTTGAAATCTTTACACCGGGGTGACACGACAGGACTTCTCTTCAAAGTGCTAACTAACCCTTCCCTATACACCTGTGTCTCTGAGGACTATACATTTTGAGAGTGAGATATAGTGGAAACTAGAGAAGCATGCATACCCCACCTGAGTTCCCGCATGGAAGGTCGTGGGTTCGAATCCCGAGACATATACTGATACATACTGATGTTTGTCTTATGTTCTAGAGCATAGCCTACCTTTATACATATATAACGCAACGTAACGCGAGCCGAGACTCGAAGCAACCAAGTTGGTGGCGCCACGTGTGCGCCTACGGGCCAAATATTTCTGGCCACCCGATTGGTCAGTCAGATTTCATTATTACTTTTACGTGATATTTCAAATAACTTAGGCAGACGGGTTTCGAACCCGATATTTTCTCTACGCAATTTATACAAACATAACGTTTATATCTGCCAGATATACACATATACATGCATACAAACATACTACAAACATAGACATACATACACACATTATGCATATATATATATATATATATATATATATATATATATATATATATATATATATGACACAATGTGCTGGTCTGAGGGGTGCACCCTCCAGTTGGAAGAGCGGGGGAGAATGTGGGAAGAGCCAATCACAACTCCACAGGTTGGGCTTATGGGCTTATCATTATCCATGTATATGCAGGATTACTGTATGTACTGTATGCTGGATTACTGGATTACTGTATGTATGTCTCAAAAGGTGATAACTCTTTTTTTTTGCCCATTGTAACGATTGACACAAAACAGCACAGAAACGGTTACACTGAAAACACAAGGACATTTGCTTCAAATCAATATGTATTCTATTGGGATTATGAAACACCATGTAAAATACAAATCAGTTATAACTATAACAATAATTTAGCTAAAAATATAAAAAGCTGCATCTTGATTGCAAATACAAATTAAAAGTGTCTGAAAACTAAAATAATGATTCAAATAAATCTAGAGCAATGGTTGGATCTTCACCAAATTTGGCCCAATATTAGATTATATATTTTCTAATATATCTCAATAGACATTAATGTCATACACATGTTTCTACATGGGTGTCACCATTGCGAAACTAGTGTGGCCAGTAATGGCCCAAACAAGTTGGTGTCAATATTCTGTCTGCGGCTCCTTGCACTAACGAGCACTATAGTGAGATTGGTATCCATGGAAAGGGAATCAAATTGCCTATCTATCCATACCAAATCTTATTAGGTTTTAAATAATTGTTAATTCAGTAGATGGGTTTTAAACTTTCAAAATAGTTTAAATTGCAAAATGTGACCTGATTGACCCTTTTGATCTAGGGCAAGCCGTACAAAGCTGAGGTCATTGCTCTTCTTTTGGTACCATACTAGATAAAAGATTCACCCAGTACTTGTAGTACACGGGTGAAGGACAACATAGTGTAAATACGGGCGAAAATAGGTTTAGTATGGAACATGAACTAGAAACTGTGTCTCCAGTATCAAATGGCTACTCATATAGGCACAGAGTTGGTGGAATGGGAGAGAATGCAAAAAGACAAGATGGCGGCCGCAGAATGCCGTCGATTTCACTTTTAAATCTTATTAAACTAGATATTATATTATATTTTTCAACTCAAAGGTAGCGGGCTATCAATAAGACATATGTAAAGAATAAATGTTGCATCTTAGATTGTGAAATTAGGCTCTCAATTCAGTAACCCGCCTTTTCGACCGTTTTTATATAGGGTTGGTATTAACCCGTGTACTGCGACAGCGAGTACTGGGTGAATCCTTTATCTAGTACCATCCATGACTTTCTACGATGTAGTGCAAGGAAGCGCGAGCCCATTAAAGATACCCTGTTTTCAGAGTCGTTTTCATTAACACTACTAATGAAGGAATATTACCTAAATACACTCATCATACAAATGGACTTTACTTAAAATACAAATTTACCATATATGCAATCCAACAACACCATCGGATAGAACAAATGTTGATCTTCTAGGCTATGCAATTTCATCAAAATCAAATACATACAGAAATAGTTACAAGCACCATTCCTTGAATGTTCATGGGGCTGCCGGTATTATATTAATGCCGAGTGCCAGGCTCGGAAGCGACAATCCTCAATTTGATAAGTAATTGATTTGACTCGACCGGGAACCGAACTCCCGATCTCGCGCACGTGAGGTCCGCGCTCTACCGATTCGGCCATCACGCCCGGTGCTTAGAAAGAAACGGGAAAACACCGCATCGATTAACACCTTGATGAGATGAATATCAAATGAATTAATCGAAACTCAATGGATACCTATCTATGATTGTCATTCTGAAATCGTCGTTTAATTGTACCGATTTAATTAACTCCGCAAATTAACGGTACTTTTGATAATTAATTTCAACGTCACTAATTAAGATAATGATTCCAATTAAAGGTCACTGTGCTTATTAATGAAAATGCTCCTGATAAATTTCTACCTTAATTCCCAATGTCAATTTCTAATCGATGCCATGTGGTACTATCAATGCCATGTGTTAATTACTATCATGTGTCGATTCGTTAATTAAACTGCGTTCCTTCCAGTTGAATTGCTTCTTGATTTTGGGGCTGAGTCGCTAAGAGATTTCCTGGAAATTACAAGAATGGTGAATCTCAAATTCATTGGAATGTAATGTGGAGGTAGTGCGACAAATACTTATCCAGTTACTTATTAGCCTGTATCAGGATGTCTACAGCACCTTGTGTTCCAAGGTGGTCACCCATCCAATTACTGACGAGGCTCAACTATTACTTATCCGCTACTGACTTGGCAGGTTACAAGCCTGTATCAGGATGTCTACAGCACTTGCATTCCAAGGTGGTCACCCATCCAATTACTGATGAGGCTCAACTATTACTTATCCGCTACTGACTTGACAGGTTACAAGCCTGTATTAGGATGTCACAGCGCCTCGTGTTCCAAGGTGGTCACACATCCAAGTACTGACGAGCCTCTACTATTACTTAGTTGCTACTGACTTGGCAGGGTACAAGCCTGTATCAGGACGATTGCAGCACGTGCATTCCAAGGTGGTCACCAATCGAATTACTGATGAGGCTAAACTATTCCTTATCCGCTACTGACTTGGCAGGTTATAAGCCTGTATTAAGATGTCTACAGCACCTCGTGTTCCAAGGTGGTCACCCATCCAAGTACTGACGTGGCTCAACTATTACTTATCCGCTACTGATTTAGTGGGCTATAAGCCTGTTTCAGGATGTCTACAGCACCTCACATTCCAGGCTCGTCAGTGACCTAAATACTGCCAAGACTACAAATTCCTTAAAGGGGCTGTAACAGGACCAAAAGAACTTCATAGAGTGAAACGGACTATGCTGTAACAGTTATTTATAGCCCAATCATAGTCTGAGAGTATATGTGGTCAAGCTATGGCAAGTATTACTGGGTATTCCCAATAATCTTTAAAAAAACATAGAGCGTTTAACTTAAAAGTATCTATTCTCTAATAGTTATTTAGTACCTGGGCACATTTGTGGTCAAGCTTGAACTTATTAGGGTCATTCAGCCCTGAGGACTCTCCTCACCTGTTAGAGTCAAAGACCCTATAAATCTAAGACGGCTCACTCCCTATCTCTCCCATGGTAATGTAAATTTTGCAGTGCCACCTTGTGGTGGGTTTGATCAGCCCAGCTGCTGGTTGGTGTTTCACATGTAAACACATACAATTATATTATACATGAGATAGGGAAGTATGAATACACATCAATATGAAATTGCTATGAACAAATACACATCATCATCAGCATCATCATCAGCATCGCCATCATCACACATCTTTCACATTCATATATACATTTATACATATAATATAGCAACTGTTTAACCAAGAGAACAGCCAGCGCACCAAGTGGTGGGTTTGATCATTTTGATTACACAGTACAGGCTGAGTGAGCCGTCTTAGTATTATAGGGTCTTTGTTAGAGTGAACTAGGGCACTGTTTGTTTATTTGTTGAGGTTTTACATCCTGGCAATATCTAAGGGAAAATTAGCCAGGGCATAAGTCAAGGAAATTCACTCATACCTGGATAGGCTTTTTAAATGAAATAGAGAAAAGAAACCTGCTTTCAATTCTGGGTCACTAAGAATAGAGGCGGGATCGAAGAGAAGCCGGGGAAGAATAGAAGCAGTTCGCTGCAATATAATTTCCTAAGGAAAGTAGCACAAATACTAGTGACTTTGAATAATAGTGACTTTGAAGCTATTTGATTATTCATTATATTATAACTGAAATATAAATCACACAGTTCGTTACCCATCAGGAGGTCATAGAGTAGCTTATTTGGGCTCCAACCAAATAATAAATCACACAGTTCGCTATCCTGCATGACGTCATACAGTGGCTTATTTGGGCCCCAACCGAAAAATAAATCACACAGTTCGCTACCCTGCATGACGTCATACAGTGGCTTATTTGGGCCCCAACCGAAAAATAAATCACACAGTTCGCTATCCTGCATGACGTCATACAGTGGCTTATTTGGGCCCCAACTGAAAAATAAATCACACAGTTTGCTACGCTACATGACGTCATACAGTGCTTATTTGGGCCCCAACCGAAAAATAAATCACACAGTTTGCTACCCTACATGACATCATAGAGTGGCTTATTTGGGTCCCAACCGAAAAATAAATCACACAGTTCGCTACCCTGCATGACGTCATACAGTGGCTTATTTGCTTCCCAACCGAGTAGGTCAGGACTGATCCATCTTAGACTAGAGCGTTAGACTAAGGACCCGGTGGCTATTCTTTTTGTGCGCCAATTGAATAAAACCAACACAGTTTAATCAAATGTGTTTGAGTGTCAGTAAGACTTGCCACCCAATACATTCAGGGAATGTGTCTGAATGTCAGTAGGAACTACCACCCAATACATTCAAGGAATGTGTTGGAGTGTCAGTTGGAACAGACACCGATTCCATTCGGGGAAATGCGGGAGGGTCCCCCTTCAAGAGAAAAAAGAGTTTGCAAGCCACGAGTGGCCAATGTGGCAGCGGCTAAGGACCATTTGGTCCCGCTGACCTCCTGCTTGACCCTGTGTTGAAGATATGAAGAGATAACTCTAACAGTGCAAAGAAGATTAATATAATTATCCACCAAAATAACAAGGACTTACCGTAGGTACTTCGAGCTGGGAGATAGGTAACCACGCATTGTATGATCTACGTAAAGGAAACTCACCTAAAGAGAGAGGAAAAGAGAAAGGAGTGAGTCAACATTCTGATTAGTTTCCGATTATTTAACATATACAGTAAAACCTCCGTAATACCCCTGTCACACTATGACGTAACGAGCTAATGTAAGCCTGACGTGATCACATTTGGGCATTACGTTGTCGTATGTTGGGTTACGTTATTATGACGTCATAATGACGTTAGACTGACGTCGAGCTACATCATGTTACGTCGTGTGATGTCGGCGCGCGTCAAGGTTTTGAACCTGTTCAAAACTTTCGACGTGACGTTCTGTACACGTTTGGCGAACGTCAATGACGTTAAACAAACGTTATTAAAACGTCGGTCACTACGTTCAACTACGTTGCATTACGTTGCACTACGTTGACCCACATTAATCCCAGGGGCAACGTGCAGTCCATATAGTGAAAACGCCCGGTTAACGGATGCCTAACGGACGTCCAACGTAGGTTTACCGTTTTGCCACCGTTTCCTGACGTAAGTAACGTAAGGTAACGTAAAGCAATGTAGTTCTGGTGATGGAATAACGTACATAACGTTCCCTGAGCGTAATTATGTTGTCCTCTCTCATTGAATGACGCTATCACTATGCTTTACCGCCGTTACTCTCTCATCCAGTATGCTGCATCCACATTCAACTTGTGCCCAAATTTGCATACCACGCCGAGAAGTTCAACATTCTTCACGTTCTCCCTACGCCGACATCGTTACGTCGTAGTGTGACAGGGCCATAACCGACCACCTCCACAGATCGATCACTCGCCTATATCGATCGCTTTATTTGGGTCCCAAACGATCGCCCATACAATACAATTGTAACGAAAAAAACAAAAACTTAAACCGACCACCTCCCTAAATGGACCATTTAAATTCGGTCAAATTGTTGGTCGATCTAGAGAGGTTATACTGTATGCAATGATCTGAAATTCAGATACATTTGTTGGTGTCTCTGCTCTATTTCCACAATTAGTAAAGGTCATCCTCTGATAATTAATGACCGCACTGGGAGAGTTGTGTCGTGAGTTGCACCAACCCAGGTGAAATGCCACATACACAGGTAGGTGTGGGTAAGTTGATTGCACCAGGGAAGCCTAGATAGTCTAATGGTTAGGCCGCTCAATCTGGAATTTGGCCGGTGCAAACTGCGACATCTTACGAACATTCCCACTAAACTATAATACAGCTTTGCAATTAACTTTTCTTTTTGGGGGGGGGTACAATAGTTGATTAAGCAGGGGAAATTTCAATCGTGGACGATTGGTCTTCCTCATTCCACTGCTCCTTGTGCTATCCTAATAATGCCGAGCACCTGGCTAGGAAACGACAAGTATAAATTTTCAAGTCATTGGTTTGACTCAACCAAGGTTCGAACTCACGATCCCATCATCTACCAGCATGGGAGATGGACGCTCTTACTCATTCAGCCATCCCGTCATTAATTATTGAAGAACAGTATTAACGAACAATCTGTTGTCATAGAAAAGAATGGTGAAACCTCCGTGAGCATGTTCATGTTTTGCCTTACAACAGTTGCGAACTGCAGGCTTTTCTGTGACACATTGCCAACCACACTGGCAGCTGCTGATGAACGATGGTTATTAACAGCCATTGCCTTAAATAATAGTCGTAATAACAGCAATAATAAGAGGGTAAGGGCAATAATTATAATCCTACTGGTAGCACTAATAGTACTCATAGTGCAAATATTACTAATGTTACCAAATGTTACCAAATGTCACCAACTGTCACCAACTGTCACCAACTGTCACCAACTGTTACCAATGTTAGTAATATTACCAACTGTTACCAATGTTCGTAACATTACCCATGTTGCCAAAGCTTCCAATGTTACCAATGGTACCAATGTTACAAATGTCGCCAATGTTACCAATGTCGCCAATTTCGCCAATGTTACCAATGTCGCCAATTTTACCAATATTACTAATATACTATTAATTATTAATAATACCCAGTAGTAGTGCATACTATTAGTCATATTTTATTAGTGATGTTATGAATGCTACCAATGCTGCAACTATTACTAATTTTACTAATGTTACCGATGTTACCAATGTTACTAATGTCATGGGGGTGATGAAAACGGGAAATATTGCGCTTAGAGCGGGACTCGAACCCACATCTCTTTGCATTCCGGGCCAGTGTGCTAACCATTACACCACCTAGGCTCCGGAATGTCACCACACTACCCATGCCTACCTGTATATGCGGCTCCTTGCCTGAGAGGTCAGTGCAGACCACTACACTCGTCCCCCTGGAATTGTAAGTCTTTTGATGCCTACAATTGCATACATACAGGCAGTGCACTTACACATACACAGGGTAGGTTCAACAACTATACAGCACGTAGCTTGTACAAAATCATGATCACGGCAACCAGTGTCGTGGGGTGATAAAAATGGGAAATATTGCGCCTAGAGAGGGACTCGAGCCCACATATCTTTGCATTCCAGGCCAGTGTGCTACCCATTACACCACCTAGGCTCCCTGATGTCAGCACACTACCCACGCCTACCTGTATATGCGGCTCCTTGCCTGAGAGGTCAGTGCAGACCACTACACTAAATTTCCTTTACTTAATCGACAAATGTAGCCCCCCCCCTCCCCCAACCAAAAAATGAAGCTTGTGAGAGACCTATGTTATCAAACTGACGCCACAGAATCAAGAGGTCAAAATTAGGGGTACTCTGGTTTGACCCTTAAACATAAGAACCAGGCCCTCTGACTACAGGCAGTGGTTGAATCGATAGAGCGCAAGCTTCCCATGTGCAAGGTCGGGAGTTCAAAACCCTTGCCCGAGTCAAACCAATGACTTACAAAATGGATAGTTGTCGCTACCTAGCCTGGTGATTAGCATTACTAGGATAGGCCAAGGACTGCTTAGGTCAGTATCAGGATAATGGCTGCATCGATAGAGCGCAAGTTTCCCGTGTGCAAGGTCGTGAGTTCAAAACCCCTGCCCGAGTCAAACCAATGACTTACAAAATGGATAGTTGTCGCTACCTAGCCTGGCAATTAGCATTACTAGGATAGCATTACTAGGATTAGTATTACTAGGACTGCTTAATTCAGTATCAGGACAATGTGAATAGGTGAGAAATTGGGTCATGGTGCCAGTGGCCTGATCTCCCATGTGGGGCAGCAATAAAATGTCGCCATGAGCGCATACAGTCACAAGTCCGTACCCATCCTGATATGATCTTAGATGTTAGCTAGGACGTAAAACAACAACAAACGGAACTAAATTATATGACCTATGCTGTTGCCCAGATATCAAAATCCTAACAAACAAACCAGGCCTCCTGAGTTGTTCCATATATCGTACCCTGAACATGCATGCATTAAGGAGCCTGGCTTCAAGTCAGCGAATCTTTATAATTGCAACCCACTTTATTTCCATCCCCTTTAATGCTGCCGATCTGCGGGAATGCCATTAGCGCATTCCTTTAAGGTGTAGTTGGAACAGATGCTGGGGGTCAAAGGTCAAACCTCAATGACACCCACATCCACCCACACACCCACACACACACACACACTCATATCCACCCACTCCCTCCCACATCCACCAACTCCCACCCACAATCACCAACTCCCACCCATATCCACCCACATCCACCAACTCCCACCCACATCCACCCACTCCCACCCACACCCACACCCACCCACACCCACTCACATCCACCCACATCCACCCACATCCACCCACATCCACCCACATCCACCCACCCACATCCACCAACTCCCACCCACATCCACCAACTCCCACCCACATCCACCAACTCCCACCCACATCCACCCACATCCACCAACTCCCACCCACATCCACTCACTCCCACCCACATCCACTCCTCCCAGCCACACCCACTCACATCCATCCACATCCACCCACTCCCACCCACATCCACCCACTCCCACCCACTCCCACCCACACCCACCCACTCCACCACACCCACCCACACCCACTCCACCACACCCACATCCACCCACATCCCCCCACACCCACTCCCACCCACTCCACTCCCACCCACCCATTCCCAACCACTTACCACATCCACCCACTCCTACCCCTCCCACCCACCCATTCCCAACCGCTTACTCACATCCACCCACTCCTACCCACTCCCACTCACATCCACCCACACCCACTCCCACCCACATCCACCCACACCCCGCTCCCACCAACCCACACCCACCCACACCCACCCACTCCCACCCACCCACTCCCACCCACACACCCCCACTCCCACCACCCACTCCCACCCACCTCCATCCCTCATCTCTCCCTCGACAAACAATAGATAATGCACGAATCTCAATGGCAGCTTCTCTTAGAAAAACAGACACAAAAAGAGGATCTCATTCTGAAATATTATTACTCAGCATTGATACAGGAGGTTGTACACCTGTATCAGAATAGTCCATCGCAGCCCCACCCAAGTGTGAATCAAGTTCAACATTGCGTTATTCTGGTGACCGATAAAAGTACTCCTTGATGCTAACTTTCAAATATGAGAATAAGCCAAGTGTTGGGCTTGGTATGCTAGGCAGTGCGATAATGTTTGTTTGTTGGGGTTTTAAATCCTGGAAACATCTAATGGTCATATCAGGATAGGTGCCAACTTGTGACAGTGCACACCCATGGGAAATTTAGAGTGCTGCCCTGCCAGGCCACCAGCACCATGACCCGATTTTCCACTTACTCCCATTATCCCAATACTGAGAAAGTCAGTTCTTTCTAAATCCTAGTAATGTCAAACGCCAGCCTAGTTAGTGACAACTATCAATTTGGTAAGTCATTACTTTGATTCGGCTGGGATTTGACCTCCTGACCTTCCACACGGGAAGCCTGCGACTGATTCGGCCACCACTTCCGGTGGGCGATAATGTGATTTATATAGCTTATAGGTATCCAGGTATCAACTACTGATTCAGTAGTCGCTAAGCCTGTATCAGGATGTCTCCACAGTGGGTATTTACAGGTGGCCATTGCCCGAATGCAGACCAGGCTTAAGGTCGCTTACTTCCGGTTGGTTGGTTGTTGGAGTTTTACGTCCTGGCAACATCTAAGGTCATATCAGGACGGGGTTCCTTCCGGTGGTTCGGTGAAAACGGGTGGGTTATAAAGTGATGCTGGTCACATATGATGAAGCAGAAGAAAGAATGAAAAGAAGAGGAAGAGGAACCAGAAGAGGAAGAGGGGGGTGAAAGAAGTTGAAGAAGGGGAAGAGGAGAAGGAGGAAGAAAAATAATAAGAAAAAAACGAACAGGAAGAAGACAAACAAGTAAGAAGGGGAAGAAGAGAAAGAAGAAGCAGAAAAAGAGCAAGGAGAAAGAAAAGAAGGAAAAGGAGGAAAATGGAAGAAAGGTGACGAAAAGGGAAGAAAATGGACAAAAAGGGAAGAAAAGGGGAAAAAAGGAAGAAAAAGGAAGAAAAGGGAAGAAAATGGAAGAAATGGAAGAACAAGAAAGAAAAAGAAAGAAGAGGAGTTATCCATAGAATGGTGTATAAATAACGACTTATTTACACGAAGGCGTGTAATTTACGATAATACATAGCGTAAATAAAGCTGACTAGTCCGATGAAATTACACAATATTTTAAAACCAAGCTGGATTTCATCGTACATATATCCATACTAAAATATTGGTGCACTCATGAAGCATTTACTGCTGGATAAAATGAATGCTAAGTCAATTCAATAGAACATGTCACTGCTGAAGCCTCTTGAATAGCCTCCATCCCATACTGCATCGCTATTGGGGGTCTATCTGTGCTATATTGGAAGGGTATAGGCTATTGTTGGGACTTGAATCAGAACTGTATCAGCGTTCCATTTCTTGGACGGACCCCTGTTGAAGAACTGGTGATGCAGAGACTGCCACAGTTCCAATGAAAGAAAGGGAAAAAAGAAAGGGAAAAAGAAACGAAAGAAAGAAGGAAAGAAGGAAGGGAGGAAAGGAAGGAAAGAAGGAAAGAAAGAATGAAAGAAAGATGAAAAGAAAGAAGGAAATAAAGAAGGCAAGAAAGAAGGAAGGAAAGAAGGAAAGAAGGAAGGAAAGAAAGAAGGAAAAAAAGAAGGAAGAAAGATGGAAAGAAAGATGGAAAGAAAGATGGAAAGAAAGAAGAAAGATGGAAGAAAGAAGGAAGGAAGGAAAAAGAAGGAAAGAAAGATGGAAAGAAAGAAGGGAGAAAGAAGGAAGAAAGACGGAAGAAAGATGGAAAGAAAGAAGGAAAGCAGGAAGCAAAGAAAGAGGGAAGGAAAGAAGGACAGAAAGAAAGACGGAAAGAAAGAAGGAAAGAAAGAAAGGAAAGAAAGAAACAAGGAAAGAAACAAGGAAAGAAACAAGGAAAGAAAGAAGAAAAGAAGGAAAGAAGGAAGGAAAGAAGGAAGGAAAGTAGGAAAGAAGGAAAGCAGGAAAGAAAGAAGGGAAAGGGAAGGAAAGAAGGAAAGAAAGATGGAAAGAAAGAAGGAAGAAAGATGGAAAGAAAGATGGAAAGAAAGAAGGAAAGAAAGACGGAAAGAAAGAAGCAAGGAAAGAAGCAAAGAAAGAAGCAAAGAAAGAAGCAAAGAAAGAAAGGAAAGAAAGATGGAAGGAAAGAAGGAAAGAAAAAAGAAAGAATGGAAATGAAAGAAAGGAAAGAAAAAAAAGAAAAGAAAGAAAGAAAAAGCAAAGAAAAGAAAGAAAAGAAGCGGAAAAAAAGAAAAGAAAAAAGAAACAAACAAAAGAAACAAAAGACTGGTGGGCCTGGAAAGGGGTGCCAAGTTGATCCGGTCCATTCCTTGAATACCTCTCGCACACACGTCAGGTTCAGATCCCGACGTGTTTATTGCAGGCGGGAAAGTGCCAATCGTTCACCTAGAACTATTTTTGTTGCCAGTCGTCACGTGACAATTCTCAGAAGAACATATAAGCCTTCACAACCTTAATCTATAGAGTAGTTTTGTGCGTGTCGTGAATTGGGCATAGTATTTTAGATTGTTTTTCAGATTTTAACATTTGCACCATAAACAATGCTTTGCAAATTACATTGATTAATTAATGTAGAACCCAATAATACCCTAACAGAAAAAAGGACTCACGGTATAATGCTTCGCGGAGCTCCTTAATAAAATAGTTGCGGTTGACTACTGTCCTGGGGGGGGGGGGTGATGAAAATGGGAAATATTGCGCCTAGGTCGGGAATCGAACCCACATCTCTTGCATTCCGGGCCAGTGTGCCAACATTACAACTCCTAGGCTCCTTCATGCCACCACCCTACCCACGCCTACCTGTCTATGCGGTTCCTTGCCTGAGAGGTCAGTTCAGACTGCTACACTACTCAGTATCGACAAAATTCTTGATACATATTGATGATTCACACTATTGATTGATTGGTGGTTGATTAGTGTCATGTCGACAGCAAATGCCTTAATAACAACCAGATGTGTTCAACTTGTATTCTCTCATATTTTCATTCAACCATTGCTTTAATGGCTCTGTCACACTATGACGCTTCTCGCCGGCGCGCCGTCAGCGCGCAAAATATCTTCTACGCGTCGAGACACATCCAACTTTTCGGCGGTTTGGCGAAAAAGATCGGCATCAGCGCAGCGCGTTATTCGCGCGCGGCCAATGTGAGTCGACGAGTGAGGGAAAAAAAAAAAAAAGTTTGGCGCGACGTGCTCATATGACCTTAGATGTTGGTAGGACGTAAAACAATAAAGCAACCATTTGGCGCAATGTGTGGAGATGACCCTCACGCGCGCGCGGCGACTGCCTAGCATTCGCATAATGTTATTCCAGCACTGTCGACGTCCTTCTGACGTCGCCATAATATTGGAACCCGCGCGTTGACGTGTGTTGTGGGTCGTCACGGTTTTTTGACATGCTTAAAACATTGAGCGACCAACTACGCGTGTCGCCGTTTCTCGCCGACCGTCGACGTCCATCAAGGTGTACCGACTTGTACCGACGCGCGCCTAACGCGTGGGTAATGCTTCCCGACGCACGTCGGCGCGCGTTGGAGAGAAACGTCGTAGTGTGACAGGGCCATTGCACCGAATGTAAAAACATACAAATTACAATCAATTATGTCGCACTATTGATGAACACTGAGAAGGTTAAGGTGGCAAATCAGGATACATTAATATGGCAACTGGTGAAGTGTAGGAGATTTCCCTTGTTTATTGGGGTTTTACGTCATAGCAACATCTATGGTCATATCGGGATGGAGGCATCAGCTGGAGTCGGGGTGTGGTCTATTCACAACAGAGCTCCAAAGACACGTATCTAGACAATGACACAGTGAAGACACGTCACTGATCCAGCCGCACCTTGAGTATGGCAACACAGCTTGGACACCGAAGTTCAAGAAGGACATGTCAATGATCGAGAGTGTACAGAGACGTGCTACAAAGTTATCACCAACCATAAGAGAACTACCATACGAAGAACGTCTCAGGATTCTCAACCTACCCAGCTTATACTACCGAAGGGCCAGGGGAGACATAATAGAAGCATTCAAACATGTCACTGGAAGATATGCGGTTGATGCTAGATACCTGAAGCTGGCCAACTGTAAAACTAGAGGTCATCGATACAAGCTGAAGAAGGAAAGAGCAATAAAACCAGTCAGACAGATATTCTTCAGTAACAGGATAGTAAATGCCTGGAACGCACTGCCTGAACATGTCATAGAAGCGCCTTCCGTCAACGCCTTCAAAGGCAGACGGGATAAGCATTGGAGGGAACTGCAATATTGCATACATCCGGTACTCGATGCGTTTAATCCTAGTAAATCAAATTTTGACATGCATCGACCTGATACAGGCTTATAAGCCTAACAAAATCAGAAGCGGATGAGTATGAGTAAACCATGGAAATGAGGTGTTATCGCAAGATGCTACAAATCTCATACAAAGACCATGTTACCAATGAGGAAGTCCATACCAAGATCCAGCAGGTGATTGGACAAAACAAGTATCTTCTGATGATTGTACGGAGATGCAAATTGCAGTGGTATGGGCATATTTCTCATTCATCGGGTGTGGCCAAACCATTGATAATAAATTATCAGTAACATTAGTCAAAGTAATAATAGTTGCAGCATTCGTATCATTCGTAGCATTACTAATATTACTAAAACTATACATTAGTAATATTATTAATACCATTATATTAGTAATATTAGTAATATAACAATGAAAGGAGAAAGAAGACAAGGCGGACAAAGCAAATCTTTAAAAAATAAAAATTGGTGGTATGGGTGAGGTGGAGCTGGGTGGGTGTGGGTGTGGTGGTGGGCGTGTGGGGTGGGGATAGGGGTAGGGGCGGCCTTTGTGGGTAAGGTGAGCCGGTGGCGTCGGGTTAATGCACATAGGTGGCGCTGTCTGCCCGATGACACATTGTCGCCCTGTTATCCGAGCTAAACCGGATTACCCGCCCTACTTACCGCTACTCCCTGCCCCCTGCCCCTCTGCCCCCGTCACCTACCCGCAGGGAGGATAACCCAACCCCTCCCCTCCCAGCCCCCCCGTCCCTCCCCGCCCCGTCCCTCCCAGCCCCTCCCCGTCCCTCCCCGCCCCTCACCGTCCTTCCCCGGCGCTCCCCTCCCCTCCTGGTCCCTCCCCACCCCCTCTCCTCCCCGCCCCCGCCCCTCACCGCCCCTTCCCGTCCCTCCCAGTCCTTCCCCGCCCCTTCCCGTCCCTCCCAGTCCCTCCCCGTCCTTCCCCGCCCCTCCATGTTCATCCCAGTCCCTCCATGGACAGGTCTGGGGTTCGGGAAATCCCACAGGCCAGTGAAGAACAGGAAAATCCGGAGAAAACTGATTGCAACGTCATCTGTGGTTCCCCAACAACCCTCATGGTTAAGGAATTGGTGCTGATGACAATGATTGTTTGTTTGTTTGTTGTTGTTTTACATCCTAGCAACATCTAAAGTCATATCATGACAGGTACCGACTTGTGACAGTGCGCACTCATGGTGACTTTATAGTACTGCCCCACTGGGAGGAGAGATGGCTGCTACTGCTAGCACCATGACCCAATATCCCACACAGTGACATTATCCTGACCCTGAGCCAACCAGTCCTTGCCCTATCCTAATAATGCCGAGTGTCAGGCTAGGTAGCAATAAGTACCAATTTTATAAGTCACCGGTTTGACTTAGCTGGGATTCGAACTCTTGATCTTCTACACAGAAGCCTGCGCTCAACCGATACGGCCACCGCGTCCGGTCGCAAAGCAGGGTGAAAGGGGGGGGAAGAAGACAAGGCGGACAAAGGAAGACGTGGGAAAACAACATCAGGGAATGGACCGGTCTGGAGTTCGGCAAATCCCAGAGGCCAGTGGAGAACAGTGAAATCCGGAGAAAACTGGTTGCAAAGTCATCTGTGGTTCCGCAACAACCCTCATGGTTAAGGGATTGATGCTGATGATAATGATGATGATGATGGTGATGATGCTGATGATGATGGTGGCGATGATGATGATGCTGATGATGATGATGAGGTTTCTATGTAATTTGTGCCTGATTATCCACTGACTCTAGAAATTGCTCGGCTACGTCACAGATTTGTCCAAACTCAGTAAACCCCCTCCTGTGTCCTGTGACCTGTGACAGTCACAGCAGATTTGTTTTCTTCTTTAATTAAAAAAAAATTGTTTACTCAACGGGCAAAGAAGCACTGGAGAAAATAATTGAAGATAGTGGACACACGTGATTGCAGATTTTGAATGTAACAGGCCTGCTTTGAAACAGGCCTGTTTTGGAAGTGGATGTCAGCCGGAATAGACACTTCAAAGGAATACATCTATTCCCCTGGGTTCAAGGTAACCAAGGATCACGTGACTCCTGCTTGGGGCTGGGGAGGGGGGAGGGGGGGAGGGTGAGGGTGAGTTAATGCTGCAAGCCTTTGCTTGTTTATCTTGCTGAGACACCTAAGGCTATGTAAGGCGACTCAAATTTCACATATCGCATCTTTTTTTCTACCCGGCTGTCCAGAAATATTTTAAGAGGAATAAGGCTGGTTGATTGTTGGGAGTTTTACATACTGGTAATATATAAGGTCATATCAGGACGGGTACCGACTTGTGACAGTGCACACTCATGGAGACTTTATAGTGCTGCCCCACTGGGGGACCAGGCTGCCAGCACTATGACCTGATATCTCAATCAGTCACATTATCCTGACACTGAGCTAGCCAGTCCTTGCCCTATCCTAAACATGCTGAGTTTCCTGGCTCGGAAGTGATAAGTATACATTTGGTAAGTCATTGGTTTGACTCAACTGTAAATCGTGAGATCAGCGCTGTACCGATTCAGCCACTGCATCCAGTTAAGAGGAATAAGGAAGAAGGGACTTAAACTCCTATTTATATAATTGTGTCTGATAATGTGACTGAGTGGGCTACTAATACACTACGATGCCAAATACTACCATTTATCATATAAAAAAGTATGTGGGGTCTCAGATGACCTTTTAACCACATGAAAGTTTGGTTTAACCATACCGGAGTGGCCTGGGGTCTGACAATTTTGTTTGGATTAACCTATAATTTGGATTAACCTATAATTTGTATTAACCGACTTTGGTTTAACCCACTTTTTTTATATGATATGTGGTGTTCTCTGTGGCGGAGTGGTTAGAGTCTCTGACTTTTGTCTAGGTCGGACTCCTAATCTGAAGGTCAGTGGTTCGATTCCCCATGCCCCCACCTCTGCCACTTTGGATTTCCACCGCTGTGTAGAACTTACAGCGTCATCAAAGGCCAGTTGCTCTCATACAATGTCTATGTTGTGTGGGAGGTTAAAAATCCCTTGGGTCGGTAAAAGTGTAGGCTCGGGCTTTCTATCAACAAACTGTCTAATGGTGAAAACATGTCTATTGAGACTTATCCATGATAGGCAGTATAAATCTTCAACAACAACATAAATGGTAGTATTTTGCCGGGCCGCCGACAAAAGTTTGGATTAACCGATCGTTTGGTTTAACCGAGCTTGGTTTAACGGGGTTATACTGTAATATGATCAACTAGTACAGTTCCCCATTTAATCACCCGTCCCCCCACACCCATCATACACACACGCGCACACACGCGCACACACGCGCACACACGCACACACGCGCACACCAGCAGGGAGCTCTTTGTTGGGTACACACACAAAGGTTCTCACAGCGATCGAGCGAACACCCCGAGGGACAAACCAGGAACAAGCGTTTATATCAGGGCTGGTGTCTCTTTTTGATTTAAAAAAAAGAAAGGGAGCAGGGGGAAAAGAGAGAAAAAAGGAGAGAAAATAAAGAACAAGAAGAAAAAGGAGAAAAGGAAGAAAAAGGAGAAAAGGAAGAAAAGGGAGAAAAAGAAGAAAAGCAAGAAAAGCAAGAAAAAGAAGAAAAGGGAGAAAGGTAAGAAAAGAAGAAAAAGAAGAAAAAGAAGAAAAGAAGCAAAGAAGAAAAAGTAGAAAAGAAGCAAAGAGAAAGAAGGAAAAGAAGAAGAAAAAGAAGCAAAGAAGAAAAAGAAGAAAAGGGACGATTAATGAGAGAGGAGATAATGGTTGTCTTTCTTTAGCTTCATCCCTTTTATGGTAATAGTTCTTTTTCTACATGTGGATACCAATGGTCCATTTAGTAAGTTTACAGCAGCAAGAGAAACTCGATGTGAAAACGGGGTAGATTCAACAATATAATAGACCTTTCCCACAAAGCATGCGCAGTGGTCTGGCTACTAGACAAAATATCGGTTATTGGCACCGGTTCTTGTCATCAGATGGCAGGTTGGTGGTAGAAATCGTCTGTAAGGCATTTTCCCACACAGGATGCTGCACCGTAAGCTGCTATGCAACACATTATATATTGCTCCTGCCATCAGAGGGCAGGTTGGTGGTTGAAATTCTCTATAGGCCTTTTCAACACACGATGCTCAACAAATCTAAATTCTCACCTTTTACCTGAAACCATTAATGATTGTCTTCTCACTGCCCCATGTAAACAAATACTCACTTGAAAATCACATGAATCAATAGAATATTGTTTGTTTGTTGATGTCTTACATCCTAGCAATGCTTAAGGTCATATCAGGATGGATACTCACTTGTGCCAGTGCACACTCATGGAAAGTTAATAGTGCTGCCCCACTGGGGAAGATCAGGCACTATGACCCGATATCCCACACAATCACATTATCTTGATTGGGCGCTAATCAGTCCTTGCCCTATCCTATTAATGCCGAGCACCAGGCTAGGTAGTGACAAGTATCAATTATATAAGTCATCGGTTTGACTCGGGCGGGATTCGAACTCCCGACCTTCCGCAAGAGAATCCTGCGCTCTACCGATCCGGCCACCACGTGCGGTTATCATTATAAGATGACCCGCTAAGAGGACCAGTAGGGAAATGACCAACTCAGGAAAGACAGTATCTAAAGGGGCTGTCACATTTGGGTTTTTTGCGGGAGCGTATGGCGGCGTAGGCGCGTTACGTCATATACGTCGGCATACGCTGTATACGCTACTCATACGCTACACATACGCTACTCATACGCTACTCATACGCCGCCAGATGCCGGCTTATGAGGCATACGCCGCCATACGCTTTCATAAATCCGTCCGTCCACATTTTTTTGTGCATGCTCAAAAAATCTCGAGCTATGAGAGCGTATGGCCCATACGCTACTCATACGCCGACATACGCTCCTCATACGCCGACATACGCTCCTCGTATGCTAGGGGTACGCCGGCATAGGTTTTTCATATGCTCAACTTGTGTCACCGGCGTATCTCTAGCGTATGTAGCGTACGCATAACCTACGAGTTACGTATGGGAGCGTACTCCTAGCGTATGCACAGCATATCCACAGCGTATGCACGCTACTCATATGCGCATACGCTATGCGTACGCTACTCGTACGCTACTCGTACGCTCCACATGCCAATCAAAACTCTCAAAAAATGTCACAGCACGCTCCCACACGCTCCTCATACGCTCCTCGTACGCTCCTCATAGGTTTCACATACGCTCAAAACCAGCCAAAAGGTCACCAAACGTCATCATAGGCCGCCACGCGCAGGACCTACGTAGGTTTTCAATACGCTCCTGCCATACGCCGTAATGTGACAGGGCCTTTACTGGCGATCGGTTGTGCCAACATTGGCGTGCATTAACAGCTGATTAGATTAGAAGCTAAAGGCCCTGTCATACTTTACCGGGTTGAGGATACGGACATACCCGAACAAAAATATTCTAATCCGTGTGTGATTCGGACTTGAAATGTATCGATTATGTAATGGATGGTAATGGATGGGTAACAGATGGTAATGGATGGGTAACAGATGGTAACGGATGGGTAACGGACGGTAATGGTTGATAACATATCTAACGATCAATGGACAATTCAGTATACAAAAAGAACTATAATGAATGGCAACGGACGTGTAATGGATATGTCATGGACGGGAACGGACGGAAATGGATGGTAACAGACGGTAACGGACTGGGAACGGACGAGAACGGACGGGGAATGAACGGGGAACGGAAGAGGAACGGACGAGGAATGGACAAGGAACCGAAGAGGAACGGATGGGGAATGGACAGTAACGGATAATAACCACATACGTCAGTTCAGCGCAATCCGTTACAAGTTTTGTGCATGATCAAAACTTGTAACAGATCAGGCCGGATATCAATGGATATCAATGGATATCAATGGATATAAATGGATATGCAACAGACATAAACCGGACTTTGCCAGATATGAACAGACTTTGTTCCATTTCAATCTGTTTCCTCAATCCGGTAAAGTGTGACAGGGCCTTTAGCTTGGTTTCTCATTTGTTATTCCAGTTAGTCAGCAGATGGCTTCTCACGAACTCTCGCCACTACAGGCAACGCCACTTAGGTCAATTGCCTGTACTCCAACTCCCAATTGTCAGGCCATTGGCTTGGGTAAAGTTGCGGTGTCCGATTAATTAGAGTTCCCACCATATTTTTTATAAACATTTTTTTTTTAAATAGACAAATACATTAGCTCGATCATTATAATCTGATTTACTTCACCTGGAAGTAACTTTTATTTTAAATGGCTAACTTTGTAGATATTGTAAGTGAAAACGTGCCAATTTAAATTTAGCAAGCGCTTCAAAATTCGGACACCATATGTCTTAGCAGTAAACATATCCATTGAATTGAGTGAATATACCCTTTAATGTGGCGAAATATGCTTAATAAATAATTTTGTGTCAGACTTTTTAAAATTGTCATCGATTCATGTAGCTTTAACCTCCGTTTACATTCCCACCCGTTTGCAGTGCCTTTCCCTGATTGGTCAATTCTATCCCACCCCCACCCCCACCCTAGTCGCAAGGCGTACAAGTGGCGCCCTCTATACATCTAAATTAACCCTTCCTCTGCACATCTTTATTCATATCACAGTATATTGACCAGAATCGAACAACTGTACATAGAAACTGTGTGACACTGACAGCGTGACTCTTTGACAGCTTCCTCCTCCCTATCGCCCACCCCAGCCCCCACCCCACCCACCCCCTCCCAACCACACTGCACTGATCTCACACAGTCATATTGTCTAGACATGGCATTACCAGACGCTGGGGGTGACAAGTGCCAATTTTGCTCACTGCTTTGTGTTTGACTCGACACCCTAACCCCACATGGGAAGTGGGCGCTATGACAGAAGCACGCCCTGTTTAGTTATGTGGTTATTGTTGTTCTTAGTTCCCTAGGCGTGGAATAGGCCGTTACCATGCATCTATATATGTATACATGTGTATAGCATATGTGAAATATGTGAAATATGTGAAATATGTGAAATGTGTGAAATGTGTGAAATGTGTGAAATATGTGAAATATGTGAAACATGTGGCACATGTGAAATATGTGAAACATCTGAAATATGTGAAATATGTGAAATATGCTAAATATGCTAAATATGCAATGTGAAATATGAAATATGCAAAATATGCGAAATACGCGAAATATATGAAGTATAGCAAATATGGACATGGCATTACCAGACGCTGGGGGTGACAAGTGCCAATTTTGCTCACTGCTTTGTGTTTGACTCGACACCCTAACCCCGCATGGGAAGTGGGCGCTGTGACAGAAGCACGCCCTGTTTAGTTGTGTGGTTATTGTTGTTCTTAGTTCCCTAGTCGTGGCATAGGCCGTTACCATACATCTATATATGTATACATGTGTATAGCATATGTGAAATATGTGAAATATGTGAAATATGTGAAATATGTGAAATATGTGAAATATGTGAAATATGTGAAATATGTGAAACATGTGAAACATGTGAAACATGCGAAACATGTGAAACATGTGAAACATGTGAAACATGTGAAACATGTGAAACATGTGAAACATGTGAAATATGCTAAATATGCAATGTGAAATGTGAATATGCGAAATATGCGAAATACACAAAATATGTGAAATATATGAAATATAGCAAATATAGACATGGCATTACCAGACGCTGGGGGTGACAAGTACGAATTTTGCTCACTGCTTTGTGTTTGACTCGACACCCTAACCCCGCATGGGAAGTGGGCGCTGTGACAGAAGCACGCCCTGCTTAGTTGTGTGGTTATTGTTGTTCTTAGTTCCCTAGGCGTGGCATAGGCCGTTACCATGCATCTATATATGTATACATGTGTAGGCCTGTAGCATATGTGAAATATGTGAAATATGTGAAATGTGTGAAATGTGTGAAATGTGTGAAATGTGTGAAATGTGTGAAATGTGTGAAATGTGTGAAATGTGTGAAATATGCTAAATATGTGAAATGTGCGAAATGTGCAAAACATAAGAAATATAAGAAAAATAAGAAATATCAGAAATATAAGAAATATAACGAAATATAGCTAATATAGCAATCTATATCGAATATAGAGCACATATATATAACATTTTAAAATTTAATATGGCTTAAAATATATATATAAATATGTTAATCAAAAAAAAAAAAAAAAACTGCGGCGAGTGACAACTAGGCGAATCTGAATACAGAGGAGGATGGAGATGACACGCCATCCGTAGTTTCATATACAGAAAATATACATAGAGAGAGACATGTGATGAACCAGACAGAGCCTTCTGTTACTTAAAAGTTATATACGCACGATTAATTATACTACTACAGTATAATCCCATTAAACCAAACTTGAAGGGACCCTACAAATTTCTTTGGATTAACCGATCATTGGTTTAACCGAGCTTTGGCTTCAACTTTGACTTGGCTTTGGCAAAAAGGCGGGTGCATTATGAATGTAATATACAGTGTATATGGACACTTTGGTCATTGTTTTTTTTATGTATTTACAGTACAACCCCGTTAAACGATCGGTTAATCCAAACTTTAATAAAAGTGACGGAGTTATTTTGAACCCAAAATGGCAAAATAAATTGCTCAACATTTTATATATTATTTCAGTAAATATTAAAATCTTGTTGTTTTGTTAGTTAAATCATTCATTAAAGAAAATGAAAAAAATGAATTCCAAATCACTAGATTACCTTTCCATTTGTTCCTTTACCCCATCCCTCCATATGGCCCCTCCCCTCTCCCTCCCTCCCCTCCCCCATCCCCCCCCCCCTCTCCCCCTCCCCTCCCACATCGGAAACTATCATGGAAGCGCAATCAGCGAATACCAGAGTCCGGCATGAATATTTTAAATGTGTGCTGCCTGATTGATCGGTTTAAAGATGATATTAGTTTTATTTTCGGCCATGATTATCGCTTATTAAGGCCTCTAATGGGGCTGTCACATTACGACGCTTCTCGCTGGCGTGTCGCCAACACGCAAAATAAGTTGTACGCGTCGACACACGTCCAACTTTTCGGCAGAAGTTTTATGTCAGCGCAGCGTGTTAGTAGCGCGCGGCCAACGTGTGTCGACGCGTGGCAGAAAAAAACAAAAAGAGGTTGGCGTGCCATCCTGATATGACCTTAGATGTAGCTAGGATGTAAAACAACAAAGCAACAGTTTGGCGCAACGTGTAAGAATGACCATCACGCACGTCCAGCGACTGCCTAGCGTTCGCATAACGTTATTCCAGTGTTCTCGACATCCCCCTAATACCCTTGTCACACTACGACGTGACGAGCCAACGTGAGCCTAACGTGATCATTTTTCGTCATGACGTTGGGTTACGTCATGATGACGTCAAAATGACGTTAGAATGACGTCGAGCTACGTCACATTACATCGTGTTACGTCGAGTTACGTCAAGGTTTTGGACATGTTCAAAACTTTGGACGTAGGTCGAACGTAAGGGTTTACGTTCGCCGTACGTTCTGTTCACGTTCAGTGAACATCAATGACGTTAAATGGACGTTATTTCAACGCTGCTCACTACGTTCAACTACGTTCCACTACGTTGACACACATTAAACCAAGTGCAAAAGCCTACGAGGCTTAATGGGAACGTCAGGAGAACGTCAGGAGAACGTCAGGAAAACGTCAGGAGAACGTGCATTCAACGTACGTTCAACGTCTCATTACATAGCTAAGGTCATGTAACGTTCTTCTGGCGTTGGAATAACGTTCATAACGTTCCGTGAGCGTAGTGACGTTGTCCTCTCTCGTGACTGACGGTATCACTACGCTTTACCAACGTTACGTTCTCGTCCACTACGCTGCATCCACGTTCAACTTGTGCCCAAATTTGCATACTACGCCGAAAAGTTCAACGTTCTTCACGTTCTCCCTACGTTGACGTCGTTACGTCGTAGTGTAACAGCCCCATAACGTGGCCATTACATCCGCACCCACATGCGCGCGTCGAAAGTTGTGCAAGCACAAAACATTTGACGCGCGCCGACACGCGCCAACATGTGGGTGCGACCGTCACTGTCACTCAAAGTGTACCGACGTGTACCGACGTGCGACCAACGTGTGCATAACGCCCGCGTAACGCTTCCCAACGTGTCCCGTCGTTTCGCCCAAAAGTGACCCACGTCGACGCGCTTTGGAGAGAAACGTCGTAATGTGACAGCCCCATTATACTATAAGTTATAGCGATCGCTTGGCGGGTGATGGCAGAATGAAGCTAAAATGGCTGGAGGGGGCGCGGTGAGCTAGTGGGAGGGGGCGAGGTTGTTGGCTGCTGATGGCAGTGCGAAGTTTGGGTAGGGGGTGAGGGAGAGGTGCACAGTCAGTTGGATGAATATATATATGGGAGCGGTAAGGGGGTTTGGGAGGCGAAGGACAGTCTGGGTTGGTTGGTTAGTTGTTGGAATTTTACACCCTGGCAACATCTAAGGTCATATCCGGACGGGTACCAACTTGTTACAGTGCGTACTCATGGGAAACGTTAATAGTCTGCCCCACTGGGACTGGGAGACCAGGCCACCAGTACCGTGACCCGATTTCCCACTCAGTCACATTATCCTGACCGAAAGCTAACCAGTCATTGTCCTATCCTAATAATGCCGAGCGCCAGGCGAAGTATTCATTTTGTAAGTCAGATATTTGACTCGGCCAGGTTTCAAACTCCCAACCTTCCACATTGGAAGCCTGCGTTCTACCGATTCAGCCACTGCGTTCGTTAAGTACCACACAAAGAGAAACACTCATCAGATAACGCAGCAGTGCAGGGCTGAGTTAGTGAAAACGGTTAAAGTCTACAAAACAGAACTGTTACAGTTATAGAGGGGGTGTAATGACGTCACAAGACAACGCATCAGTGCAGAGCTGAGTTTGTGAAAACGGTTAACTACAAAACAGAACTGTTACAGTTATAGAGGGGGTGTAATGACGTCACAAGACAACGCAGCAGTGCAGAGCTGAGTTAGTGAATACGGTTAATACACAAAACAAAACTGTTACAGTTATAGAGGGGGTGTAATAACGTCACAAGACAATGCAGCAGTGCAGAGCTGAGTTAGTGAAAACGGTTAACTACAAAACAGAATTGTTACAGTTTTAGACGGGGTGTAATGACGTCACCATACAACGCAGCAGTGCAGAGCTGAGTTAGTGAAAACGGTTTAATACCTACAAACCACAGAAACTTGTTACAGTTTATAGATGGGCGGGAGTAATCTGACGTCACCATACCACGCATCAGTGAGCCGAGCTGCAGTTTAGCTGAAAACGGTTAGCTGCAAAACAGAACTGTAACACTTGAGTTAGTGAAAACGGTTAACTACAAAACAGAATTGTTACAGTTTTAGACGGGGTGTAATGACGTCACCATACAACGCAGCAGTGCAGAGCTGAGTTAGTGAAAACGGTTAACTACAAAACAGAATTGTTACAGTTATAGAGGGGGTGTAATGACGTCACCATACAACGCATCAGTGCAGAGCTGAGTTAGTGAAAACGGTTAACTACAAAACAGAACTGTTACACTTTAACTATAACTGTAACTTACAGTTATAGTTCCACCCCGATATTTTGCTCATTATAATGGACGACTGCGCAGAAGACAATGGGTGACCCACTGACCTACATATGTTCATTTCGCATAGGTGGACCAATAGCAAAGAGGCAACGCCCCAGCCCTGACTATCAACACGCGGCAGTCAGTCGGAGGCTATTGTCTGCTGCTCTGGGGCGCGTCTGGGACCGTGGTACTGGGACCGTGGTACTATAAGATAGTTGACCGCTGAGGCCGGATTACCTACACATTTGCTTCTGTTCGGTAATTATGTACCAATGCAGAGAATGATTCATATACAGTAAAACATCTAAATCGACCGACCATGGGACCGACTTTAAGTGGTCCATTTAGGGAGGTGGTCGGTTTAGAGAGGTAGAATATCCTTACAATGGTATTTTTCGGACCCAAACAAAGCGATCGATACATGGGAGTGGTCGAACTGTGGAGGGGTCGGTATAGAGAGGTTTTACTGTATATACAACGCTATTCGGTAATTATAATGTTGGTTGTTGGCGTTTTATTTCCTGGCAAAATCTAAGGTCAGATCAGGATGGCTACCAACTTGTGACTGTGCACTCATGGCGACTTTATAGTGCTGCCCCTCTGGGAAATCAGGCCACTGGCACCATGATCGGATATCCCACTCAGTCACATTATCCTGACACTGATCTAACCAGTCCTTACCCCCTATCCTATTAATGTTGAGCGCCTGGCTACGAAGCGACAAGTATCAATTTTATAAGTCATTGGTGTGGCTGGACCGGGAACCGACCTCCCGCACGCGATGCCCGCGCTCTACCGATTCGACCACCGCGCCCGGTCTGGGTGGAAGTTGATCAGGGAAGGGTGGTGTATATGGGGGATATGGGGGGGGGGGGGGGTCGTTATTGAGTCAGGCTAGGGTGGTGTGTGTCTGGAGAGTGGCGTGTGTGTTGGGGTGGCGGTGGGTGTACCGGATGTTGAGCCAACATAAACACTCAACCCCTGACAAAGGTCAACGACCTAATGACCTAAAATGGTGTGAGCTGCCAGTACGAACACCGATATAAAAACGCATTTAGAATAATGCGCGGCATATAACCCCCCCCCCCCCCCCCGACACACGCGCACCTACCCCCACTTTAGACCCCCCCCCCCACACACACACATCCGCAGACATGCGCGTCACTCCCCTCCCTCCCTCCATAACACGCACAGACGCAAACGTCCTCATCACAACAACTTTTTTCTGTGTAGGTAAAACAGTTTATTCATCAGAACATACAATTTTGTCGGAGCCAAGGCACTGGTCTTCCAGCCTTTTACATTAAATTGTAAATAGGTAAATCAGCGGGTACTTAGAGGTGAGGCATATCAGTAGATTATGAAGGAGGTTAGTGTCTTAGTGGGTTAGCCATAATAAGTTCAGTATTATTTTGTTGTTTTTTGTTGTTTTCTGTGTGTGAAAGTGTCGTTGTATTGTGCATGGAGAGCTTTGAAATTAAACAAATGTTAATAAAGGTACACGATATGGACTATTATGATTTCCACTCAATCTTTTTTAATTTTTTTAATGAAAAGTTGACAGGTCGGCGTTTGTTTAGGAACGGTACTAATTACAGTTACTGCATTTTGTGATGACTCATCAAAATACACCATTACCCCTAAACCACATGCATAGACACAAACACAGATGGACCTACCATTAGCATTATTGTTCTTTGCATTCTAAAATGCATGGGGAGAGACTAGTATGGTCGATGATGTGTAACGAATCATAAATGAGCTATACTCTATTATACACAGAATATACACTATTTTATTTTGTTACATTCATTGATTAAGCAGAGGAAATGTCAATCACCGACAATTTGTAATACTCATTTCACAGCTTCATGTCCTCTCCTAGTAATGGTCGAGCGCCTAGATAAAAGATTCACCTGGTACTTGTAGTACACGGGTGAAGGACAACGTAGTGTAAATACCGGCGAAAATAGGTTTAGTATAGAACCTGAACTAGAAACTGTGGCTCCAGTATCAAATGGCTGCATATATTGCCACAGAGTTGGTGAAATGGGCGAGAATGCAAAAAGACAAGATGGCGGCCAGAGAATGCCGTCGATTTCACTTTTAAATCTCATTAAACTAGATATTATATGATATTTTTCAACTCAAAGGTAGCGGGCTATCAATAAGACTTATGTAAAGAATAAATGTTGCTTCTTAGATTATGAAATTAGGCACTCATTTCCTTAACCCGCTTTTTCGACCGTTTTTATATAGGGTTGGTATTCACCCATGTACTGCAAGTAGGGGGTGAATACTTGATCTATCGAGTGCCAAGCTCGGTAGCAAAATGTATCAATTTGAAAATCATTTATATTGACATCAGTCCGGGTTCCAATCAACCCAGATTTTTGTAATTTATAGAATCCGACGACCTGCCACAACAGGAAGTGAGGGTTCAACTCATTTAGCCATTCTGTCCGGTTTTAATACAATCTGTAATACATATATACATTATAGGTTATAGGTTGGGAGTTTGAAACGGAGGCCGAGTCGGTAGAGTGCAAGCTTCCTGTGCAGAAGGTCGGGAGTTCAATTGCCATTTCAGTCAAACCAATGACTTACAAAATTGATACTTGTCGCTTCCTACTCCTAGCTTGACGCTCCGCATTAATAGGATAGGGCAATGACTGGTTAGCTCAATGTCAAGATAATGTGACTCAGTGGGATATCAGGTCATGGTGCTGATGGCCTGATGTCCCAGTGGACCAGCACTATAAAGTGGCCATGAGTGTGCACTGTCACAAGTCGGTACCCGTCGTGATATTATTTTGATTAGTTGATTCAGCAGGGGAAATTTCAATCACAGACAATTGGTCTTCCCCATTCCACTGTTCCTTGAACTATCCTAGTAATACCGAGCGGACAGGCTAGATAGCGACATGTATCAATTATTAAGTCATTGGTTTGACTCGGCCAGTGTTCGAACCCGCGAGTTCGAATCCCACGACCTACCAGAACGGGAGGTGGACGCCCAAGTCATATGACCTTGGAATGTGCCTGGACATAAAACTCCAACAAATAAGCAACATTATATGGAAAGTGAACATACATGCGCAAGCATGCGCGGACACATAACGAATATGGAGCAGTGTTAGGAGGCAAAACGCGTTTAGCGCGGGATTTCTGGTTTAGCGCAGACACGTTGGTATGCATGGATAACACCACACGTGCTAACACTGCTCCATGCATATGGCCCCAGAGGCCGTATGCATGGGCTTGTGCTAGGAGGGCCTTGGTAGGAGGGCCTTGGTGAATTTGGTCAAGTCGTATGCACCAATGCTCAAACCGGGCCGGATAGCAAACCGTGTAGTTATTTATAGATTTGGGAAATCCCTCTGGCCCGTTCCCGGCAAGCACTGCTGTTTGCCAATATCGCCGCCGATTCGGCGGCGGTGGTGTTAATATGGCTTCGATTGTTGGTTTAATTTGGCCAAAATTCGGCAGCGGCGTTAATATCAGTTCGATTTCTGGTTTAATTTGAACAAATTTAATTGTTTCTGAACCGGTATTTGCCAATATCACCGCCGATTCGGCGGCGGTTGCGGCAGCGATTTGTTTTGTTTATATTCGACAGCGGCGGCGGCAGTGGGTGGCGGCGGCAATTTGTTGTCATTCGACAATATTAATATCGCCGCCGATTTAGCTGCGGTGTTAATATCAGTCCGCTTTTAGGGTTAATTTAATGAAATTTCACTTATTGCGTATGTAATTCTGTCAAATATGATAGCATTGAATAGATTGACACACACATGCACACTAACCGGCGCGGCTAGCAGTTAAATCTGACTTGAAAGCAGGGTAGCTTAGTCTAGGCTACGGTCGGTGGCTAGCGCTGGCACCGGCTCATGCATGCTGATTTTCCACCGATAGCCGTGTGGTGCCCACATAGCCGCGGTTAGGGTGCTAGCACCAGCCCATGCTCACGGGCCCAGACCTTAAGCACACTTTTTAGGCAGTAGGCGGCAGGCGGCAGGCGGCAGGCGGCTGGCGGCAGGCGGCAGGCGGCAGGCTGTCTGAGCACTTGCTGATGAATTATGTAAGGTTCGATGCCGGTGTGATATAATACATCATCTGGACGAGACGCCACCAATCCGAAACACGCTCTCCAAACAGAGTCCCTAGCACTGCTCTCTATGGCAATGCCTTTGTTTAAACAAATCAAACATCTGACGGGAGAGTGATATGAACTAGCTAACGTCAACATTTTAATCATTTAAAAAAAATGCCTGAATAACTTTTCAACAATTCAGAACAATGCAGTGCAACGTGTATATTCTACTGAATAAATCGTGCACTAATAATAAATGCCTTTGTATAAACAAACCAAACATCTGCTGGGAGAGTGATATGAACTAGCTAACGTCAACATTTTAATCATTTAAAAAAAACACCTGAATAACTGTTCAACAATTCAGAACAATGCAGTGCAATGTGTATATTCTACTGAATAAATCGTGCACTAATAAAAAAAAAAAAGTCCTGTGTCACTGCAGTAATTCATTGTTTGACCTTAATTGGGAAGGATATACTATTGTATTAAATGTACGTAACATTTCATGTTCTGTCATGTTCTAGTTTTGGTAACCATGTGTTCATTCATCAGAATGTACAAATGATCAGCAGCGAGGCATTGTACTTTCAACTGTATGTGTCAGAGATATTTACACTTTATATGGATGCATGCACAGGGAGGCGCTTACGTGCGCTCGCACCGGATGCAGTGGCCGAATCGCTAAGAGTAATGCCTAGTACACATGTACCGTTTGTGCGCACCCACCTCCCGTATACGATCTAAAACCTCCCGTTTCGCGCACAAAAATCGCTAGGTGTGCGCTCCCCGCGCACACCTAGCGATTGCGATTCACGACTAAAAACTCAGTTTTAGGGCTAAAACGGGCCGATTACGATTGCGATTCGCGATTCGAAAAATGAATCGGCCCGTTTTCAGTTTTAACCGGGTCGAGTCACGAGTTTTAGTGCGCGAATCGTATATGGTAGGTGTGTACCAGGCATAAGAAGCTTCCCATGAGGAAGGTCGGGAGTTCGAGTCAAAGCAATGGCTTATAAAATTTATACTTGTTGCTACCTAGCCTGGTCCTTGGCATTACTAGGATAGGGCAATGACTGGTTTGCTCAGAATGAGCATAATTTGACAACGACACAGCAGATGACTTTAAAGTTGGATTTATGTTAGTACCAACAGTGTAAGTTTTTTGTTCAATGCAAAGTTCAATTTCAACAACAAGTTCAATTACAGTGAGGTCAAGAAGCTTTAACCCTTGCACTCGACAATGTCACGTAGGGGTGGGTGAGGGGCAATGCTTAGGCTGGTGAGTGACCTCCTTGTGCTCGTGTCGATGTGAGCTCACTGCTGCAGGACCTGGCCTTATATAGTCTCGTAAGGTTAATTAGTTCAAGAATGCAACTGCAGTTGTCAGATCGATAGCACTAGTTAGGGTAATCAGGTTTCATATCTCGAAAGTGAAGATAGGTGGCACTGGCACACAAGGCATATACTAATACAATCGTTCTTCGGTAGGTGGCAGCATAAGGCCTTCCTTAGTTTACTATGAGCCTATGGCTGTGTACGCATGTCAAATTACCCGTGTTGCCGAGCATCACAGACAATGTATCCGAGTGGGATCTTGGGGTCATACCGCCAGCGGCCTGGTGTTCCAGTGGAGCAGCACTATAAAGTCACCATGAGTGTGCACTGTCACAAGTCGGTACCCGTCCTGATATGACATTAGATGTTGCTAGGGTGTAAAACCCCAAACAAACAAACATGACACAAGTAGCTGGCGCAGAGTCTACTCTAATACTAATAGTAGTCAATCAAAGAGCTCCACTACCACAGTATGACACAGTCTCGCCTCCGCCTACCTTTACCATATGTCAGAAGAGCCAGCAGGTGGCAGCACGTCAGCAGGTGGCAGTACCCCTGCAGGGGAGGGGGGGTCCTGACGGTGGACTGTTCCACCCCTCGCTAGCGGCCACCCCCACCCACCGATGAAGATTACATGTTACCCAGCGGTGCAGTGTTAATTCATTCTACTCTCGTACTTTGGCGGTAATAAACTAGGGAATGACCCCCAACCACTGAAGCAACCGACGTGTCGTCTGCCCTTACTTACCCATAAGGACAGAAGCCGGTCCATCACACTAGCGATACCAGGAATGGTCACTTCACCCCAGATGCCCCGTGCTATTTAATTATGAATCACATCAAGCTTCAACCAAGTCCCACTGGGGGGCGCTGCGGTGATCAAACGGCGGCCACCCTTAATTCCTGACTTTGTCCAAGCAGGCAAGCTCTCCTGGGAAATACAATTGGTTCATCCTTCATTTCTAGGCAGTTTCTAAATATGTTACTCAGTGGATATATTCTGCATCTGCTGCTAGTTTGCTTGCTTTGTCTGTTGGGGTCTTACGTCCTAGAATCATTTCGGGGTCACATCAGGATGGACACAAACTTGTGACAGTGCACATTCATGGCAACTTTATAGTTCTGCCCTACTGGGAGATCAGGCCACCAACACCATGACGCGAAATCCCACACAGTCACATTATCCTGATACTACACTAACCAGTCCTTGTCCTATCCTATTAATGCCGAAAGCTAGGCTAGGTAGCGACAAGTATCAATTAAATAAGTCATTGGTTTAACTCAGCTGGGACACCCGACCTTCCGCATCGGAAGTCTGCGCTCTACCGATTCGGCGACCGCGTCTGGTGTTCATATAGGGTACTTATTAATATTAGTGATACAGTGACAGTCTCAGCATACACCCATTACAGAAAGATTTCATCTGAGTTGGAGAGGCCTGTCCCCCGACTGTCGGCAGCGACGAGTTGGGCCACACACAGCAGCAGTCACATTGGTTGAAGCCCTGCATTTCTACACTGGAAATGGCCGCCAAGGCATGGAATGCGCAAACGGTGAAAGAAAGACAAATCCCTGACCTAAAAACGTACAAAAAATATCTGTGCAAAATAAAAACTGGGAACCCCAACTGAACTGCACCACAAGGGGGCAGGTGATATGTCACGGCCCACCAGCCCAGGGCGGGATAACCGGAAATATAAAAGCCAGCTAACATATCCAACAACAATATAAATCAAATCAAATCCAAACAAACATAACTCAACCACCTATGGACATGTAAATAAAATAAAATAGGCTAGTATAGAATTAAGTAGAAAAAAAAGCGGAAAACTCTTGCCAAGGAAACCCCAAAACACTAACATAGAACCTTACGAAAACAACTAACATAGTAATAAAAATAAATGTACCAACAGACTATCTATCTGCTACTGAAATGCTGACAATCAAATACCTTATCAGCAGCTACTGTTTGGTAAGACAACACCAACACTACAGCTGGCCAGCATTGAAAACAAGCCTGGGTACCCAGGCTTACATGCTATGGACAGAATAAATACAGCCTCAATAAAAAATTTCTAGGATTTCCCGGAACCACTAACTAAGCCACAGTTGGCTAGCTTGCTGCAACATTTGCAGCGAGCAGTACTACTGTGTGTCTGTTGTGTGTGTGTACCTGTGGGGGGAAGGGGGGGGGGTTGTGGGATGGCATGTGTCTGTGTGGGTGAGTGCTGGCGTGGGGTTGGCATGGTAACAGATGTGTGCGTTAATCAGCCTTCATTGTTTCACCCACCCACCCACGCACCACCCACCACCCACGCCCCCAGGCTGGTCACTCACTATCCCTAACAACCCATATCGTCTAACAGCGCCACCAACACAGACCAGCGGCCAATTGTTGTACTAACAAGCGAACCGAACGGGATGGCCGAATCGTTAAGAGCGCCAGCTGGCTTCCAACGTGAGAGTTCGTGGGTTCGAACTACAGCTGGGTCAAAGCAATGACTTTAAAAATATTAACGATGGTGGCTACCTATCCTGGCACTTGGCATTATTAGGATAACGCAAAGGACTGGCTTTGACATTCTGGCATTTATTTAGATAAATATATCATTATAATTTACAATATTTTAGTTTGATGTAGGGATGTATACATGTGCCTGACTAGTGGCTAGGTGGACACACCTTTGGTAACTCTGCAGTGATGTATACAAGTGCCTGACTAGTAGTAGTAGCTGGGTCGACACCAAATTTGGTAACTCTGCAGGGATGCATACAGGTGCCTGACTAGTGGCTGGATTGACACCAACTTTGGTAACTCGGCAGTGACGTAGTTGGGTGCAATCACGCCAGGCCTTGTTTGTCATCTGACTAGGTTGGTTTTATGGCGAGGCATTAAACATGATTTGTAAACAAATCCAGCCCCATCCCCTCCATCCCCACCTCCCATCCCCAGCTCCCATCCCCACCTCCCATCCCCACCTCCCTTCCCCACTCTCCCATCCCCACCTCCCATCCCCACCTCCCACCCTCCACTCTCCCATCTCCACCTCCCATCTCCCACCTCCCATCCCCACCTCCCATCCCCACCTCCCATCCCCACCTCCCATCCCCACTCTCCCATCCCCACCTCCCATCTCCACCTCCCATCCCCACCTCCCATCCCCACCTCCCATCCCCACCTCCCATCTGCACTCTCCCATCCCCACCTCCCATCCCCACCTCCCATCCCCACCTCCCATCCCCACCTCCCATCTCCACTCTCCCATCCCCACCTCCCATCCCCACCTCCCATCTCCACTCTCCCATCCCCACCTCCCATCTCCACCTCCCATCCCCACCTCCCATCCCCACCTCCCATCCCCACCTCCCATCCCCACCTCCCATCTCCACTCTCCCATCCCCACCTCCCATCCCCACCTCCCACCTCCACTCTCCCATCTCCACCTCCCATCTCCACCTCCCATCCCCACTTCCTATCCCCACCTCCCATCCCAACCTCCCATCTCCACTCTCCCATCTCCACCTCCCATCTCCACCTCCCATCCCCACCACCTATCCCCACCTCCCATCCCCACCTCCCATCTCCACTCTCCCATCCCCACCTCCCATCACCACCTCCCATCCCCACCTCCCATCCTCCACCTCCCATCCCCACTTCCTATCCCCACCTCCCATCCCCACCTCCCATCTCCACTCTCCCATCCCCACCTCCCATCTCCACCTCCCATCTGCACTCTCCCATCCCCACCTCCTATCCCGACCTCCCATCCCCACCTCCCATCTCCACTCTCCCATCCCCACCTCCTATCCCGACCTCCCATCCCCACCTCCCATCTGCACTCTCCAATCCCCACCTCCCATCTCCACTCTCCCATCCCCACCTCCCATCTCCACTCTCCCATCCCCACCTCCCATCTCCACTCTCCCATCCCCACCTCCTATCCCGACCTCCCATCCCCACCTCCCATCTCCACTCTCCCATCCCGACCTCCCATCTCCACTCTCCCATCCCCACCTCCCATCCCCACCTCCCATCCCCACCTCCCATCCCCACCTCCCATCTCCACTCTCCCATCCCCACCTCCCATCTCACCTCCCATCCCCACCTCCCATCCCCACCTCCCATCCCCACCTCCCATCCCCACCTTCCATCCCCACTCTCCCATCCCCACTCTCCCATCCCCACCTCCACCTCCCATCACCAGTCTCCCATCCCCACTTCCTATCCCGACCTCCCATCCCCACCTCCCATCCCCACCTCCCATCCCCACCTCCACCTCCCATCTCCACTCTCCCATCCCCACCTCCTATCCCGACCTCCCATCCCCACCTCCCATCCCCACCTCCCATCCCCACCTCCCATCTCCACCTCTCCCATCTCCCACCTCCCATCTGCACTCTCCCATCCCCACCTCCCGTCTCCACTCTCCCATCCCCCACCTCCCATCCCCACCTCCAATCCTCACCTCCCATCCCACCTCCACCTCCCATCTCCAGTCTCCCATTCCCATCGCCACCCGAGTCCACGGTGCCTGAACCACGATGTGATGTAAAATTAATTAGGACAGGACACCTCGGATGGAATGAAATATAAAGAAAGATTGGCACAATTCCGTCAATTAAAGCCATATGGTCCGATGGTTTTGAGTTTCTGCCATTTCTTTTCCTTAAAGATAAATATATTAGGTTGATTGTTATAATCTACCTTAAAAATTACAAAATTACAAAAAAACTTACATAGGCTATTAGTAACAAACAAAATTGCAGAAGGCTGACCTGACCAGAGACAGGTAAACACTCCTGGGCAAAGAAACATATCAAGACAGCACCACAGCTGTCCAGCATTGAAAAAAAAGCACCCTGACGGGAGCTTATACGTTATGGGCAGAGTAAATACCTCGTCAATAACAAAATAACAAAATAAAAATTAAAGTTGTTGAGTTTCTTCCATTTCTCTTTAAAGAAAAGAAAAAGTAAAAGATATTAGGTCGATCGTTATAATCTACCTTACCTTGGTCTGGATGGTTTATTTAGAACGCTTAAATTTGGAGATATTTGAAGTGAAAACATATAAACATTATTTTGGAATGGATGCTGAAATTCCAACACAATAGGCTTCAGCAGTAAGATGTTCCATTAAATTGTATTCCCTTCTATGCAGCTTCTTGTTTGCTGGTGTTTTCCGTCCTAGCAATATCCAAGGACATATAAGAACATGTAGCGACTTGTGAGAGTATGCACTTATGGTGACTTTATAGTGCTTCCCCACTAGAATGTTGGGCCACCAGCGCGATGACTCAATACCCCACCAAATCACAGTATACTGATTCTGAGCAAACAAGTCCTTGCCATATCCTATTACTACTGATGAATCTGGTGAAACTATATAAATTCAAATACTAAAGCACTCGCCTACATTTGATCCATATCCAAGTCAACTTATAAAACATTTATTGATACAAGTCAATTTAACAGAGATGTCAACATCCCAACACCCCAACAGTGGTATGCAGGTATTGCAGGTATTGCAGATATTGCAGGTATTGCAGGTATTGCAACACCTCAGGAAGTTTGATGCCCCTGCCCTGCAGAGTTGTAAACTACTACTGCCTTGTGGTACAGGTTCTTGACAGAACCGAAGGCTAAGGGAGCAAACCCTAAACAGAAAACCATGTCACTGTGGCAGCATTAAGGGCGGTTGATGTATGAAACTCCCAACATCTCCCGACCAGCCACTGCTGGGACAAATAGTTTTGTGCCTGTCTTGACATGTTCTTGCCGGTGTGAAACCTCTATTTGCTCCCCGCGAGAGTGCCGCTGGTAACTTGCAAAAGCCAGCAGCACTTCAACACTTTTGCAGGCAGCTTTCATGAAATGTACAACCGCTTTCAACACCCCAAGCTATGATGTCCAGCCATTTGCTTTGTATGCTTTCACCTCAATATATCCCTACAGTTAGACATTTAAAATCAAAGTTACTCAAAGTCAAAGCAATGTGGACAATAAGTTATAAGAATCAACTTAACGAGTTGAGTTGAGTTTCTTTAAACACAAACATGTAGCAAGGCCACTGTATGGCTTCTCTCATTGTCAGCATAATGTGACTTAGTGGGATATCAGGTCATGATGCCTGGTCTTCTAGTGGGGCAGCACTATAAAGTCGCCATGAATGCGCACTGTTACAAGTCGCTACCCGTCCTGATATGACCTTAGATGTTGCTAGGACGTAAAACAACAACAACAAGCAAACAAAAAAGCTTCTCTAATGGGTGATCTTCCAGCCGAGCAACCAATGATACAATAAATTCAAGTTCATACTTATGCAAAATATATTGTTACAAGAAATCTGCTATGTAAATCTTAACCTAGAATCAGATATGTCCCCGTATGTAGTATACATTATAGGTAAACATTTCACATGCATATATGGGTTATTCTCCAAAACAGGGCACCACATATTTGGTCTGCACGTTACGATGCTGATAATTAAGTCTTTGTATTATTGATAGCAAGTCAAATAATTTTTGTAGCCTCTATGTATTAGGTATGTTAGCAGTCCTACATGTATTGAATTTACCCAACAAAAGATATCAAAATTATAATTGTATGATTTTGCACGAGAGTGAAAATGTGAAAATTTACACTTTGACACCATACATGTAGCCAAACATTTTTTCAACTTATTTTTCAACATTTTTCTTGTAAGTCATAAGCCGTGTTCACACGGGGCAGTTAATTTGAATCATATAAATCGACTTGCCCAGTTCGGCTCACATTTGGCATGTGAACGCGCGTCTGAGTCGGTTTAGGGCTGATTCGACTCATACAAATCGGATTTTATAAACCACCTCTGTAGGTGGTTTATATGAACCAAATTTTATGATTCGACTTATATCGCCTGTGTGAACGCAACCGACTTACTTGAGGCGGTTTAAGCACGTCACAGTCGAGATCTGAGTGTGTTGACTTTCCGGTAAATTTGCTTTATGAAACTGCTACCTGTGCACAGATATTTTGTTCATCATTTATTTTTAGGGTTTCACTGCCCAGCAGAAGTTTTGACCATTCCAAAACAATATGATTCAGTCGAAACAGATCTAGGTCGAACCCACACTCTCTCATGCCGACGTCAACTAAGCGAAACTGGCGCTGGTTAGTCTGGACTTGCTCATGCGCTGATATCGATTTCCGGCCCAAGTACTGCCTGTGTGAATGCAGGTCTAAATCGATTTATATAATTCGCCTTGTCTAAATCGATTTAAACTTTTCCCGTGTGAACACGGCTATAACCTTGTCTGCTTTAAGGGGCTGTCACATTAGGGTTTTTTGTGGGAGCGTATGGCGGCGTAAGCGCGTTACGTCATATACGTCGGCATACGCCGTATACGCTACTCATACGCTACGCATACGCTACTCATACGCTACTCATACGCTGCCAGATGCCGCCAGATGCCGGCGTATGTGAAGCGTATGAGGCATACGCCGCCATTACGCTTTCATAAATCCGTCCGTCCAAATTTTTTTGTGCATGCTCAAAAAACCCGACCTATGAGGGCGTATGGCCCATACTGTCAAAAAATGTCACAGCACGCTCCCATACGCTCCCATACGCTCCTCATACGCTCCTCGTACGCTCCTCGTAGGTTCCACATACGCTCAAAACCACCCGAAAGGTCACCAAATGTCATCATATGCCGGCACGCGCAGGACCTACGGAGGTTTTCAATACGCTCCCGCCATACGCCGTAATGTGACAGGGCCTTAACAGTAATCAATAAAATCTTGTTTGACTATGTTGTATATGTTAAAATGAGGTCCTGGATGTGTTTTGATTTTCATGTTACACGAGTGATATTAATGTATTGCTCAATTTGTATAAGATCTAATTCAAAAAGTGAAATTAGTCTTTTTCAACTCTGACATATGCACAACATGCATACCTTCATAGGACATTGAATTATGCTATTATTTGGCAGGATTTTCGCTATTATTTGGAAGGTTTTCACTTTGGTTTCCATGGCACACTTTTGTGCCCAGTTTTAGAGAATGACCCATATACATATGGCCACAGGATAAGTGATGGCAAAGCTATGCAATAGTGACTACATAGAACTAGACATGCTGCTGTATGCATACACACATGCAATCATTTTACATATTGCCACATGACAAGTGAAGTCAAGTCAAGTCAAAGTCATAACATAGTGATTACATGAATCAGGCTTTGTTCAATTTGTTCCCATTTTCTATGCAATATATATTTATTTTAAAATCATTAATACATTTTCTTTGTAACTCATCGGATTATTCAACATTAATATTCGAATACAAAGAATACCCCTGTCCCAACAATAAAAACAAACACCCACACGCACACAAAATACCCACATAAAATAGATGTTACTTTGGGGGGTTGGGGGGCTGGGGGGTTGGGGGGTTGGGGCTTGGGGGGTTGGGAGGGCACTGAAGGATTTGGATGTAGGCTGGTCGACAAATTATCTGTAAAACAATACTTCCCGAATGCCCCCCCCCCTCCCATGCACGCATGTGAACACTCACAGATCCCTCTTCCCCTCACCCCACACACCCACCCCGCCTCCCCACTCCCACTCACCACTCTGCACGCACTCAACCCGGGTCAAACGCCTCTTTATACGCTACCCAGAATCCCACTGCGCCTACAGGTCACGTGAGCACAATTTAGACTTCAATGCTCAATTGCAGTGAGCGCTTTGTGGTTTTATGTCTGCATAATTAAAAAAGAAAGGACAAAGAAGAAAGAATATTTATGGCGATCATGAAAATATATATGTATATAGATCCTGACCAAAGAGGATAGCCGAATGAGTTGAGCTTCCATTTCCCATGTGGCAGGTTGTGGTATTCAAACCCGCGTGCTTCAAACCCTTCATCGAGTCAAACCGATGATTTAAAAAATGTATACTTGTCGCTACCCTATCCCGGAACTTGGTATTAATAGGGTAGAGGAAATAGCAATAGAATGAGGAAGACCAATTATCTGTGATTGAAATGTCCCCTATTTAATCAATGAATGTAATAAAAAAAAGATTTAAAAAAGTATAATTATATAGATATATGTATATAATCAGTATTATTATTTTAAAGACCTCTGTGATTATCGAACATGGATTAACAATTCTCCTTGATGTACAGAACTGTCTTTATTTCACGAGACTGACCTTATGACGACAGCCCTGGTCTGATTGCGGAATTGTCCGTTGAAGACATATATTAGAGCCCCTCACACGTGGCGCCAGTGTGGTAAATACTGTAACTACACAAGGCCAGTTAGATACCATATAGTGATTATACTATAATATAGGGAACTGAAGATAGATAGTGTCCTTGTTTATATTCCCCTAATAGATTATAGAGCACATAATATTAATATAATATATTTTATATATATACATATATAATGTTACGCTACTAATGACATTCTACCAGAAACAAGGAAATGCAAAACCATATAACGCGATTTAGTAGTAAATCAATACTGGATTGAACAGGATGACCGAATGAGTTAGAGCGTCCATCTCCCTAGATACAAGATTCACCCCGTACTGCTGCAGTAGGGGTGCAAACCAACCCGATGTAAAAGCTGTCGAAAAAACAGGTCAATGAATTGAGAGCCTAATTTCACAATCTAAGAAGCAACATTTATTCTTTACATACGTCTTATTGATAGCCCGCTACCTTTGAGTTAAAAAATATAATATAATATCTAGTTTAATCAGATTTAAAAGTGAAATCGACGGCGTTCTCTGGCCGCCATCTTGTCTTTTTGCATTCTCTCTCATTCACCAACTCTGTTCTGATATAAGTAACCATTTGACACTGGTGCCAGGCATTCTACTTGTTGTTCCATACTAACACTATTTTCGCCCGTATTTATATAAGGCTGGTCTTCACCCGTGTACTACAAGTACCGGGTGAATCTTTTATCTTTTTTTATTTTTTTATTGACGAGGTATTTACTCTGCCCATAACGTATAAGCTCCTGTCAGGGTGCTTGTTTTCAACGCTGGACCGTCTCCCGTGCTGGTAGATCGTGGGGTCGTGGGTTCGAACCCTGGTCGAGTCAAACCAATGACTTAAAAATGTACACTTGTTGCTTCCTAGTCTGGCGCTCGGCATTATTAGGATAGGGCTCAGTGTCAGGATAATGTGACTGAGTGGGATATCAGGTCATGGTGCTGATGGCCTGGTCTTCCAGTGGGGCAGCACTATAAAGTTGCCATGAGTGCGCAGTGTGACAAGTCGGTACTGTCCTGATATGACCTTAGATGTTGCTAGGACGTAAAACAACAACCAACAAACAAACAAACATACTGGATTGAACATTTTCAGGGACAACAATTTCGAAATTGGAAGTTTACCTTTAAGGAATGGAGGCGATAATTTAATGTTTTATTTCTTTAATTTCAGAAATAAAATGCGGTTATTTACTGCCAGTGTCAGTATTCATGGCAATTCGCCACCATGCTGCAGCTAGATGTAGACGGCCTAATTGTGGTCGCGTGATAACAAAGGACAGAGAGGTGGGTGTGTGGGTGGATGTGTGTGTATGTGTGTGTGTGTGGGTTGGTCGGTCGTTGGAGTTTTACACCCAGGCAACATCTAAGGTCATATCAGGATGGGTATCGACTTGTGACAGTGCGCACCCATGGTGACTTTATAGTGCTGCCCCACTGGGAAATCAGGCCACTGGCACCATGCCGCAATATCCCACTCAAGTCACATTATCCTGACACTGAGCTAACCAGTCCTTGCCCTATCCTAATAATGGCAAGTGCCTGGCTAGGAAGCGACAAGTATAAATTTTTAAGTCATTTGTTTGACTCGACCAGGTTTCAAACCGGTGGATTTTAATCGCATGATCTACTAAAACCGGAGACGGGCGCTCAACTCATTCGGCCATCCCGTCTTACCTAAGCGTTATCAGATGGGAGAGCAATTTAGAATACAGACAGTTCTGACATCAGGACAACACTTTAAAAGTAATTGTAAATTAAAAAACATATATATATATACATATATTTGAAGAATGCACATATATTTTGTGTGGGTGATCTTTCTGCGTTCACATAAATTATTTTCAATTATCAAAGGACAACTTTAACAAAATTATTTTTAATAATCCCATGAGTTTCTTGCTTCATCCTCAGAGTCCAGAACTACCGCAATCACCCCAGCTGGCGCCCTCTGTCGGCGGTTGTGACGACTAATTCTAATTACTAATCGACTCGGATTCATTTCCCAAGTAATGAGGCCTGCCCAGACAGGTTTACTGACAGCCTTCCTAATTCCTACATCAGCTTTGAAATATAAAGAAATTAAAAAAAGAAAATGGTCTTAAAGCTGCATAGTCAGATGAAAGCATATTTAAAAGACCAAAACAATTAGCTAGATTTGATACTACATACTAATATGAATAAGCAATGCTTAGAACCGCGCACGAGTATATTATTAACCAATCGCTGTCGTTACGCGATTCAACGCGAGTATACAAATGGCGGGCCCCATAGGTATGTTTCCATTTCCGGTTGCTGGATTTTGATATGAGTGGCCTACGGGTATTGTCTATGTATACATGTGTTAGTCATTAGCCTCCCCCCTGGGTGGGTCAGTATTACTTAGTTGGTTGCTTGCTTGCTTGTTGGAGTTGTATGTGCTTGCAACATCTTGCAATATATGCGGACTAGTTGATACAGGTGTACTTAATATGAATAAGCAATGCTTAGGACCGACCCACTGATATAACTACAGCAAAGTATTTTATGATTTTTGTTTTACTCCACTCGCGGTGTTCGATTTGAAATTCTATCAACTCGGGTGACCCGAATACGGCCGTCGTTTCTGCGGAGTAAACTATTAATATTTCATTTGTGCATCCATGTTTATGCCAAATTGTTATTTATTTCATTTAATTTTGAATAAAATCCAAGTTTTGAACTGTACGTATTGGCAAATTCTATGGCAGCGGGCATTTGTTTTGATATATTATTAACCAATAGCTGACCCCGAATACCATCAATTGAGCCTATGGACTTATTGCCTTGACAGGGCTGCTGCAGAGTAGCACAGAGGAACACATACACTGGTCCCAGTGACATCATCAAACCATATATGGAAGATCTATAGTGAGGGACCAGTGTCATTGTTCCGTGACTTAGGTTGTGCTACTCTGCGGTGGAGCATCATTAAGGCGTTAAACCAATCGGTGTCACCGACCCTGTTTGCTGCGTAGTGAAGTTTGACGAGCGATTTCCGTTTACTGGATTTGTTATTCAACACGAGTTTACAAATGGCGGCGCCCATAGAGGGCTATTTCCGTTTCCGTTTGCTGGATTTTGGTGATGAGTACAGGTATTGTTTAAGCATATTTGCTATATATGTACACATGTTTGTCATTAGCCTCCCCGTGGGTGGGTCGGTATTAAATGTGGTAGTGCACAGAAGGGGATGCTAAATCAATTTAATAGCACCTGTTACTGTTACTGCTGAAGTGTATGGAGTCAAGCATTTCAAACTAAAGTAAGGTCGATAATAACAATCAACTTATTATAATTTTCATTTAATAACAAGAATATGGCAGCAACTCAAGCCCACCGGATTACGCCACTTTAGGAAAGTGAATAAAAATAAAGGAAAAAAATAAAACCAATTCTTAGCGTGCTGTTTTAGGCCACATTCAGTGGTGTCGACCTACAGCGCCCTCTATCATCTCACGGTGGAAACCAGAGGTGCAAAATACTATTATATTAGCATAAGCCACTACTTTCATTTTAATTACCCTATTTTGGGACAAATTTCTTAGGCTGGCCGTTATGAGCTATCATAATATTAGCTAGGCGTAAGTTTTACGACAATTGAGTAGCGAAGGAGATATTCTTGAAGATTTATACTGCCTAGCATGGATAAGTCTGAATAGACTTGTTTTCAGCATTAGACAGTGTGTCGATTGAAAGCCCGAGTCTACACTTTTACCGACCCAAGGGATTTTTAACCTCCCCCACCACATAGACATGGTATGAGAGCAACTCGTTTTTGATGACGCTGTAAGTTATACACAACGGTGGAAATCCAAATTGGCAGAGGTGGGGGGCATTGGGAATCGAACCACCGACCTTCAGATTAGGAGCCTGACCTAGATAAAAGTCAGATACTCTAACCACTCCGCCACAGAGAACACCACAAAATAGATATATGATTGGAAGACATGACAAATGATATGCGCATTCACACAAACAGAAGACAAGAGCAATATGCCATTGGGAGGTTCACAGGGGAATGTTGCTGTCTTTCAAAGATAGTGAGATTACTGAGAAGGGAAAAAATCTCTCCATAGGAATGAAAAATTAAAATTAAGAAAAGCTTGTTTGCCACTATACAGACAAAGAAACTTATTTATTTTGGCCACATCATTCGTCAGAGTTCAATATACCGTACATTGTTGGAAGGGAAGGTGAATGGCAGCAGAGGGAGAGGGAGACCAAGAACATCATGGTTTACAAATATTTCACAGTGGACAGGCTTGAATTATTCACAGTCTATCAGAACAGCACACCATCGGGACAAGTGGAGAACCATTGCATCCAACCCTCGACTAGAGGACGGAACTATTGATTGATTGATTGAGGAATGAATGCACCATTGTCCACCTCTAACTGACCCAAAGAAATGGGCAAATGAGTTGGGCATCCAATTGTTGCTTCAGTAGTTCATGGAATTGGAAGCTAAAATTTGAACCATGATGGTGTCAAACTAACGACTTAACAATTTATACATCTCATTACCAAACCTGGCGCTCGGCATGGTTAGGATAGGACTGGGAGCAGTGGAATGAGGAAAACCGATTGTACATGATTTAACTTACCAGGGGAGGGGAGAGGAGGGGGATGGGGGATGGGAGAGGAGGGGGCGGGAGGGGAGAGGATGGGGCGGGAGGAGAGGGGAGGAGGGGAGGGGGAGAGCAGATTAGGGGAGAGGGTAGAGGGGGGAGTGCATGGGGAAGGGAGGGGAGAAGGGGAGTGGAGGGAGGGGTTAGGGGGAGGGGTTAGGGTTAGGGGGAGGGGAGTAATGGGCGCGGAGGGGAGGGAAGGGGAGGGGAGGGAAAAGGAGGGGAGCGGAGGGGGAGCAGATGTGGTTGTGTGTCGGGACGGGGGAGGCGGTGACACAACATTCCTTAAGCTGTTCGTGTTAGGCCCCCACTAAACTATTAAACGAACAACTATTTTATCCAACCCTGGAGAATGCAAATTAACCCTGAGCGACAAGAATAAGCTTTCAGACAATACGACTACAACGTTCCAGAAAATATTCCCTTGACTTTTAACGTCTTGCATAGCATCCATTTGCAGCTGCAGTCTGAAGAAAGAATCAGTAATAAAGATTATCAAAACCATCGACCTACATTTGATTATACATATCGAACTTAGACATTGCTCTACTTCGTCAGCATTTGTAGTTGCATGGAACGGGAATAATAAGTTAACTTAATATAACCTCTCAGTCTCCCGTGCTGGTAGATCGTGGGCTCGTGGGTTCGAACCCTGGTCGAGTCAAACCAATGACTTAAAAATTGATACTTGTTGCTTCCTAGCCAGGCGTTCGGCATTATTAGGACAGGGCAAGGACTGGTGTGCTCAGTGTCAGGATAATGTGACTGAGTGGGATACCAGGTAATGGTACCGGCAGCCTGGTTTCCCAGTGGGACAGCACTATAAAGTTGCCATGAGTGTGCACTGTCACAAGTCGGTACCCATCCTGATATGACCTTAGATGTTGCTAGGACGTAAGAAAACAACAACAAACAAACAATATAACCTCTTACCGCTGAAGCCTATGGTGTTTGGATTTTTCTATGCACACGCAGAAATTAATTTGGTATATTCTCACTTTAAATACCTTCAAAGTTGTCCATTTAAAATAGAAGTTACTTCAGGGTAGATTATAACGACCACCCATCATATCACACTTTTTAAATGGCTGAAAGTCAAAACCATCGACCTAGGCAACTTTAATTTGCAACTTTAAAGTTGCATAGTCCGATGGTTTTGAGTTTCTGTAATTTTTCTTAGATAAATATATTAAATCGATCATTGGTATCTACTTTACATTAGTATAAAGTTACTTTATTTTAAATGGTAAACTTTTGACATATTTGAAGTGCAAACATGGAAAATTAGTTTTGGCAAGCTTGCTAAAACTCTGAAACCACAGTCCTCTGCAGTAACAGGTTCTATTAAATTGACTCAGTATTGCCTTCTATGCAGAAACAAATGTTCAATAAGTGCATCAGTATCTAAGTTAGATATGTAAAAATCAAATCTAGATAATTGTTTGGTTTTGAAAATTTCATATTTCATCGGACTATGCAACTTTAATATTAGGAGAATTTAGTGGTTGTGAGCAATCGTTAACAGATACCTAATGTGCCGCATCGAACAGACCACCACATAAACTAACCCAATTAAAATGTATGCCTCAAATACTTAATGTATTGTAATGCTAGTCTACAGACAATTGTCATCATGAGTCTGCGGGAGAAAGGGTGTTCGTGTCAGGCAGGAGCAGGCATCAGCCAGGCGTTTGGCATTAATAGGATAGGGAAAGGACTGGTTAGCTCAGTGTCAGGATAATGTGACTGAGTGGGATATCGGGTCATGGAGCCAGTGTGTGGATGTGCCAGTGGGGCAGCACAATAAAAGTCACCATGAGTGTGCACTGTAACAAGTCGGTTACCCATCCTGACATGACCTTACATGTTGCAAGGACGTGAAACTCCAACAACCAACAAACCAACCAATGGTGTCTATCCAACAATGATATCTACCCAACAGGGGTATCTATCCGATAATGATTTCTAGTCAACATTGATATCCCCGTAGCAGCCATATTCATGCATCAACTTTAGTAACAGTAGAATGCACTAAGCCTTTAGTGTTACGTCGTACACAGAACTGCCACCCTCAGCTTAAAGTTGCATAGTCCAATGCTTTTGAGTTTTTGCTATTTTCTGAGATAAATATATTATACTAATCGTTATAATCTACTTTACTTTAGTTTGAAGTTTTGAAGTAACTTTAATTTTAACTGGCTAAGTTTGGAGCTATTTGACGTCAAAACATGCCAAAATAATTTTGGCAAGCACGCCAAAACTCTGACACCATAGACTTTAGTAGTAACGGTTTCTATTAATTGACTTATTATGCCCTTCTATGTAGCAACAAATGCTTCATAAGTGCACCAGTGTCTAAGTTGAATATATAGAATCAAATCTAGATAAGTGTTTTGAAAATTTGATGTTTTCATCGGACTATTCAACTTTAAAGAAAACAACACTAGAAATTACACCTGACCTTAGACGTAATTAAATGAAACAAAGTAAAGAAATTGCGCATCGAATGGAATGTCAGTTAACACCTTTAAAAAGCCCACTGCCACCAATTAATGCAATCCTTATAAAACAAACACATCAAAACTTGAGGATAAACTCTATTATCATTCAGTATCCACTGAAAAGGAGGGGGCTGACTTTGTAGAACAATTAGATCCAATGTGGGAGGTCATGGGATCAATCCCCGGCCGAGTCAAACTAAAGACTTGAAATAGTGAAAGTTGTCACTACATTGTTCGGCATATTTAGGACAGCTTAAGGACTGGTTGCTTCAGTATCCCGATACAGTGACTGTGTGGGGTATTGTGTCATGGTGCTTTTAGGGGACAGCCCGGTAAAAACTGGGAAACGTGTGCATTGTCAAAAGTTGGTACTCATTCTAATATATATTCCTTCCCCCATTGTTATATCACTTGATTAAAGTTGCATCGTCCGATGGTTTTGAGGTTTAGTCATTTTCTAGGATAAATATATTAAGTTGATAATAATATATCTTACTTAAGTTTGAAGTATCTTCAGTTTTTTAAATGGCTAACTTTATAAGATATTTGAAGTGCAAACATGCTAAATTAATTTTGGTAAGCATACCAACACTCTGAAAGTGACACCATAGACTTCTGCAGTAACAGGTTTCGTTAAATTAATGGTATTCCCTTTTATCTGGCAACACATCCTTAATACGTGCATTAGTATCTAAGTTAGATACTCATCCGGGGTGTCGGCGGGACCAGGTGGTCCTTAGCCGCTGCCGTATTGGCCACTCATGGCTTACACATGCTTTTCTGCTCAAGGGGGAACCTCCCAGTGAATGTATTGGGTGTCAGTCCCTGCTGACACTCAAACACATTTTACTAAGTTGCGTTGATTTTTTGGCCCTGCGCCAACAGTTCTACACTGCAGACAGTATGCATGACCTTTTTAGTATTTTACTAAGGTAGAACAGGAAAACATTTTAGCCTTTTTGAGGGCACCTCATATAGTTTACTAAATAGATTATCAATTATTAAAAAAACTTTTCTTTTTCTATGGGAATTTGTTCCCCTTGACCACAAATATATGATTGTGAGCTTTCTAATTTAATGAGTGTCTATTGGCACATAATTGATTGTCTGCTTTTACATGTAAAAGCGATGGTTTGAACAAAAAACTAACATTTCTCACCGTGAATATGGCCTATGCTGCCGACACGGCGTAAAGCAACCACGTAGATATGTAGAGTCAAATCTAGGCCAGTGTTTTGGTTTTGAAAATGTTATTCTTTCATCGGAGTATGCAGCTTTAAGCAGTGTGAAATTTCAATCACAGACAATTGGACTTCCTCATTCCAACACTCCTTCCCCTGTACCCAACTAAGTAACGGCATTTATAAATTTTCAAGTCATTGCTTTGCCTCGGCCGGGGTTCATTGCTGGAATTTTGAATCCCATAACTGGCCACACTAGACTACCCCTTAGATGTGGCTTGGGCATCAAACCCAGATTTGTATCACGTGACAGGCTGTGGCGTCTCCGAGACAGTCAAACAGGGACGCTCGAACACAAAGCGTCCTTATTATTATTTGTGCGACTACATTGAACTGCCTCACATTGTTAGTGTCCATTCTTGTTCTCCCCCACCCCCACCCCCACCCATCCACCCCACCCCACCCCACAATCATCGGTAAAATATTCATATTGCAAATGATGATGTGGCTTATTGTGTGTGGAAGTGAATAGGATTCCACAAATTGTGTGTGTCCCCGGCACGCGCGCACACACACCTTCACACCGACACACACACACCACCACCACCACACCACCACAACCATTTCCCCCCACACACTATCACCACCTTTCCTACACACACTGACACACACACCACCACCACCACAACACCACCACAACCATTTCCCCCCACACACTATCACCACCTTTCCTACACACACTGACACACACACCACCACCACCACAACACCACAACCATTTCCCCACACACACTATCACCACCTTTCCTACACACACTGACACACACACCACCTCCACCACAACTATTTCCCCACACACACTATCACCACCTTTCCTACACACACTGACACACACACCACCACCACCACCACACCACCACAACCATTTCCCCACACAAACTATCACCACCTTTCCTACACACACTGACACACACACCACCACCACCACAACACCACAACCATTTCCCCACACACACTATCACCACCTTTCCTACACACACTGACACACACACCACCTCCACCACAACCATTTCCCCACACACACTATCACCACCTTTCCTACACACACTGACACACACACCACCTCCACCACAACCATTTCCCCACACACACTATCACCACCTTTCCTACACACACTGACACACACACCACCTCCACCACAACCATCTCCCCACACACACTATCACCACCTTTCCTACACACACTGACACACACACCACCACCACCACCACAACACCACCACAACCACTTCCCACACTCACTATCACCATTCCCCCCCTCCCCCCACACACACATCATCACAACCACGCCCTCCCCCCACATACACCAAACCACCACCATTCCCACCACACACACACCAGACTGGATGGCCGAATGAGCTGAGCTTCCGTCTCCCGTTTTGGTAGATCGTGGGATTCGAACCCACAGGTTCAAACCCTGGTCGAGTCAAACCAATGACATAGAAAATTGATACTTGTCACTTTCTATCTTGGCACTCAGCATTAATAGGATAGGGCAAACACTGGTTTAGTTCAGCGTCAGGATAATGTGACTGAGTGGGATATCGGGGCATGGTGTAGGCAGGCTGATTTCCCAGTGGGGCAGCACTATAAAAGTTGCAATGAGTGCGCGCTGTCACAAGTCGGTACCAGTGCTGATATGACCTTAGATGTTGCTAGGACATAAAAGAACAACTAAAAGCCAACAACAATGACAACCATCACCACCATTCCTACACACCACCATAACCACCCCCCACCCCCCACCCCCACCCATAAACCAAACCACCACCATTCCCACCACACACACACTTCCTCCTGCTGGCATTGTGTACATTTCTCGTGGAGGAAGCTACAGAGGGATTGTGGGAGGTGTGTGTAGGTGAGGGTGTGAGTCGCAGTGGGTGTGGAGTGGGTGTGGGTGTGGAGTGTGTGGGTGTAGGCATTGTGTAGGCACGGGCGTGCGGGTGTGTGCACTCATGGGGTGAAGTAAATAATTATGACGTGATGGCACTAGTCATGACATGAAGGACCTATTCATTATGTGAGGTAACTATTCATTATGTGAGATAACTACTCATTATGTGAGGTAACTATTCATTATGTGAGGTAACTACTCATTATGTGAGGTAACTACTCATTATGTGAAGTAACTAATCATGATGCGAAGTAACTACTGATTGTGGCATTGTGGAACTGGGCGGTGGGACTTGTTGTGAAGCTGTGGAACTGGTTGTGAAGCTGCTTGTGAAGCTGTGGAACTGGCTGTGAAGCTGTACAACTGGTCATGAAGCTGTACAAAGCGCCTCAGTATATGAGCTTATCATGGACCTAGAACCAACCACTCACGACGTGATGGAGGAGGTCGCGGCGTTACGGGGCTGCTAGTAACGACGTAACGACGTGACGGAGCTGGTCGTGGCGTGATGGAGCTGTTCGATGCGTGACGGAACTGTTCGCTGCGTGACGGAGCTGGTCGTGGTATGACGGGGCTATTCGCGTCGTGATGGGGCTGCTGGTCGTGGCGTGACGGAGCTGGTCATTGCATGACAGAGCTGATCACCGTGTGATGGGGCTGCTAGTGACGTGTGACTGAGCTGGTCATGGCATGACGGAGCTGATCACGGTGTGATGGGCCTGCTAGTAACGGTTTGACTGAGCTGGTCATGGCATGATGGAGCTGATCATGGTGTGATGGGGCTGCTAGTAACGCCATGACTGAGCTGGTCATGGCATGACGGAGCTGATCACGATGTGATGGGGCTGCTAGTAATGACGTGACTGAGCTGGTTGTGGCATGATGGAGCTGATCACGGTCTGATGGGGCTGCTAGTGACGGCGTGACTGAGCTAGTCATGCCATGGCGGAGCTGATCACGGTGTGATGGGGCTGCTAGTAACAGCGTGACTGAGCTGGTCATGGCATGATGGAGCTGATCACGGTGTGATGGGGCTGCTAGTACCGGCGTGACTGAGCTGGTCGTGGCATGATGGAGCTGATCACGGTATGATGGGGCTGCTAGTACCGGCGTGACTGAGCTGGTCATGCCATGGCGGAGCTGATCATGGTGTGATGGGGCTGCTAGTAACAGCGTGACTGAGCTGGTCATGGCATGGCGGGGCTCATCGCCCTGTCGAGCCGTTAGCAGTAATTTGTTCAGTGGGTGGCTCGGGACCCGTTCACTCCAGTAGTCATGAGCGGAATCAATACCCATTCACTACAATGCCATGCACCGTTCATGGAAATCCTATTGCCAGCAGAAGCAGCGCGTGTTACCAACTACTTGACGACCAGCTGATGTAAAGTGGGATAAGGGCATGGGTGGCTGAGTGATCCTACAGGCACACGTAGTGAACCTCATAGCAACCCCACACACATCCAACCACATCCAGCAGACTACACCCAGCAAACTACACACAGCCAACATCACATACATCCATCCACACCCAGCAAACATTACACCCAGCAAACAGCACACACAGCAAACACAACACAAAGCCAGCCATACCCAGCAAACACTACACCCAGCCAGCCATACCCAGCAAACACTACACCCAGCAAACACCACACATAGCAAACACAACACAAAGCCACTCATACCCAGCAAACACTACACCCAGCCAGCCATACCCAGCAAACCCTACACCCAGCAAACACCACACATAGCAAACACAACACAAAGCCACTCATACCCAGCAAACACTACACCCAGCCAGTGATACCCAACAAACACCACACCCAGTAAACACCACACACAGCCAGCCATACCCAACAAACACTACACCCAGCAAACATCACACACATCCATCAACACCCAACACACACTACACCCAGCAAACACCACACACAGCAAACACAACACACATCCATCAACACCCAACAAACACCACACCCAGCAAACACCACACACATCCAGCCACACCCAGAAAACACGACACCCAGCAAACACAACACACAGCCATCCACACCCAACAAACACCACACCCAGCAAACACCACACATATCCAGCCACACCCAACAAACGCTACACCCAGCAAACACCACACACAGCCATCCATACACAGCAAACACTACACCCAGCAAACACAACACACATCCATCAACACCCAACAAACACCACACCCAGCAAACACCACACCCAGCCAGCCATACCCAACAAACACCACACCCAGCAAACACCACACACATCCAGCCATACCCAGCAAACACCACACCCAGCAAACACCACACCCAGCAAACACCACACACAGCCATCCACACCCAACAAACACCACACCCAGCAAACACCACACACAACCAGCTATACCCAGCAAACACTACACCCAGAAAACGCCACACCCAGCAAACACCACACAGCCATCCACACCCAACAAACACTACACCCAGCAAACACGACACACAACCAGTCACACACAGCAAATGCCACACAGCCAGCCACACACTGCCAACCACACCCAGTAAACATCACACACAACCAGCCACACCTAGCTAAGACCACACCCAGAAAACGCCACACACAACCAGCCACACACACATTGCCACCCACAGCCAACACTCCACACAGCCAGCCACAAACACCAAACGCCACGCACAACCAGCCACACACAGCAAACACCACACACAGCCAACCACACCCAGCAAACGCCACACAGCCAGCCACACACAGCAAACACCACACAGCCAGCCACAAACACCAAATGCCACGCACCACCAGCCACACCCAGAAAACACCATACAGCAAATGCCTCAAACATCCAGCGACACACAACCAGTAGCCACACACAGCCCAAATCACGCACAGCCTGATATGACCTTAGATGTTGCCAGGACATAAAGCAACAACAAACAACTAATCGAGACGATAACGGGTGAAGGGGTGAGTGATCTCTAAGCTACCCTCTGCAAATGAGACATATATCAACTCAGTTTATCTAAATGTCAAACCTGCGCATGCGCATCAGGATCCAGCGGTCTCTATCAGCTACATACAGGGTCACGTGGCCCTATCGTACTTGAATCCCATCCTACCCGGTGTAGCGGTATAAAACATCCCATCTGATTCCTGTCCCAACCAGCACCCCACAATTTTTTTTTTTTTTTTAAGGTACATTAGTGGATTAAGCAGGGGAAATTTCAATCGCAGACGATTGGTCTTCCTCATTCCACCGCTTCTTGCCCTATCATAATAATGGTGAGCGCCTGGCTAGGAAGCAACAAGTATACATCTTTAAGTCGTTGGTTTGACTTGACCAGGTTTTGAACCCACGACTCCACGGTCTACCAACACGGGGGACTGACACTCTAACTCATTCGGCCATTCTGTCTGGTCTATACCATAATGAACCTACCAAGGCGGCAATAATAAACAATTTTATATTATTCCGAAATTAAAAAGCAGAGACAAAGTTGGTTGAGTAAATTTTGGCTGGACCCAATTGGCCCCTCCTTTATATAACAAAATAAATATGTGCGAGTGTGGCAGATAGCGGGGATGAGTGCGGTCACCTGACATCGCCGACGGTTAAATTAGCATAGTTTAAAGAAAGGGGGCTCGGGGCCTGGATAACAAGCAATAGTTAATTCAACCTTAGCAAAAACAAGCCAGAAGCTGGCGGGAAGAGAAAAGTTCACAACAAGAATACTGAGTGGGACCAGACGGGATGGCCGAATGAGTTAGAGCGCCCGTCTCCCTTGTTGGTAGATCGTGGGGTCGTGGGTTCGAACCCTGGTCGAGTCAAACCCATGACTTAAAAATTGATACTTGTTGCTTCCTAGCCAGGCGCTTGGCATTATTAGGATAGGGCAAGAACTGGTTGGCTCAGTGTCAGGATAATGTGACTGAGTGGGATATCAGGTCATGGTGCTGGCAGCCTGGTCTTGCAGTAGGGCAGCACTATAAAGTCGCCATGAGTGCGCACTGTTAAAAGTCGGTACCCGTCCTGATATGACCTTAGATGTTGCTAGGACGTAAAACAACAACAACAACTACTGAGTGGATAATACAATAAACAGCTTGCAAATGAATAATAAATACAGCTTACCACCGGACAGTTAATTAGCTAGGTAAATATAGTTTACTAGCAATAAACTACCGTGAATAGAGCACTCAGATAAAAAAGAAATGTTTAGGCTTCATCCTAAGTTTGTTTGTTTGTTGCACTCATGGCAACTTTATAGTGCTGCCCCACTGGGAAACCAGGCTGCCAGTACAATGACCTTATATCCCAGTCAGTCACATTGTCCTGACACTGAGCCAACCAGTCCTTGCCATATCCTAATAATGCCGGGTGCCAGGTTAGGAAGGGACAAGTATCAATTTTTAAGTCATTGGTTTGACTCGACCATGATTCGAACCCACAAACTCACAGGTTTGGATCTCATGATCTCCCAAAACAGGAGACGGACGCTCTACTCATTCGGCCACCCTGTCTGGTGGCTTCATCCTAAATAATATTTGCATAAGAAGTTATACCTCAGAATAAACGGGGCAATGATTAACATGTCAGTATTATACCGGCCCCTCCAGAATTAAAAAAAACTCTTTGCACATACTAGACTGAAATGTGCAGCAACGTGACTTTCCATGTTTAGTTAGTTCCTGTTTAGTATAACCAAACATGTGCATGGTTGGTTGTTGGAGTTTTACGTCATGGCAACATCTAAGGTCATATTAGGATGGGTACCGACTTGTGACATTGACAGTGCACACTCATGGCGACTTTATAGTGCTGCCCCACTGGGAGACCACACCACCAACACCACAACCTGATATCCCACTCAGTCACATTGTCCTGACACTGAGCCAACTAGTCCTTGCCCTATCCTAATATAATGCCAAGCGCCTGGCTAAGAAGCGACAAGTATCAACTATTAAATCGACCAGCGTTCGAACCCGTGGGTTCGAATCGCACAATCTCCCAAAGCGGGAGATGGACGCTCAGCACATTCAGCCATCCCGTCTGGTCAGTAAATAAGTCCGCAGGGTTAAGATCGAATATTACAGTCATAATATTGGGTATGGAGACAGTTTTAGAACAGCATGTTATTGCAGGGGTCAGGTTCATTCCGGTATATTATTTCAAGGGGCAAAATCAGAAGGGGACGTTTTATACAGCTACACCGGTCCCGTTGAAGCAATCGGGCAAATTTGATGACGTAATCGGAAGCATGGCCTGTGTAGATAGCTTTTGTATGCCAGCGGTTCGGGGTTAAGGTTGGAGTTGGGTGGGTGGGTGGGTGGGTGGGGCTTGGTGTGTGTGTGTGTGTGTTTGGAGGGGTGGTGCCAGTCGGGTGTGTACAGTGTATGTTTACCAAAAAAAAGTTAGTATATTAGTTGATTAAAGCTAAGATTCCTTATATGCGGTATGCAGTATGCGGTATGCGGCATGCGGCATGCGAATGGGAGGATTCCTTCTACGCGGTAAGCGGCATGTGTCTCCCCACCACCACCATTACCATATGTTTCCCCGCCGCACTCCTGTGTGTGACTGTTCCGTAATGATCAGTCACCTCTCCTAGTCTAAAACTAATGGACACATGCGACTGAGGTTCTATTCGCATACCGCATGCCACATGCCACACTGATCGCTACAGGGACCGATCGAGTTGCCGCATTCGCATTCGCATACCACGTGTAAGGAATGTAGCCCATTGACTTCAAGGCGTTTTGATTGTTTGCCGCATTCGCATTCGCATACCGCATGCCATGTGTAAGGAATCTTAGCTTAAGCAGGGTAAATTTCATTTACGGACAATTGGTCTTCCTTGTAAGTGATTCTCCTCTGTGATTGAAATTTCCCTTGCTTAATCAACTAATGCACGAAAAAACCCAAATAAATGTAAACACAAAAAAGATTATGTTAACCAAATCGGTAAGAGCAATGGGGTCGTCTCCGAAAGATTGTGGGCTCGAAACCTGACTAGAGTGAAAAACCAATGCCTTATATGCACATTTATTTATATAAGTTATATAAATAAATATATACCCTAGCACTTAGCATAACTGGGATAAATCAAGGACTGGTTTGCTCAGAGTCATGATAATGTCACTGAGTGGGATATCAGGTCCTGGTGCCAGCGGTGTTTACAACTGCCTGGTTCGGTCATCTGGAGCATGCGTGTTACCGGAAAGTGACCGGATGTAAGCACAGAAGGTGTGCGTTGGAAGGTGGGGATGGGGGTGGGGGTGATGGTGGGGGCGGGGTTGGGGGTTGCGGTGGGGGTGGGGCGGGGTGGGGGTTAGTTGCGCGCATCTCATACCGGAAGTACACTGATTCTGCGTGCAGGAACGAAGCGTTGCCTAGCAACGCCCACATCCGGGACCGGCTTCCAACTGTCCCGGCGATATGAGCGACGTTGGTGTGTGGGTGTGGGTGGTGGGAGGGAGCGCGGAGGTGGGGGTGGAGCAGGCAACCGCCATCATCCTCACTTCACTGGCCTGCAGGGAACTCACTGTCTAACTATCAGCTAATAGCACACAATGTCAAGCATATCAGCTGTCAATACCAGGATATTCTTTATGTGATGTATATCGTGTTGTGAAGGCTAAGGCTCGAATCTGTGGCTGTGTAGGCAGGCTATGGTGAAATCAATATGGACAACGAGAAAGGAAGATTATGAAGTGTAAAGAAGAGAGAGTAAAGCCCTCTGGTTTATTATTTATATGGTTACATGGGTTCATTGTAGAGTATCACCCCACCCCTTTCCCCCGATGGGAAACAAGCATTCTTAGCCCTACCAATAGGGATCCAGCATTCCTGCTCCCCATGAATACTAGTGGTCTGCCCACCACCACAAGCTGTATGGTCCCCATGACCATCACCAACCTTGACCTTTGAGTGTGGTGATCCCTATCCCAGCAGAGGGGGTAGTCCCTGAGTGCACTCACACCCAGACCTGCCAGCACCACTGTCTATTTACATCCCACTGAGGCACCACCAACCAATACATATATATAATCATACATGCGCCTGGTCACGTACACCGATCAGTAATAGAACATTTGCATTCCCCCCTATGCTGAATATCAGAATACTTTACAGTATTATGCAAGCATAAAGATACGTAGGCGAATATTACTTATTATTGTTATCGTCCATAAGATACGACACTGTACCTGCGCCATCTCGACCACCTCACCCACCCGGATGTTGACCAGTGTCAGTCGCAGCGGAGGTATGAAGTAGTTATGCAAATATTATTCATATATATGTAATTCTCCTGCTTTGTTATCTTGTTATATTCGCTGCAAATATTCCTGTAACCTCCTTTGATATGTTCTTTGGTAGTTTGTGTTATTGGAGGCTGGTGTGCAGCCTGGAGGGTGGGAGATCTGCCTCAAGCAGCACCCCTCCCTCCCCTAACTCCCTTCGAGGTGGTGCCTCACTCCCCTATAGGCCCATTTCACCTCCGATTTTGCTCAATAAAATGCAATCGCGGCTCTTTAGGGCCAGCCATAGTATTAGGCTCGATACATTATCTGTCATCTTCTAATTTATTATGGAAGGAATTAATAATATATATATACATATAACAGCTCGGTGTGAATGAACAGTAGGAGCGTCAGCATGGGACGGGCGGGACCGGTTGATTGGCGTCAAGGGGAATATACATACAGTATAACCCCGTTAAGCCAAGCTTGGTTAAACCATCATTATCATCATCATGCTGTCGGTCGCGATGCGACAAAAACTGCTTTCATTACTTGACTGCCGCTCTACATTGTTTTGTGCGGTTGTACATTTCATGAAAGCTGCCTGCAAAAGTGTTGAAGTGCTGCTGGCTTTTGCAAGTTACCAACGGTACTCTCTCGGGGAGCAAATAGAGGTTTCACACCGGCAAGAACATGTCAAGACAGGTGCAAAACTATTTGTCCCTGCAGTGGCTGGACGGGAGATGTTGGGAGTTCTATACATCAACCGCCCTTAATGCTGCCACAGTGACATGGTTTTCTGTTTAGGGTTTTCTCGCTTAGCCTTCGGTTCTGTCAAGAACCTGTACCACAAGGCAGTGGTTTACAACTGCAGGGCAGGGGCGTCAAACTCCCTGACGTATTGCTATACCTGCAATACCTGCATACCATTAAACCAAACGATGGGTTAATCCGAACTTTTTTGGGCGGCACGGCAAAATACCACTATTTATCATATAAAAAAGTTGATTAAACCAAAGTAGGTTAATCCAAATTATCGGTTAATCCAAACAATTTTTGGACCCCATGTAAAAATATACGGATTTTCGGTTCGGAAATATATATTGGCAGAGAGCATTATTATCCTCGGGTGTCGGAGTGGGGACCAAGGTTATGTAATAGAAAAGCAGTGGGTGCCCCACTCGCTGTGTGACATATTGGACTATGGGAGATATATGTTAATACATAGTGCCCGAGATTATGACGAGATGTTCCTATATAAGACACAGTTAATGTTTGGTGAATGTTCCCTCTATGCACCAGTAAGGGTGCAAGTGGAGTGGAGAAGGACATTTTTAATATATATATTTATTGTAATTGTCTGCAACTACCTGTTACCACAGGGCCGGTGGGCCAGCACACCAGCCATACTGCATACATTATGTACACCACCTGCAGCTGGGTTGGGTGACCGCTGCCCATGGGAGGGGGGGGGGGAGGCATCGCCTCCCAGGCTGTGGAGGGTGCCTGATTGGCTGGCTGTGGGAGGTCCAGTCCCCTGCACCCCCGTGCCCCACCTGACCACACTAGCCTCACTTTGATATGGATTATTCTAGACACTGCTCCAGACACTCTGGGCAGCACACTCTACTCCTGACTCTTGAGTGAGACACACTCTCTCTTGGGCAGGTACCCAGACACTCTGTCTGATGCTCCACCTTTCATATATACAAACTGAGCTGTGTGCAACAACCATGGGACTCCCTCCGGTTCAATGGGCTGTAGGCACTGATTCATAGACATACTAAAGGGGTAATGAGACTCTGTGTGGACAGAAGGTAAGGGGTCAGGGTGATAGGTCACTAGTAGGTGCACAGGAGTTGATGCCAATAAAGCACAACTTCTTCACTCTCAATCTTGCATGACTTGTCTTTCCTTTCTTCCTTATGAGTTTGTTTAAGAGGGGCATCAGGTGTGAACTGACAGACAGTTGTCAGAATGCATCTGGGAAGAGTTTGTGGTATTATCTGGGGCTCTGATGGCCGGGGCATCTAGAAATATTATACCCAGGCCACTTCTGGTATGGTTAACCCAAACTTGTATGTGGTTATAAGGTAATCTGGGATCCCACCAACTTTTTTATATGATGAATGGTAGTATTTTGCCGGGCCGCCGAAAAACGTTTTGATCACCCGATCGTTTGAGTTAACCAAGCTTGGTTTAACGGGGTTATACTGTATATACATAAAAAACAGTAATCAAAGTGCCCACATACATTGTTTATTACATTCATAATGCACTTGCAATTTTGCCAAAGCCAAGTCAAAGTCAAAGCCAAAGCTCGGTTAAACCAAGGATCGGTTAATCGAAACAAATTTCAAGGGTCCCTTCAAGTTTGGTTTAACGGCGTTATACTGTAATACTAATGACAATAATACTAAGTTCCCTTCCACACCTTTATACTCACATAATACTTATACATCAATATATATGTACTATATAATACATACTTATACCAAACTAACGGTCACTCGCTTCTCACTTTCAAATTTGTACTTCTAGGGCATATATCGCCTTACTAGATGAATAAATCTCAACCGAAACCAAGTCCTAGTCATCCTACATTCAGCTTCAACTATATACATATGTGATGTATAAGCATTATGCGAGTATAAAGGCACGGAAGGGAGTATATGTTTATTTCCTACCCTATTCCGGATGGGGTGGCTTACTTGTTGCATGGTCCCCCCTCCAACCACATGACCAGTGGCTCCCCCGCCGGCACGCTTCTATACTGGACGCTACACTGTCACTTGCACCCACAAACATTTTTTTTAGGCTAGGGGCATCATATTCCCTATGCCAGAGAATATATTATCTCAACCACTACTTTTGTCTTGTCTTCCTCATTGTACTGAGTAAGCATTTATATATATATATATATATATATATATATATATATATACATATATATATATATACATATATATGAAGTGGGCGAGCCTGTGGGCGAGCTTACATGTGCAGGCCTAGGACGAGTGACAGACATGCACTTCTTTGCGGGTCACTCCTTGGGCCTGCAACTGCCATAGATCCTGAGAAAGGACCAGTTCTTCCTTCCCTCACTAGGTGGTGCCTTCTGGCTATACTTGTTGCGTCCTAGCCAGGCACTCGGCATTATTAGGAGTGTCAGGATGAGTGTGACTGAGTGGGATATCGGGTCATTGTGCCGACGGCCTGCTCTACCAATGGGGCAGCACCATAAAGTCACCTTAAGTGTGCAGTGTCACAAGTCGGTACCCATCCTGATATGACCTTAGATGTTGCCAGGACGTAACACTCCAACAACCAACCAACCAACCTCTGTTAACTAAACTGGTACTTCCTGCATTACTTCTCTTTGTGCTTCATCTGCATAATCGAAAAATACAACATTTTGACCAAAATTCCAATTAATCTTAAAATTTTAAAAAGAAGAAAACCAGCATTCCTAGGTTTTCACTCGTGACATTCCCTCCCCCACAATTCATTGATTCCTATTTCCCCCACAAGGTGGCGCTGTGGGGCCTTTTCCCGCGCATTCTGGATCTGAAGGAGGAGATCAGGCAGACGCTGAGAGTCGATATTATACGGCCCCTAGCGCCAGCTGGCAGATTACGCAAACTGTTCCACTTTACCGCAATAAAGAAGCCAGTGACGTCTTTGATCCGCGTATCTATACTGCGCACTAAGCCTCGGGGAAGGGCAGGGTCGGCAGTATAACCTAAAGTTACATAGTCCGATGGTTTTGAATTTCGGTATTTTCTCTGAGATAAATATATTAGATCAATCACTGGTATTTACTTTACATTTGTTCAAAGTTACTTTTATTTTAAATTGTAAACTTTTTGAGATATTTTGAGTGCAAACATAGACAATTAGTTTTGGCAAGCTTGCCAAAACTCTGTCACCATAGACTTCTGCAGCAACAGGTTCTGTTAAATTGATTCAGTATTGCCTTCTGTGCGGAAACAAATACTTAATAAGTGCATCAGTATCTAAGTTAGATATGTCAAATCAAATCTAGATAATTGGTTTGGTTTTGAAAATTTGATATTTAATTGGACTATGCAGCTTTAAGGACACTGCGGTACTGGGTGCTGCTTTTCGATACGCCACTTGTTAAGTTGGTCAGGTCAGTTCTGGTGGTTCCGGAAACACCACCATCCAGCTTCTTGGTTCCGGCCAACCGGATGTCCGGTGTAGTAGTTTGTTTGTTTGTTGGGGGTTTACGTCCTGGCAACATCTAAGGTCATATCAGGACGGGTACCGACTTTTGAACATGCACACTCATGGCTACTTTATAGTGCTGCCCCACTGCGAGACCATGCCACCGGCACCATGACCTGTTATCCCACTCAGTAACATATTATCCTTATACCGAGCTAATCAGTCCATACCATATCCTAGTAATGCTGAGCTCCAGGCTAGGAAGTGACAAGTATCAATTTTGGATGTCATTAGTTTGACTCAGTTGGGATACAAACTCAAGATCTTCTATATAGGACCCGTCCTGATATGACCTTAGATGTTGCTAGGACGTAAAACAACAACAAACAAACAAACATCTACATAGGAAGCCTGCACTGTAACTACTTTAGTCACCGTGTCCGGTATCGCAGTTTGAGCGCCCTGCCAGTTTCAGCTGACTGCATACACTCAAACTCAAGGCATTGTCAATGGTCGTGAGCAATCTTCATACAGAAAATACAGAAGAAGTGAAATATCTCTAAAACCACACCACCTATTAACAAATCGCAGTACACATATAGAAAACATCTTTACCAAAAAGATTATATTAAATTTATAAGGTTAGGGTTCTTGATTTCTATTCATTTTGAATAAAACTAATGTTTTGCACTGCGCGTACCATCAAACTCAAGGCATTGTCAATAGTGGTGAGCAATCTTCATACAGAAAATACAGGAAAAGTGAAATATCTCTAAAAGCACACCACCTAGAAACAAATCGCTTGGTACACATATAGAAAACATCTTTCCCCAAAACATTATATTAAATTCATAAGGTTAGTGACGATGCTGTTAGATTTTGATGCATGCGCATGAAACTGACAGTCAGCTGAAACTGGCAGGGCGCTCAAACTGCGACACCGGTGATAGGGTGGTTTTGTAGGGTGGGGCCGGGATTCAAATTCCTAACCTTCGACATGGGAAACCTGCACTCTTAAGCCCCTGTCACACATCACCGGATTGAGCAACGGACAGAATTGTCTAGTCCGGTGGTGTTCGGGCGTCATAAGTATGAAAATGTATTAAAATGTGTCAAAATGTTGCGATATCGGGTCAAAGGCCGCTGGACGAATGGATATGAAACGGACATGAAACGGACATGAAACGGACATGAAACAGACATGAAACGGACATGAAACGGATAGCCAATGGACGAAACAAACTCAAACAGGACAAGAACCATTAGACGTCAATCCAGCGCCATCCGTTCCAAGTTTTGTGCATGTTCAAAACTTGTACAGACACATCCGACTATCAACGGACTTTGTTCGGTTTCTTTCCGTTTCCTCCAATCCGGTGATGTGTGACAGCCGCTTTACCGATTAGGCCTGTGCGTCCGGTGCAGATTCACGTAAGCGCCTCCCTGCACATGCATCCATAAATAGTGTAAATATCTACGACACATGATGCTGGAAGTCCAGTGACTTGGTGCTGACCATTTGTACATTCTGTTGAATACATGGTTATCCAACCTAAACATGATACAACATCAAATATTAGTACATTTAAATATTAGTACATTTAATACAATAGGCTATCATTTCCAATTAATTGAGTTTCTATCATTTTCTGAGATAAATAAAATATGTTATGTTCATGTTGTTATCTACCTTATTTTAGTTTGGGGTAATTTTTATTATAAATGGTTAACTTTTGAGATATTTGAAGTGCAAACCTGCAAAATTAATGGCAAGCATGCCGCAACTCTGTCACCATAGGCTTCTGCAATAACATATTTGATTAAATTACCCCAGTATGCCCCTTCTATGTGGCGACAGATGTTTAATAAGTGCACTAGTATCTAAGTTACATATGTAGAATCAAATCTCGACAATTGTTTTGTTTTGGAAAATCTGATACTTTTATTGGACTATGCGGCTTTAAAGTTGCATAGTCCGATGGTTTTGAATTTCTGTTGTTTTTATGAGATAAATATATTAGATGGATGACTAGTATCTACTATACACTAGTTCAAAATTACTTTTATTATAAATGGTAAACTTTTGAGATATTTTGAGTGCAAACATGGAAAATTAGTTTAGGCAAGCTTGCCAAAACTCTGACACCATAGACTTCTGCAGTAACAGGTTCTGTTAAATTGACTCAGTATTGCCTTCTATGTAGAAACAAATGCTTAATAAGTGCATCAGTATCTAAGTTAGATATGTAAAATCAAATCTAGATAATTGGTTTCATTTTGACAATTTGATATTTCATCAGACTATGCAGGTGTGAATAGCAGCGTATTAGTGTGAATGTGAATGAATGTGAGTGTGAGTGAATGTGAGGGTGGGTGAGTGAGTATACATGAGTGGGTGTGAATAAGAGAGCCTTAGTTTGAATGTGTGTGTGGTGGGGGGGGGGGGGGCGGGGTAAAGTCGCTGGCCAGACGGACGTGTGTCAATAAAATAGAGAAGATATATTATACGCCACAGGAATCGTAACGATAGGTGTCTGTTTTCTGTGACAAGAACATCAAAAAAGGGGGGGGGGGGGGGCTCTGCCATGATTTCATCATGTCTACGCATAGAATGTGTGCAGGTGTTTGTGTGGGTGTGAGGGCAGGTATGGGTGTGTGTGGTGTGGTGTGTGGGTGGGTGTGGTGTGGGTGTGAGGGCAGGTATGTGTGTGTGGTGTGTGTGGTGTGTGTGGTGTGTGTGGTGTGTGTGTGTGTGTGTGTGGTGGTGGTGTGTGTGGTGTGTGTGGTGTGTGTGGTGTGTGTGGTGTGTGGTGTGTGTGGTGTGTGAGGGCAGGTATGGGTGTGTGGTGTGGGTGGTGTGGGTGTGGGTGTGAGGGCAGGTATGGGTGTGTGGTGTGAGTGTGGGTGTGGGTGTGGGTGTGAGGGCAGGAATGGGTGTGTGGTGTGAGTGTGGGTGTGGGTGTGGGTGTGAGGGCAGGTATGGGTGTGGTGTGGGTGTGAGGGCAGGTATGGGTGTGTGTGGTGTGGTGTGTGGTGTGGGTGTGAGGGCAGGTACGGGTGTGTGGTGTGTGTGGTGTGGGTGTGGGTGTGAGGGCAGGTATGGGTGTGGTGTGTGTGTGTGGTATGGTGTGCGTGTGGGTGTGTGTGTGGTGTGGTGTGAGTGTGGGTGTGGGTGTGGGTGTGAGTGCAGGTATGGGTGTGGTGTGGGTGTGAGGGCAGGTATGGGTGTGTGTGTGGTATGGGTGTGTGGGTGGTGTGGTGTGAGGGCAGGTGTGGGTGTGTGTAGTGTGGGTGTGTGTGGTATAGTGTGTGTGGTATAGTGTGGGTGTGTGTGTGTGGGTGTGTGTGTGGTGTGTGTGTGGTGTGGTGTGAGTGTGGGTGTGGGTGTGAGGGCAGGTATGGGTGTGTGTGTGGTATTGGTGCGTCGGTGGTGTGGTGTGAGGGCAGATGTGGGTGTGGGTGTGGGTGAGGGCAGTTGTGGGTGCAATTGTGGGTGTGGGTATGAGTATGTGTGTGGTTGTATCATGGTATCTAGATAGACTAACGGTTAGGGCGCCAGCCTCGGAATAGCAGAAAGGTGGGGTTAAGCTCTGCAATAAGTGTGTCTGTACCACTTCCATGACGCTGGTGCCGTGACCAGGATGTTGTACATATACATCATGTGTGAACGGAACCAAAACGACCGGAAGAGGAAGCAAAATGGTTGTTACCTCAAAACACTAAAATGCTATAATGAAATATATTCTCACTACCATTCCTATTCCTATTTAATTGATTATATAGTGATTAGGTGCACTGGTATGCAGGTATAGCAATACCTCAGGGACTTTGACGCCCATGCCTTGCAGAGTTGTAAACCACTGCCTTGTGGTACAGGTCCTTGACAGAACAGAAGGCTAAGGGAGCAAACCCTAAACAGAAAACCATGTCACTGTGGCAGCATTAAGGGCGGTTGATGTATGGAACTCCCAACATCTCCCGACCAGCCACTGCAGGGACAAATAGTTTTGCGCCTGTCTTGACATGTTCTTGCCGGTGTGAAACCTCTATTTGCTCCCCGAGAGAGTGCCGCTGGTAACTTGCAAAAGCCAGCAGCACCTCAACACTATTGCAGGCAGCTTTCATGAAATGTGGACTGGACACCTCATGAGGATGTCATCAGACAGGCTACCAAAGCAGATCCTCTATTCTCAACTGTCTTCTGGCTACAGAAAGAGAGGGCGCCCCCGTCTCCGGTTCAAAGATACCATCAAGAGAAACCTGAAGCTGAGAGACATTAAGACCGACTCATGGATGCAACTCTCACAGCAGAGAGCTAAATGGAGAGTGGCAGTCAAGTAATGAAAGCAGTCTTTGTCGCATCGCGACCGACAGCATGATGATGATGATGATGATGAGGTGCACTGCCCTCCACAGGTGAAATACCACATACACAGGTAGGCATGGATGGGAGGCTCGCATCAGCTTGATTGATTGATTGCTGGTGGATAATACAGTTCCGACCACAAGGGCTATATTCACAGCAAAAAGTTAGTGTTATTTATTCTGTCAGTTTTTGTTGTCACATTTATATGCCCCCATTGATATTTACAGGAAAACCTAAAATGGACAAATTTGTTTCAAATGATAGCAAAAGTGATATCCGATGCACTTTAAATAGTTAAATCTGTGTCAAATGACAGAAAAAGGTAACTCACGAAACATAGCTAAAATTACAGGTGATAAAGTCCAGTCGTTCTTAGGAACTTTAACATGTTTGTGTTGTGTTTTACACAGTAAAGAACTCTCGCACACCATTTACATTAAAACTTTGTCGGTGCAAGGCCATACAATCTACATATTCGAACTGAATGCATGACCAAGCATAGATGAACTAGTGGTCTATCCCTAGACTGGCAGGAGTTTTAGTTCGAAACCAGCCCGCTCTATTCGGTGGGGAATTAGGCAGATGCAGGGCGATGGCTGCATCACCTGGGGCCATATGCATGATGCGGTGTTAGCGCTACAACACTAGTTTTGGTGGGAATCCCCCTGTTAGGGGCGAAAGGACAGCATGTAAGAAGTGGTGTTAGAGCTAACACCATGACCGTAAACTCGGGTACGCTAACCCCATTCCATAGCAGGTTTAGGAGTAAACCCAGCCGGTTAGCTGTCGATTCAACATCGTCCGTGTGACAGCAAAACAAAGGCGTACAACAATTGTATTATGTTTGCCGATATGCATAGTCAAAACGTTCAATTTTATTGAAAATTAATAGAAATACAAAACAATTTGGCATAAAGTTGGATACATCCATGCAATATAATAATATAATGAATATATCTAAGACACAACTATCCATAATTAAGCATTTTGGGCTTAGAAACATGCAGTACATGTGGGTACCAGTTAGTGTACCCTGCGCCAGCATAGCTATGAGGCTCATAGCAGTACACACCAGTACTAGTTAGAGGGGATTCCCCAATCTAAAAATAACTGGAATGGTTAGCTACCCTGACCACTTTTCGCGCCCTGAATACAGCTTGACCTACTTTGCCACCCTGGTGATAGTTACCCTGGCGTTAGCTTTTAACACTAGGCGAGGCAAACACCAGTTCATGCATATGGCGGCTGGAGGGAGAAGTGGGAAACAGAAGGGTGTCTGCCTAGTAGCTGACCATTTCGCCCCCCCCCCAGGTTGCTGACTGCCTCCCTCAATGACCTCAAATAGCAGTTGGACATTATAGTAGTTAGTTGACATATATCAGCATAATTACAAACAGAGTAGATAACAATTATAATTACAAGACAATTACATAATTAATAATACAAGTATAATAAATTGATACATTCCATTTCCTTCGTTTACAAACACCAACTCAAAACCCCATGAGTTGAGCGTCCGTCTCCTGTTTTGGGAGATTGGGGGATCCGAACCCATGGGATCATGGGTTCGAACCCTGGTAGAATCAAACCAATGACTTATGAATTCCACCGCTGTGTATAACTTACAGCGTCATCAAAGGCCAGTTGCTCTCATACCATGTCTATGTGGTGTGGGAGGTTAAAAATCCCTTGGGTCGGTAAAACTGTAGGCTCGGGCTTTCTATCGACCAGCAGTGGAATGAGGAAGACCAGTCATTTATGACTGAAATTTCCCCCGCTTAAACAACTAATGGACCAAAAACAACAAAATTGATACTTGTCACTTGCTAGCCATGCGTTCGGCATTATTAGGATATGGCAAGGACTGGTTTGCTCAGTGTCAGGATAATGTGACTGAGTGGGATATCAGGTCATGGTGCTGGAGGCCTGGTCTCCCAGTACTATAAAGTCGCCATGAGTGCGCACTGTCACAAGTCGGTCCCCGTCCTGATATGACCTTAGATGTTGCTAGAACATAAAACAACAACAAACAAAACAACCCCACAACCCTATAGGCTTTCCCCACGAACAACACAATACATACGGAAACTTCCAAAGAAACCCTCACCTCATCCGCAATACAAATGACTCATTTCTGGTGCTATTAATCCCTTGTGTTTGGGGCTAATCTCGCGGTTCCTTTCATCCGGGAATATCACCACCATCGATCCCCTTCCCCCTTTCATGCCTCCCGCCACCCACCCACCCACCCACCACACACACACCGCCACTCACCTGCCATAGAAATACCATCTCCCCAGGCGATGGCTGGAACACAAAGAGCAGCTCACGGCTGGTTGCCCGGTGCCGAGCTGCTCGGGCCGCCTATTGCCTCTGTCTACACGCAGGCTGATACACAGTAGAGAGGACCAACACTACTCGATTGTCTTATTTTTGGTTGTTGTCTTTTGTTTTTTTAACCTCCCTTCAATTATACTGAATATTCAAGTATTAAACCTCCGAGGATCCTCAGTCCTTCCTCCCCTCACCCCCCCCCCCCCCCACCCCCATCCCCACCCCCACACACACAAGTCTTTGGGGTTAGATATTGTCATGAGGTGTGTTGCAACATATGGAAATATAATGCCTAGAGTGGGACTCGATCCCATATTGCTGCCATTTGCAGATGAGGTGAAAGCTTCTTGGTAAATTTGCACATGTATTGTCTGTTCGTGGACTAAGCCTGTGGGGTTGTGGGTTGGTGTTTGTAAAAGAAGGAAATCTTGCATCTAGAGTGGGTGGGACTCGAACCCACATTCCTGCTATTCTGAGGATAGCGTCCTAACCATTAGTCTATTTATGCTTGGTCACGAATTCAGCTACTCTCCAGATTCCCCCCACCCCCACACACACATACACCCACTTCCATCGCTTTACGTGGTGTTATAGGAGTTGTTGCAACATAGGGAATATAATGCCTGTAGCGGGACTCGAACCCATCCCGCTGCCATTTTACGGTGTTCCTAACCTCTAAGATGACCTTCCCCTCTCTAACACAGACACGTCCACCCCTTTACTAGTGTGGTGGAAGGTCTTGCAACATAGGGCAATATAATGCCTAGAGTGGCACTCGAACCCATATTGCTGCCATTTCAGGGTTGTCCTAACATCTCCAGAACCCATTTCCCCCCACACATACCCTTCCATCGCTTCAGTAGTATCATAGAAGGTGTTGCAACACATGGAAATGCAACATATAGAAATATAATGTCTGTAGCGGGACTCGAACCCACCCCATTGCCATTTTATGGTGTTCCTAACTTCTGAGACGACTTGCTCCTCTCCTACACACACACCTCCATCCATTTAGTAGTGTCGTGAGAGGTGTTGCAACATAGGGAAATATAATGCCTAGAGTGGGACTCAAACCCACATTACTGCCATTTTATGGTGGTTCTAACCTCTCCAGACTCCCCCCCCCCCTATACACACGTCCATCGCTTTAGTAGGATTAGGATTACTAGCGGAGGGTACGGAGTGGTCAGGGTAACACGGTCGAGCAAGGGAACAATGAAGGATGTCCTTTAACTCAGTGTGGCATCACTATAAAGCTATGAGATTCCACCCTGACAGAATATTGGATGTAGCTAGGGTCCTGGGGCCATATGCAGGAGTCAGTGTTAGCGAGCCAAAACGCGTTTTGAGCGGATTTCTGGGTTTAGCGCTGAAAAGTTGGTATGCACGAGTGAGTGATACGCCTAACACCGCACGTTTAAGGTCTGTGACACTAACCCCGTTTCATATGACGTCTACGGGCGGTGTTAGCGTAACTTTGTAGCCAAATCTATTAAATGCTGTCATATTTAACAGAATTAAATACGCAATAAGTGAAATTTCATGAAATTAACCCTAAATTCGAAGCAATATTAACGCTGCCACCGTAATGGTGGCGATATTAATACTTATATTTTCGAATCGACGAACGTAAAGTAAACAAATGGCCGCCGCTGCCAGTATGGAAAGCGACGTCGATGCGGCGGCTGCGGCGATTTGTTTACATTACATTCGTCGATTCTAAAATATAACTATTAATATCGCCGCCAATGCGGCGGTAGCCTTAATAACGCTTTGAATTTAGGGTTAAATTGATAAAATTTCACTTATTGCGTATGTAATTCTGTTAAATATGATCGCATTCAATAGATTTGAGCATAATATACGGCTACAAAGGCAGAGGGATTTCCCAAATCTATAAATAAATTCACGTTTAGCTATAATGAAGTGTTACTCGCTCCTGCATATGACTTGACAGATTTCCCGACGTCGGTGATAGCTAAACGGTAATAGGCTCTAACACGAAACCCCGCTAACACTGACTCCTGCATATGGCCCCAGGACGCCAATCAATCAATACATCGACCAATCAGTCAAAGAAAGCCCAAACTGAAAGCCAATTAATTGAATTTGGAAGCCTGCAACAAGTAGCATCCAGTACACTGAACTGTTCTCTGTATATACCTGGTGAGCAACTCCATATTGAAATTTGCATAGTCAGGAAATTTTCAAAAGCAAAACATTGATCTAGATTTGAACCTAGGTTATCGAACTTAGATACTAGTTGCATAGTCAGATAAAAGTATCAAATTTTCAAAATGAAAACACTTGGCTAGGTTCTATACTTCATATCCAACTTAGATACTGATGCACTTACTCAGTATTTGTTGCCACATAGAAGGGAATTCTAAGTCAATTTAAAGTTGCATAGTCCGATTTCTGTATTTTTTCTGAGATAAATATATTAGATCGATCATTAGTATCTACTTTACATTAGTTCAAAGTTACTTTTATTTTAAATGGTAAACTTTTAAGATATTTTGAGTGTAAACATGGAAAATTAGTTTTGGCAAGCGTGCCAAAACTCTGACACCATAGACTTCTGCAGTAACAGGTTCTATTAAATTTACTCTACGAAGAAACAAATGCTTAAGGTAACAGTGCACATGCATGATGACTTTATAGTGCTGCCCACTGGGAGACCAGGCTAATTATATCCCACACAGTCATATTATCCTGATACATATATTAAATTGACTTCTGCACAGAAACAAATGCTTAATAAGTGCATCAGTATCTAAGTTAGATATGTAAAATCAAATCTAGATAATTGGTTTGGTTTTGAAAATTTGATATTTCATCAGACTATGCAGCTGTTACTGTTGAAGCATATGGGGGTCCAGTATTTCCATGTGCATTCAAACATTAATTTGTTATGTTTTCACCCCCAAATATCTCCAAAGTTAACCCTTTAAAATAAAATTTGCTTTAAATTAAAGTAAGGTAGATAATAACGATCAACATACTATATTTCTGTCTACAAAGAATACCAAGGCAGACACTCAAAAGCATCGGATTATACTACTTTAAAATACAAACAAAAATTAGGGATTCTGACAACGTTTAATAATGTTACTCACACTCACACCTGGTATTCTACCCCGTCTCCCCCCCCCCCCCCCCCCCACCCCCCCCCACACACACACACCCCCCCCCCCCCCCCCCCCCCAATCACCAAATGAATTGGGACAGTGTGCACTCATGGCGATTTTATAGTACCTCTCCACTGGGAGACCAGGCTGCCAGCACTATGACTATGACCCGATATCCCACCCAGTCACATTATCCTAACACTGAGCGAACCAGTCCTTGCCCTGTCCTAATATCCTAATAATAATGGTCACTGCCACCAAATCTAATGCAATAATGCAATGCTAACATTGCGACCATTATTGCCGTGGTGGGGGGGGCGGAGAAGAGGATTGTGTGTGTGTGTTGTGGTGTATGTCCTAGCAACATCTAAGGTAATATAAGAACAGGTACCAAATTGTGACAATGCACATGCATGATGACTTTATAGTGCTGCCCACTGGGAGACCAGGCTGATTATATCCCACACAGTCATATTATCCTGATACAGTACTGAGCTAACCAGTCCTTGTCCTATCCTATTAATACCGAGCTTCAGGCTCAGTAGTGACAAGTGCCAATTTTATAAGTCATTGGTTTGAGTCGGCTGGGATTCGACGGAGGTGAACTTTTATACCCTACACTAGTCTGGTTCTGACAATACAAGGAGTCAGCCATCCTGCTCACGTAATTCAATCACTCTTAAAAACGATTACGCCGGTGGCAGACAGGTTGGTCAGAGTCAGGCATTACTCTAAATGTGTACCCTCCGATGAGCTTGATGAAGCGGCTTCTTAGCGTTCAGTCATGCAGATCTGGGCTGGCCTCGTTCTGGCCCTCACTCTCTCATCTCAGTCATCTGTAACTGTTAGCGAGGAAGACAGGCGCCCATCAGCTGTACATCAAGCCTCCTGGTCCCTGTCTAATGGAGCGAGCACCCGCCTAAATCATACAACTTGTGCCAGTCACATGACCCACCTAAATCATGCAACCTGTGCCAGTCACATGACCCACATAAATCATGCAACACGTGCCAGTCACATGACCCACCTAAATCATGCAACCTGTGCCAGTCACATGACCCACCTAAATCATACAACCTGTGCCAGTCACATGACCAACCTAAATAATGCAACCTGTGCCAGTCACATGACCCACCTAAATCATACAAAACATTCCAGTCACATGACCCACATAAATCATGCAACACATGCCAGTCACATGACCCACCTAAATCATGCAACATGTGCCAGTCACACGACCCACCTAAATCATGCAACACGTTCCAGTCACATGATCCACATAAATCATGCAACACGTGCCAGTCACATGACCCACCTAAATCATGCAACCTGTGCCAGTTACCTGATCCGCCCAAATCATGCAACCCGTACCAGTCACATGACCCACCTAAATCAGGCAATCCGAATCAGTCACCCAATCACTTGACCCACCTAAATCATGAAAAACCATTACAAGTGATACAAACCATCCCACTTATGCAATCTAGCCATGTCATACTACCCACCCAAGTAATGGACCATATCCCATTTCATAAAACCCAACCAAATAACACAACCTACCCAAATCACACAATGCACCCAAATCACACAATGTACCCAAATCAGACATCTCACCTAAATTACATAACCCACCCAAATAACGCAATACACCAAAATGACACAACCTACCCAAATCACACAATGTACCCACATCACACAATGCACCCAAATCAGACATCTCGCCCAAATTACATAACCCACCCAAATAACACAATACAATGACACAACCCACCGAAATCACACTATTCACCCAAATCACACAACCCACCCAAATCACGAAAGTCATAAAAATCACAAAACTCAGCCTCAACCCTTACCTCATCACAATTTAGCTGTGCCAGCATTCATGACTACCCTACCAGAGCCCCCACCACCCGCCCCCACCCCCACTTCGTCCATACTCATGCCCCTTAGCTTCGAGACCCCTCTACCCCCCACCCCCACCCACACCCACACCTCCCCTCCTTTCTTCCCTCTCACAAAGAGAGGCCCAGATAGATCTAACAACTATGGATCTTGCTTAGCCCAAGGGCCCCCCTTCCCTTTCTTCACGGCTCCTCCAGGGTTCTGATAAGAGGTTGGTTGGGAGCCGGCCTCTGCCTCCTCAACCCCCCCCCCCCGCCCCTCCATCCCCAACCCACCTCCCAGCGCCCCCAGATCCCCATCAACCCACGAGCTGTCCATCCGCCGAGAGAGGCGGAGAGAGAGATTGACACTGGCTGGACTTGCAAGTCAATATCAGCAGCGTAGTGTGTGATGGGGGGGGGGGGGTAGGAGGGGGAGGGGGGGGGGCTGAATGGAAGGGCGATGGGCAGATGGGGGGGGGGGGGAAATGGGGGGGGGGAGATTTACTTCGACTAGAGTAACTCAGCAAGCCGCAAAGTTAACGAAATGTGTCAATCAAAGAAATAGTGATCACATGGGACTCTATATATTTGGGGCAGCACTATAAAGTCGCCAGTGTTGCGGACCGAGGGGCTGGGAGCCGAGCACGGTAAGCACCGTGTAGTGTTTGTTTATTTGTTTGTTTGAGTTTTACGTCCTGGCAACATCTAACGTCATATCAAGACGGGTACCGACTTGTGACAGTGCACACTCATGGCTACGTGCATTGTGCTGCCCCACTGGGAGAACAGGCTGTCGGTACCATGACTTGATATCCCACACAGTCACATTATCCTGCTTTTGAGCAAACCAGTCCTTGTCCTATCCTATTAATGCCGGATGCCAGGCTTGGGAGTGACGAGTATTAATTATATAAGTCATTAGCTTGACTCGACTCGATTTCGAACTACGGACCTTCCGCACGGGAAGCCTACGCACTACCGATTCAGCAACCTCGTCCGGGGTGTGGTATGAATGATGTTCGTGGGTATATATATATATATATATATGTATATAAATATAAATATATATATACATACATTTGTTGGGGTGGAGGGAGCTGGGCATGGAACATGTGGTATGAATGATGTGGGCGGTGTGGGGTGTGGGGGGAGCTGGGGGTATAGACCATGTGGTATGAATGATGTGGATGTATGTGTGTGGGGGAGTGGGGTACAGTGTGGGTGTGTGGGGGGGGGTGCAGTGTGGGTGTGGAGGGGTTGCATTGTGTCCATGTCTTTATCAGGACGTGCAGAGTAATGGCGACCCCCACCTTCCAAGGCTCCCCTACAACAACCAACATCAATAACACAATAATATCACCATCAGACGCCATGGTTGAATAAGTTAAGCATCCATCTCTCGTTTGGGTAGATCGTGGGTTTTCAACCCTGGTCGAGTTAAACCAATGACTTAAAAATTGATAATTGTCACTTCCTAGCCAGGTGCTCGGCATTATTAGGATAGGCAAGGACTGGTCGGCTCAGTGTCAGGATAATGTGACTGAGTGGGATATCAGGTCATGGTGCTGAAGGCATGGTCTCCCAGAGAGGCAGCACTATGAAGTCACCATGAGTGCGCACTGTCAAAGGTCGGTACCTGTCCTGATATGACCTCAGCTATTGCCAGAACATAAAACTCCAACAATCAACCAACAGATTCACAATGACACACCCCTACTGAAAACCACCCCAACATCACAAACTCCCCACAGGGGTTGAGTGTAGAGGGAGCGGGCAGTTAGTTACTACGGATATGAGCTGTTGTAGATTACGGGAGTTGCTGTGTTGTTTATTAATTTTTGCGTAGTTGGTTGTTGAAGTTTTACGTCCTGGCAACATCTAAAGTCACATCACGACGAGTACTGAATTGTGGCAATGCGCACTCATAGTGATTTTATAGTGGGGCCCCACTGGGAGACCACGCTGCCAGCACTATGACCCGATATTCTACCCAGTCACATGATCCTAACACTGAACCAACCAGTCCTTGTCCTGTCCTAATATCCTAATAATGCCGATCCCCTGGCTAGGAAGCGACAGGAATACATTTTCAAGTCATTGGTTTGACCCCTGGCGGGAATTGAGATGATAAGTATTAATTTATAAGTTAAGAGATATTTGACAATGGGCTCGCATCCCACGATCTACCAAAACGGGAGATGGACGCTCAACACTCAATTTTCGCGTGGAGTGGTGGGTAGGTATGTGGTGGCGGGGAGGGAGGGCGTGAGGGGGGAGTGGGGGGATGGGGGTGACGGGGGCGGGGGGGGGGGGGGGAGGGGGTGATGGGGGTGACGGGGGAGGAGGGCGAGGCGACAAATCGGTGACGGTGAAGCAAGGCTTCGCCGGCCGGCTGAGGACAAATAAAGGTACGTGCTCACGGCCACCGCCCCGGGTATTGATCACCGACACGATGAAAGCATGCTCACGGTTTGTAGGTGTAAGGGGCGGGTTGATGGAGGGGGTGGGAATGGAGGAGGGGAGGGGAGGAAGGGATGAGGGGAGGAGCGGAGGAGGGGAGGAGGGGAGGGAGGGGAGGAGGGGAGGAGGGAAGGGAGGGGAGGAGGGAGGGAGGGGAGGGGAAGGAAGGGAAGGGAAGGGAAGGAGAGGGAAGGAGAGGGGAGGGGAGGGGAGGGGAGGGAAGGGAAGGGAAGGGAAGGGGGGAGGGGAGGGGAGGGAAGGGAGGGGAAGGGGAGGGAAGGGAAGGGAAGGGGAGGGAAGGGAAGGGAAGGAAGGGGAGGTAAGGGGAGGCAAGGGGAGGCAAGGGGAGGCAAGGGGGGGGGGGGAGGGAAGGGGAGGCAAGGGGAGGCAAGGGGGGGGGGGGCAGAGGAGACCGGCGGGAGGAGGAGAGTGGTGGACGGAGAGCTGAATAGTTAAAGGGAAGGCTCTGTTATCGGATACTGATTAGTAGTGTGTGGGGTGGTGGTGTGGTGATGTGGTGTGGTGATGTGTTGTGGTGATGTGGTGGGGTGATGTGTTGTGGTGATCTGGTGTGGTGCTGTGAGGATGTGGGGGTGTAGGGGAGTCCGTGTGGTGGTGTGATGTGGTGGTGTGGTGCGGTGGTATGGTCTGGTGATGTGGTGATGTGGGGGGGTGTCGGTGTGGTGGTGTGCGGGGGGGGGGTGTTCGTGTGGTGGTGTGGGGGTGTGTTCGTGTGGTGGTGTGGTGATATGGTGTGATGGTGCAGTATGGTTGTGTGGTGTGGCACTGTGGTGGTGTGGCAGTATGGTGGTGTGGCCGAATGGTGGTGGGGTGGTGTGAGTGATTTGGCACTGTGGTGGTGTGTTGGTGTGTGACACTGTTGTGGCAGTGTGGTCGTGGTAGTGTGGTCGTGGTGTGGTGGTAATGTAGTGGTAGTGTGGTGGTAGTGTGGTGGTAGTGTGGTGGTAGTGGGGTGGTCGTGTGGTGGCAGTGTGGTGGCAGTGGGTTGGTACTGTGGTGATAGTGTGGTGGTGGTGTGGTGGTGGTGTGGTGGTACTGTGGTTTTAGTGGGGTAGTAGTGTGGTGGTACTGTGGTTGTAGTCAGGTGGTAATGTGGTGGCAGTGTGGTGGCAGTGTGGTGGTAGTGTGGTGGTAGTGTTGTGGTAGTGTGGTGAGTGTGAGTGATTTGGTACTGTGGTGGTGTGTTGGTGTGTGGCACTGTGGTGGCAGTATGGTCGTGGTGTGGTGGCAGTGTGGTCGTGGTGTGGTGGTAATGTAGTGGTAATGTAGTGGTAGTGTGGTGGTAGTGTGGTGGTAGTCGGGTGGTAGTGGGGTGGTCATGGGGTGGTCATGTGGTGGCAGTGTGGTGGCAGTGTGGTGGCAGTGTGGTGGTAGTGTTGTGGTAGTGTTGTGGTAGTGTGGTGGTAGTGTGGTGGTAGTGTGGTGGTAGCGGCGTAGCAGGGTGGTGGCAGTGTGGTGACAGTGTGGTGGCAGTGTTGTGGTAGTGTGGTGGTAGTGTCGTGGTAGTGTGGTGGTAGTGTTGTGGTAGTGTGGTGGTATTGTGGTGGTAGCATGGTGGTAGCATGGTGGTAGCATGGTGGTAGTGTGGTGGTATTGTGGTGGTGGTATGGTGGTAATGTGGTGGTAGTATTGTGGTAGTGTGGTGGTAGTGTGGTGGTAGTGTGGTGGTAGTGTGCTGGTAGTGTTGTGGTAGTGTGGTGGTAGTGTGGTGGTAGTGTGGTGGGAGTGTGGTGGTAGTGTTGTGGTAGTGTGGTGGTAGTGTGGTGGTAGTGTGATGGTAGTGTGGTGGTAGTGGGGTGGTAGTGTGGTGGTAGTGTGGTGGTAGTGTGGTGGTAGTGTGGTGGTAGTGTGGTGGTAGTGTTGTGGTAGTTTGGTGGTAGTGTGCTGGTACTATGGTAGTAGTGTAGTAGTAGTGTGGTGGTAGTGTGGTGGTAGTGTGGTGGTAGTGTTGTGGTAGTGTGGTGGTAGTTTGGTGGTAGTGTGGTGGTAGTGTGGTGGTAGTGTGCTGGTAGTGTGGTGGTAGCGTGGTGGTAATGTGGTGGTAATGCGGTGGTGGTATGGTGGTGTGGGTCTTGTATTATGGTCATATGTTGTGTCCTTATGTTATGACCTTGTATTGCGACATTGTATCGTGTTTTTGATTTGGGGGGCTTGTATTGCGGCCTGGTATTGTGGCTTTGTTTTGTGCCACTGTGTTGCATAGTTGTGTTGCACCAATCCTTCCTATAGTGGCACTTGGTGCTTTCCTTGTATGTTCATATAGTGCTGCAGCGTCTTGCAGTGCTGTTCTACTGCACACTGAGTGCTCTCAGGGAACACTACATTGTCCGAACAGTAAAACCAGCCAATATTATAATAAAAAGTCACCATTTTACATACACACGGGAAAATACAACCATCCGGATACATGGATGGAGTGATTTCAAATTGGTCAACACCGAACGCTGTGGCCCATTTGAAATCACTCCGCCCACTCACGAGGACTACAATGATACCAACAAGTATTGTACAATCGCTTCTGTTGTTCTTTAATGTACATTTACGGAGCTATTTTGCTATTTGTCGCAGGATTAAATTCTAGTGGATTCATATGGTGCTCGTGTCATTCGACCAAGCAGAAAGCACGCATGCATCAAGGTAGCGTTCGCGCAATTAACTCAGGAGTGTGACATCTGGGCTGTGACAAGGCGTGACGTCACGAAGTCAGTCACGTGAGTGGAATCGACAGATAGCATTATGTGTCCAAGACGGGCGAGAGTTGGTGAGGGATGAGAGATGGTTAGGGATGGTGAGCGATGGTGAGCGATGGTAATGGATGGGGAGACATGGTGAGAGATGCCATCTGGCAAGGTGTGGGGATGGTGGGGACGGTGGGTGGGGGAAATAATGTAGTGTCAGGGGTGTGTGTGGTGTGCATATATCACGGCATTGTCACGTGGTCATCCATACAGCGGGACGCTGTGTGGGATGTGGGCAGGTGGTGGGGGCGGGGGTGAATGGTGCGGGTGGGTGGTGTCTACTGGAGTCACTGTGATTGGATGATGAATGCTGAAAGGTGTGGTGGTAATGTGGTGGTCGTGTGGTGGCAGTGTGGTGGTAGTTGGGTGGTAGTGTGGTCGTGGTGTGGTGGTAATGTGGTGGTAGTGTGGTGGTAGTGTGGTGGTAGTGTGGTGGTACTGTGGTTGTGGTGGTAGTGTGGTGGTAGTGTGGTGGTAGTGTGGTGGTAGTGGGGTGTTAGTGGGGTGGTAGTGTGGTGGTAGTTTGGTGGTAGTGTGGTGGTAGTGGGGTGGTAGTGTGGTGGTAGTGTGGTGGTAGTGGGGTGGTAGTGTGGTGGTAGTGTGGTGGTAGTGTGGTGGTACTGTGGTTGTGGTGTGGTGGTAGTGTGGTGGTAGTGTGGAGGCAGTGTGGTGGTAGTGGGTTGGTAGTGGGGTGGTAGTGGGGTGGTAGTGTGGTCGTGGTGTGGTGGTAATGTGGTGGTAGTGTTGTGGTAGTGTGGTGGTAGTGTGGTGGTAGTGTGGTGGTAGTGGGCTGGTAGTGTGGTCGTGGTGAGGTGGTCATGTGGTGGTAGTGTGGTGGTAGTGTGGTGGTAGTTGGGTGGTAATGGGGTGGTAGTGTGGTGATAGTGTGGTGGTAGTGTGGTGATAGTGTGGTGGCAGTGTGGTGGCAGTGTGGTGGTAGTGGGGTGGTAGTGGGGTGGTAGTGGGGTGGTAGTTGGGTGGTAGTGGGGTGGTAGTGTGGTGACAGTGTGGTGGTAGTGTGGTGGTAGTGTGGTGGTAGTGTGGTGGCAGTGTGGTGATAGTGTGGTGGCAGTGTGGTGGTAGTGGGGTGGTAGTGGGGTGGTAGTGGGGTGGTAGTGTGGTTGTGGTGTGGTGGTAATGTGGTGGTAGTGTGGTGGTAGTGTGGTGGTAGTGTGGTGATAGTGTGGTGGCAGTGTGGTGGTAGTGGGGTGGTAGTGGGGTGGTAGTGGGGTGGTAGTGTGGTTGTGGTGTCGTGGTAATGTGGTGGTAGTGTGGTGGTAGTGTGGTGGTAGTGTGGTGGTAGTGTGGTGGTAGTGTGGTGGTAGTGGGGTGGTCGTATGGTCGTGGTGTGGTGGTCATGTGGTGGTAGTGTGGTGGTAGTGTGGTGGTAGTGTGGTGGTAGTGTGGTGACAGTGTGGTGGTAGTGTGGTGGTAGTGCGGTGGTAGTGCGGTGGTAGTGTGGTGGTAGTGTGGTGACAGTGTGGTGGTAGTGTGGTGGTAGTGCGGTGGTAATGCGGTGGTAGTGTGGTGGTAGTGTGGTGGTAGTGTGGTGGCAGTGTGGTGGTAGTGGGGTGGTAGTGTGGTCATGATGTGGTGGTCATGTGGTGGTAGTGTGGTGGTAGTGTGGTGGCAGTGTGGTGGTAGTGTGGTGGTAGTGGGGTGGTAGTGTGGTGGCAGTGTGGTGGCAGTGTGGTGGTAGTGTGGTGGCAGTGTGGTGGTAGTGTGGTGGTAGTGGGGTGGTAGTGTGGTGGTAGTGGGGTGGTAGTGTGGTGGTAGTGGGGTGGTAGTGGGGTGGTAGTGTGGTCATGGTGTGGTGGTCATGTGGTGGTAGTGTGGTGGTAGTGTGGTGGCAGTGTGGTGGTAGTGTGGTGGTAGTGCAGTGGTAGTGTGGTGACAGTGCGGTGGTAGTGTGGTGGTAGTGTGGTGGTAGTGTGGTGGCAGTGTGGTGGCAGTGTGGTGGTAGTGTGGTGGCAGTGTGGTGGTAGTGTGGTGGTAGTGGGGTGGTAGTGTGGTGGTAGTGGGGTGGTAGTGGGGTGGTAGTGTGGTCATGGTGTGGTGGTCATGTGGTGGTAGTGTGGTGGTAGTGTGGTGACAGTGTCGTGGTAGTGTGGTGGTAGTGTGGTGGTAGTGCTACATCCCAACTGGTACAACTACCACCGATTGCAATACTTAGTGTAAATAGTCGGGGCTGGTGGGTTCTGGCGTTCTGCTGCTGCACAGCCAATCAGCGACCAGCATTGCAATCAGAATGTGTGAATCATATAATTATCCAGCTATAGATATCAATAAGTCACTTAAAAGGGCCCAACGTTGGTGTCAACGCACCGGGGATGAAAGTGGTATCCGGCAAAAATACCAGCGGAAATGCCGTTGAGGGGTGATGGCGAATTTCCGTGAAAACAAGGAAAAAATGCTCAAGGGAGGAATGGGCGGGCAGGGGGGCGGGGTGTGTGTGGGAATAGGTGGGGGAGGGTGGGGCGCGGGGGGAGAGGGCGGAGGAAAGTGGCAGGGGGAGGAGGGGAGGGGGAGGAGGGGAGGAGGGGAGGAGGGGAGGAGGGGAGGAGGGGGGGGGGGAGGAGCGGGAAGAGGAGCGGGAGGAGATGGGGAGGAGAAGGGGCGATGGGCGGGAGATGAGGCGGGTGGAGTTGGCGGGGAATGAGGCGGGGGGAATGAGGTGGGGGAAGGAGGTGGGGGAAAGATGCTGGGGAGAGGAGGGAGAGGAGGGGGAGGAGGGGGGAAGGAGGGGGACGAGGAGACGAGATGGGGGGGGGGGGGGGAAGAGGCGCTGGGAGATATGGGGGGAGGAGGTGGGGGAAGGAGGTGGGTACCAGCGGTAGAGTGTTCTTTTTTGTGGGTCGATAGCCCCTGGGGTGGTTGGTAGCAATGGGTGGTGGGTGCTGGCCCCCAAAACAATAACTAAAGACACACACTAAAGAAGTTCCGTACTCCCAGCCGCCCGACGAGTACAAAGGGTCCACGGACTGTTCACGCACATGCGCATTGATATGACGCTCTGTGCGCTCCACTAGAACTGGCGGATTGATATGTGTGTGAGTAGGGTCATGGTCAGATGTGTGGGTGGGGTGGAAGGGGGGGGGGGATATAAGGGGACAGTGTGAGAGGAGACGGGCAAGAGTGTGCAGGAGAGTGGGGAGACTGGAGGAGGGGAGGAGAGAGTGGAGGAGAGAGTGGAGGAGAGAGTGGAGGAGAGAGTGGAGGAGAGAGTGGAGGAGAGAGTGGAGGAGAGAGTGGAGGAGAGAGTGGAGGAGAGAGTGGAGGAGAGAGTGGAGGAGAGAGTGGAGGAGAGAGTGGAGGAGAGAGTGGAGGAGAGAGTGGAGGAGAGAAGGAGAGAGTGGAGGAGGGAGGAGAGAGTGAAGGAGGGAGGAGAGAGTGGAGGAGGGGAGGAGGAGGGGAGGAGAGAGTGGAGGAGAGAGTGGAGGAGGGGAGGAGAGAGTAGAGGAGGGGAGGAGAGAGTGTAGGAGGGAGGAGAGAGTGAAGGAGGGAGGAGAGAGTGGAGGAGGGAGGAGAGAGTGGAGGAGGGAGGAGAGAGTGGAGGAGGGAGAGAGAGAGTGGAGGAGGGAGAGAGTGAGTGGAGGAGGGAGAGAGAGAGTGGAGGAGGGAGAGAGTGGAGGAGGGGAGGAGAGAGTGTAGGAGGAGGAGAGAGTGGAGGAGGGGAGGAGAGAGTGGAGGAGGGAGGAGAGAGGGAGGATGAGGAGAGAGGGAGGAGGGAGGAGAGAGGGAGGTGGGAGGAGAGAGTGGAGGAGGGAGGAGAGAGTGAAGGAGGGAGGAGAGAGTGGAGGAGGGAGGAGAAAGTGGGGAGTGGGTTGTGTGAACGGGATGGGAAGGAGAGAGAGTGTGACGGGACGGAGAGAGGGGGAAGAGGGACAGAATGGGGAGGGAGAAGGGAATGGAAGGGGAATGGGAGGGGGCAGCGGGTGGAAAGGGGGGGAATTGAGTAGGAGGGGGAGGTGACGGAAGAGTGAAAGGGTGGTGACGGGGAGCGGAGGGGAGGGGAGGGGGATGGGGAGGGGCACGGGAGTGGGAGTGAAGGGTGGCGAGGGGAGTGGAAGAGGAGGAGGGGAGAGTATAGGGGAGAGGAAGGGATGGTGAGGGGAGGGGGGAGAGGAAGGGATGCGTGGAGCATGGGGAGGAGAGAGCAGGGGGGGAGAGCAGGGGAGGGGAGAGCAGGGGAGGGGAGAGCAGGAGAGGGGAGAGAGCAGGGGAGGGGAGAGCAGGGGAGGGGGAGATGAGAAGAGGGAGGGGGACAGGAGGGACGGATACAGGAGGGAGGGGGGATAGGAGGGATGGGTATAAGGGGATGGGTATAGAGGGAGGAGAGGGGGAGGTGGAGAGGGAGAGGGGGAGAGGGGGGAGAGGATGGAGGGGTAGAGGAGGGGTAGAGGAGCGGAGGGGGAACAGGAGAGGAGCGAGATTGGGATGTGGGGCGTAGGAGTGGAAGGGTAAGGGATGAGAGGAAAGGGGGAAGGGAGTAGGACGGAGAGAGGAGGAGGGAGAAGAGGGGAGAGAGAGAAGAAGGGAGGGGAAATGGGGAGCAGGGAGTGGGAGGGGAGGAAAGTGAGAGGGGAGGGAGAGTGGGAGGAGATGGGGAAGGTTGCCAACCCCTGCCACCGTGCAAGCCTTTCGCCCCCATCCATCGATACTAAAGCTGGCCGACCTTACTGACAGCCCTGCCTGACCCTCTCTAGACTACATGCCCCTTCCATATCGATTATACCCCACAAATAGCAGAACAGCTCTAAATAACTAACAACCGTCAGTGTGGGGTTAGCTAAAAGTCCTCCTTCCGCACTAACTTCACACGCAGTTCAGCATATTTAGTTGCTTTTGTTGTTTTGTTGTTGTTATTATGTTGTTTTTGTTGTTTTGTTTGTCTGTACATTAATTGATTAAACAGGGTCATTTTCAATCACAGACAATTGGTCTTCCTCATTCTACTGCTCCTTGCCCTGTCCTAGTATTGCTGAATGCCAGGCTAGGTAGCGGCAAGTATAAATTTGTACGTCCTTGGTTTAACTCGGCCATTGTTTGAAACCGGGGTTTAGAATTCCACGCCCTACCGAAACAGGAAGCGGGCGCTCAACTCATTTGGCCACCCCATCTGGTTGATAACCACTAATTTATTCAATAGTAAAGATAACATTCTCTTTTACTTGTCTGCAATTAGGGATTCATGAGTCTAAACAACTGGCCCAACATATAATCAACAAAGCCGCTCCAACAGTTGAACGTACAATACTAACATTACAAGTGCAACCATTGCTACCAGAAGACTGTCAACACTAAACACCAAACTGCAACTAACAAAGTCACATAACTAGTGAGAATGAGGTAACAATAGAATATTCTTTTTCAACTCCCACCAATCCACTTCTCATCTAATTCCAACTGAATGGTTGACTGCCACTACCATCATCATCATCATCATGCTGTCGGTCGCGATGCGACAAATACTGCTTTCATTACTTGACTGCTGCTATGCGGTTGTACATTTCATGAAAGCTGCCTGCAAAAGTGTTGAAGTGCTGCTGGCTTTTGCAAGTTACCAGCGGCACTCTCTCGGGGAGCAAATAGAGGTTTCACACCAGCAAGAACATGTCAAGGCAGGCGCAAAACTATTTGTCCCTGCAGTGGCTGGTCGGGAGATGTTGGGAGTTCCATACATCAACCACCCTAAATGCTGCCACAGTGACATGATTTTCTGTTCAGGGTTTGCTCCCTTAGCCTTCGCTTCTGTCAAGAACCTGTACCACAAGGCAGTGCCACTACCATGACCTACAGGAAAACTTAATATGCCCCACCCTCCAATTATAACCATAAAATGAATGTTGAATGTAGGCAACAAGATGTAGTGATGGGCCCAGACTGATAAATAACAGAGCCCAAAACCGATCATATGAGAGGAGTACCGAGTATATGAAGACAAGGGAATGGAATACACTGGGAGTAGAAGAAAGAAGTACAGGGACAATAGAAACATATAAAACATTAATCAAAAGAGAGCTAAATGCACTGCTAGACTAATGACAACAACAAATAAAATGAATTTAAAAAGAAAAAGAAGGATAGATAAATAAATAAATAGAAAATACACTGATAATTCAAGCAATGTTTTAGAGGGTATAGATGCTAGGTATGATACACACTAAAGGTAATCCTTAAAGTTAAAATCAAAACCTAATGACTACTAACACAGCAAGGTGAAGACATTCAGGGAAATGAACTATTGGTAACTAAACAATTATCCAATTGTAGAATGAACAAACTCACAGAGGTTTGGGGGATGTGGGAGAATGCTTACAAACAGAGAAAGAATTCATGCAGTAGTTAGCTACACAACAACTGAAAGTGATAAAATGAAGGGGAGTCACGAGACTATTACTGTCTAGCGGCGAAAACAAGTCATTAGAATTAACCGTTATGGGCAACATAAATACACCCATCACAAAAGAAAAAGAGAAAAAAGATATCGGCTACATATATACTAAATGCCATGAAACTAGTCACACTATTACCGTGGTCATGTTACACCAGTGTTGTCATATCACAATCGTATACAATTGTAAGCATATATCACTCAGTAAAGCATTATGCTATACGCTGCCAATTGTGAATGTAATACTTATTGCTGGCATACCCTAAGTCATATACTCTACATATAAATTTGTGTGTAAATAATCCTGATTTGTCCATCGGCCATAAGACGAGTGCATCGGTGCTGACAAAACGACCTATATATCAAGACCAGACGGGATGGCCGAGTGAGTTGAGCGTCCGTCTCCCGATTTGGTAGATCGTGGGATTCGAACCCACGGGTTCGAACCTTGGTCGGGGAGCTGCGGGAGGCCGGGTGTGGGACAATGATGGCGCTGACCATGGGGTAATGCGCAGCTTTAACTAACCCGACTAGATGACACAACACTACTGAACAGCAATCGGCTGCTGTCGGCTGCAGTCGGCTACAATCGGCTACAGTCGGCTACAATCTACAATCGTCCACAATCGGGTACAATCGGCTACAGTCGGCTGATGTTGGCTACAGTCGGCTGCTGTCAGATGAGGTCGGATGAGGTCGACTCAGGTCGGCTGAGGTCGGCAACAGTTGGCGGCAGCCGGCTTGGTGAAAACTGCGCATTCTTGGACAGTCGGGGGCAGGTCTGCATTGTTGATAGTTTCGAGGATTGGGCTCGAGTCAGATCTAGGTGTCATGATGATTGCGTTATGGTGCGACCGGGTTGGTGTGTGGGTGAGTGGACGAGTGAATGGACGAGTGAGTGAGTGAGTGAGTGAGTGAGTGAGTGGAGGATTGAGCAGGTGGGTGGGTGGATGAGTGGATGGTCAGATGGTCAGATTCTCGCTTAGGACCAGTATCACTTGTTGCTAGGTTTTGTTGCTAGGTTGAGGGGTTATGTCAGGGAGGGTGGGAGGTTGGGGGGTATGCGGAGGGTGGGAGGGTGGGGGTATGCGGAGGGTGGGAGGGTGGGGGTATGCGGAGGGTGGGAGGGTGGGGGTATGCGGAGGGTGGGAGGGTGGGGGTATGCGGAGGGTGGGAGGGTGGGGGTATGCGGAGGGTGGGAGGGTGGGGATATGCGGAGGGTGGGAGCGTGGGGGTATGCGGAGGGTGGGAGGGTGGGGGTATGCGGAGGGTGGGGGTATGTGGAGGGTGGGAGGGTGGGGGGATGCGGGGGGGTGGGGGGGGGGGGGGGGGGGGGGGGGGGGTGGGAGGGGGGGGGGGTGGGGGGGTGGGGAGGGGGGGGGGGTGGGGGGGGTGGCGGGGGTGGGGGGGGGTGGGGGGGGCGGGGGTGGGGGGTGGGGGTGTGGGGAGGGGGGGGGGGGTGGGGGTATGGGGAGGGGGGGGGGTGGGGGGGGTGGGGGGGGGGGGAGGGTGGGGGGTGGGGTGGGAGGGTGGGGGGGGTGCGGGGGGGGGGGGTGGGGGTGTGGGGGGGGGGGGGGGGGTGGGGGGGGGGGGGAGGGGGGGGGGTGGGGTTATGGAGGGGGGTGGGGGGGGGGGGTGGGGGGGTGGGGGGGGGGGGGGTGCGGGGGTGGGGGGGTGGGCGGTGGGGGGGTGGGTGGGGGGGGGGGGGTGGGGGGTGGGGGGGGTGGGGGAGTGGGGGGTGGGGGGGTGGGTGGTGGGGCGTGGGGGGGTGGGGGTGTGGGGGGGGGGGGGGGAGGGGGGGGTGGGAGGGTGGGGGGGGGGTGGGGGGGGGGGTGGGGGGGGGGGGTGGGGGGGGGGGGGAGGGGTGGGGGGGGTTGGGGTGGGGGGGGGGAGGGTGGGGTGGGGGGAGGGGTGGTGGGGGGAGGGGGGGGGGGTGGGGGGGGGGGGGGGGTGGGGGTGGGGGTGTGGGTGGGGAGGGGGGTGGGTGAGTGGGGGGGGTGGGGGGGGGCGGGTGTGGCTGGGTGACGGTGGGTGGGGTTGGGGTGAGGCGGGGAGGTGGGCGGCGAGGGTGGGGTGTTGGGGGGGTGGGGGGTGGGGGGAGGGGTGGCGATGGGTGGGGGATGGGGTCAGGTGGGTGGGCCGTGCGGGTGCGGTGGCGGGGGTTGGGTGGGGGGGTGGGGTGGGGTGGGGTGGGGGGGGAGGGTGGTGGTGTGGAAGATTTATTGGCTAGATGGTGGGTGTGAGTGGCTTGTTGTCGCATGGACGGTGTTGGGATGAGCCGAGTACTTTACGCCAAGGGATTTGTAGCCTCCACACCACTAGGGTGTAGCAGGGTGGAATCATTGGAGGGTGGGGGGGGGGGGGTATGGGGGGTGACGACGGTTGGTGGGGGTCGGACATGAGAAGTCGCTTCTGCGGCAGAGGGGGGGGGGGGGGGTACCTGGGGGGTGTGGTGGTGAGGGGGGGAGGGTGGGGGGGTGGAGGGGGTGTGGGTGCGGGGGGGGGGGGGGGGGGGGGGGGGGTTGAGGAATGGATGGGTGAGTGATGGGGTCTGTGAGTGAGTTAGTGGAATGAGGGTTTGATCGGTAGGATGGGTGAGAGGTGAGGTCTGTGAGTGGGTGAGGGGTGAGTGGGGTGAGATTTTGAGGGATGGGGTGAGAGGTGGGGTGAGAGATGGGAGTGAGGAGGGGTGTTTCGGGGGGGGAGTTTTCGGAGGTGAGGTGGGGTGGGAGGTGGGGTGAGGGTGAGAGGGGGGGTGGGGGGTGGGAGGTGGGGTGGGGGTGGAGGGGGGGTGGGGGTGGGGGTGGGGGTGGGGGGGTGAGATGGGGGGTGTGGGGGAGGGTGGGGGAGGTGGGGGGGGGTGGGGGGTGGGGTGGGGGTGAGAGGTGAGGGTGAGAGGTGGAGGTGGGGTGGGGGTGAGAGGTGGGGGTGAGGGTGGGGGGGGTGGGGTGGAGGGGGGGGGTGGAGGGGGGGAGGTGGGGTGGGGGGGGAGGGTGGGGGGGGGGGTGAGGGTGGGAGGTGGGGGGGGGGTGGGGGTGGGGGGTGGGGTGAGGGTGAGAGGGGGGTGAGGGTGGGAGGTGGGGTGAGGGGGGGAGGGGGGGGTGGGGAGGGTGAGAGGTGGGGGGGGGGGTGAGGGGTGGGGGGGAGGGTGGGAGGGGGGGGGTGGGGGTGAGAGGTGGGGGTGGGGTGAGGGGTGGGGGGAGGGTGGAGGGGGGGGTGGGGTGGAGGTGGGGGGGGGTGGGGTGGGGGTGGGGTGAGGGGTGGGGTGGGGGGGGGAGGGTGGGGTGAGGGTGAGGGGTGGGGGGGTGAGGGTGGGGGGGGGGGGGGAGGGTGGGGGGGGGGTGGGAGGGGGGGGGAGGGTGGGGGTGGGGGGGGGGTGAGGGGTGGGGTGGGGTGGGGGTGAGAGGTGGGGGGGGGTGGGGGGGGGGGGGGGGGGTGAGGGGGTGGGGGGGGGGGGTGGGGGGGGGGGGGGGGGGGGGGGGGGTGGGGGGGGTGGGGGGGGGGGGGGGTGGGGGGGTGGGGGGGGGGGGGTGGGGGGGGGTGGGGGGGGTGGGGGTGGGGGGGGGTGGGGGGGGGGGGTGGGGGGGGGGGGGGTGGGGGTGGGGGGGGGGGGTGGGGTGGGGGTGGGAGGGGGGGTGGGGGGGGGGAGTGGGGTGGTGGGGGGGGGGGGTGGGGGGGGGGGGGGGGGGTGGGGGGGGGGGGGGGTGGGGGGGGGGGGGGTGGGGGGGGGTGGGTGGGGTGGGGGGGGGGAGGGGGGGGGGAGGGGGGGTGGGGGGGAGGGGGGGGGGTGGGGGGGGTGGGGGTGGGGGGGGGGGGGGTGGGGGGGGGGGGGGGTGAGGGGTGGGGGTGGGGGGGTGGGGTGGGGGGGGGGGGGAGGTGGGGGGGGGGGTGGGGGAGGGGGGGTGGGGGGGGAGGTGGGGGGTGAGGGTGAGAGGTGGGGTGAGGGTGAGAGGTGGGGTGAGGGTGGAGGTGGGGTGAGGGTGAGAGGTGGGGTGAGGGTGAGAGGTGGGTGAGGGTGAGAGGTGGGGTGAGGGTGAGAGGTGGGGTGAGGGTGAGAGGTGGGGTGAGGGTGAGAGGTGGGGTGAAGGTGAGAGTGAGAGGTGGGGTGAGGGTGAGAGGTGGGGTGAGGGTGAGAGGTGGGGTGAGGGTGAGAGGTGGGGTGAGGGTGAGACGTGGGGTGAGTGTGAGAGGTGGGGTGAGCGGTGTGGTGCGTGATAAACAAAGTGACTCTACTTCAGGGTTGCAGTTGGGCAGCACTAAAAGGTCGCTATGAGTATGAGTGCGCACTGTCACAAGTCGGTTCCCGTCCTGAATTGACCTTAGATGTTGCTAGAAAGTAAAACTCCAACAACCAACCAATCTTCAGGGTTGCGCCTGGTGTTCAGCTAACGTCTGCCGCCCTGCAGCCAGGCGCTTTTCCGGGACACAGGTTGTGTGTGTGTGTGAGTGTGGGTGTGAATGTGGGTGTGAATGTGGGTGTGAATGTGGGTGTGGTGTGACTTTTGGGCAGTTTTAGATCGTATACGATAGGTGGGTGCGGAAAAACGATCGTATACGGTAGGTGTGTACCTAGCATTATATACTGGTAATACTAAGTCAATTTACTAGAACCTTTAACAGCAGACGCCTATGGTGTCAGAGTTTTGGTATGCTTGCCAAAATTAATTTGGAATGTTTGTACTCTAAATATCTCAAAACTGGCCATTTAAAATAAAAGTTACTTCAAAGAAAGTACAGTAGATTATCATGATCAACCTATTATATTTATTTCAGAAAATGACAAAAACTCTAAACCATCGGACTATGCAACTTTAACCACGACAATGTTGGCCACGAAGACGCCAGGAAATAACGGGGCGACATTAATTAGCAACCGACTCGTCGAGTTGCCATGGCGACAGGGAAACGCCCGTTCTGATTGACACGTGTTCATCTGAGAGGACGGGAAGAGGGACAGGAGGAGGGGACCGACGTGAGGGGTGTGGTGGATGGAGTAGTTGTGTGTGGGGGTGGGTAGGGTGTGGTGGGGTGGGGGGTGGTTTGTTCGGCGGGGTTCGGCCGGATCCTTTCGGAAGGCGGCGCTTTGTGCAAGGCCCGCCATTCACCGCCACCACGCTACTAACAAATCACTGTCACCATGCTACCAACAAATCATAGTGATGACATGACCAACAAATCACCACCATCACATTACCAACGAATCATAGTCATGGCATGACCAACAAATCACCTCTACCACATTACCAACAAATCACTGTCACCATGCTACAAACAAATTACCACTATCACATTACCAACAAATCACTGTCACCATGCTACCAACAAATCACCACCACATTACCAACAAATCACCATCATCACACTACTAACAAATCACCGCCACCACACTAATAACAAATCACTATCATCATATTACCAACAAATTATCATCACATTACCAACAAATCATCATGATAACATTACCAACAAATCACCATCACATTACCAACAAATCACTGTCACCATGCTACTCACAAATTACTGCCATCACATCACCAACAAATCACTATCAACATGTTACCAACAAATCACTGTCATCATATTACCAACAAATCACCATCATCACATTACCAGCAAATCACTGTCATCACATTACGAACAAATCACTGTCATCACATTACCAACAAATCATAGTCATGACACTACTAACAAATCACTGCCATGACATTACCAACAAATCACCACCAGCACACTACCAATAAATCAACCCACCACACTACTAACAAATCACCATCATCACATTACCAACAAATCACTGTCATCACATTACCAACAAATCACCACCACCACATTACCAACAAATCACTGTCACCATGCTACAAACAAATTACCACCATCACATTACCAACAAATCACTGTCACCATGCTACCAACAAATCACCACCACATTACCAACAAATCACCACCATCACACTACTAACAAATCACCGCCACCACACTAATAACAAATCACTGTCATCACATTACCAACAAATCATCATCACATTACCAACAAATCATCACCATAACATTACCAACAAATCATCACCATCACATCAGTGTCACCATGCTACTAACAAATTACTGCCATCACATCACAAACAAATCACAGTCACCATGCTGCCAACAAATCACCATCATCACATTACCAGCACATCACTGTCACCATGGTACTAACAAATCACTGCCACCACATTACCAACAAATCACTGTCATCACATTACCAACAAATTACTGTGATCACATTACCAACAGATTACAGTCATCACAATACTAACAAATCACCACTATGGCATTACCAACAAATCACCATCAGTACCGTACTAGCAAATCACCACAATGACATACCAACAAATCGTCACCATGACTTTACCAACAAATCACTGTCTGCACACCACCAAAAAATCACTGTCATCACATTACCGACAAATCACAGCCATGATGACACAAAAAAATCACCATTAGAACATTACTAATAAATCACTGTCAGCGTCACCACATCACCAACATATCACTGTCAGCAGATCACCAACAAATCACTGTCAACACATTACCAACAAATCACTGTGATGATATTACCAATAAATCACCAGAACAGTCCACTGCCCCACATCTTGCCCACGTTATAACAAAATCATTGCTACCTCAACCTGTTTATCAACGTACTACCACGACTTGAACTCGCTCTTGCTTAAGCACATAACAAAGGTGGTGTAGACAGTAAGTAAGGGCACTGATTGGTGTGAACACGCCAACACACACACACGCACTCACACATACACACACAACACACACTTACAAGGTGATATGGGACAGACGCTTCATTGTGGCCACTTTCTGGTTGGTGATTAGTTCACGCCACGGCCACTAGGGGGAGTGTGGAGGGAGGTGGTGCATACAACTTCTCAACACGGTGTCGCTGTCATGCGAGCACTGTCGGAACTATCGGGAACCGGAAATGTGTGTCCCATCAACACCTCCTGCCGCTATGCACGCTGGGCCCGATGTGACGTCACGGACTAGCGCCACACAGTGAGGGTCACGTCATCGGACCTGAAGCGGGCAGCGGGAAGGATACAGGAAGGGGAGGGTGTGTGGAGGGTGTGGAGGGTGTGTGTATGGTGTGTAGGGTGTGTGGACTGGGGGAGGGGTGTGTGGACTGCGGCAGGGGTGTGTGGACTGGGGGAGGGATATGTGGACTCGGGGAGGGGTGTGTGGACTGGGGGAGGGGTGTGTGGACTGGGGGAGGGGTATGTGCTGGGAGTGGGTTGAGTGTTTGTTGAATGTGTGTGTGTATGTGTTTGGTGTGTGTTGATGTATGTTGGTGTGTGTTGATGTGTGTTGGGTGTCTGTTGGGTGTGTGCTGGGTGTGTTTGGTGTGTGTTTGGTGTTTATTGGGTGTGTATTGAGTGTGTATCGAGTGTGTATTGGGTGTGTTTGGTGTGTGTTGAGTGTGTATTGGGTGTGTGTTTGGTGTGTGTTGAGTGTGTATTGGGTGTGCATTTGTTGTGTATTGAGTGTGTATTGGGTGTGTGTTTGGTGTGTGTTGAGTGTGTATTGAGTGTGTGTTGGGTGTGTATTGAGTGTGTATTGGGTGTGTTAGGTGTGTGTTGAGTGTGTATTGGGTGTGTGTTTGGTGTGTGTTGAGTGTGTATTGGGTGTGTGTTTGGTGTGTGTTGAGTGTGTATTGGGTGTGTTTGGTATGTATTGGGTGTGTTGAGTGTGTATCGAGTGTGTATTGGGTGTGTTTGGTGTGTGTTGAGTGTGTATTGGGTGTGTGTTTGGTGTGTGTTGAGTGTGTATTGGGTGTGCATTTGTTGTGTATTGAGTGTGTATTGGGTGTGTGTTTGGTGTGTGTTGAGTGTGTATTGAGTGTGTGTTGGGTGTGTATTGAGTGTGTATTGGGCGTGTTGGGTGTGTGTTGAGTGTGTATTTGGTGTGTGTTTGGTGTGTGTTGAGTGTGTATTGGGTGTGTGTTTGGTGTGTGTTGAGTGTGTATTGGGTGTGTTTGGTGTGTATTGGGTGTGTGTTGAGTGTGTATCGAGTGTGTATTGGGTGTGTTTGGTGTGTTGAGTGTGTATTGGGTGTGTGTTGAGTGTGTATTGGGTGTGCATTTGTTGTGTATTGAGTGTGTATTGGGTGTGTGTTTGGTGTGTGTTGAGTGTGTATTGGGTGTGTGTTGGGTGTGTCTAGTGTGTGTTGGGTGTGTCTGGTGTGTGTTGGGTGCATTCTGTGTGTGTTGAGTGCGTAGTATGTGCAGAGTGTTGTCACTAGTAGCTGAAGGGCTGCCAGCCTGTCTGCCTACAATATTGGATTAGTGTCATTTTAGGCCATAGCACATTCTCCGTTCAGCCTCCAGAATATAACACTCTCCTGCAGTCTCACTACACCATAATACACCCCATACAACCACGCATACTCCAGTCTCACTTTAATAAGCATCTTAAAGGTTCAGTCCATTGGGTCTTAACATCCTCTAAGCATCTACGATCATACCAACTTGCGACGGCCCGCAATCATGACACTGAATGATCACGGTGGTGGTCGTGGCATAGCACTATAAAGCCATCATGAGCCTGTGGTCACATAACAGTGCCCGTCTTGATATGCCCTGAGATGTTGCTAGGACACAAAACCTCAACCATTCACTAACTAACCCATCATGCTAGATAAAAAGATCCACACCTATTCAGAGCAGGGGTGAAAGACAACCTTGCTCAAAGTCGCATAGTCCGATGGTTTTGGATTTCTGTATTTTTTCTGAGATGAATATATTAGATCGATCACTAGTATCTACTTTACATTAGTTCAAAGTTACTTTTATTTTAAATGGTAAACTTTTGAGATATTTTGAGTGCAAACATGGAAAATTAGTTTTGGCAAGTTTGCCAAAACTCTGACACCATAGACTTCTGCAGTAACAGGTTCTGTTAAATTGACTCAGTATTGCCTTCTACGCAGAAACAAATTTAATAAGTGCATCAGTATCTAAGTTAGATATATAGAATCAAATCTAAATAATTATTTTGGTTTTAAAAATGTGATGCTTCATCAGACTATGCAGCTTTAAATCTGGGCAAAACTGCTTCAGTAGGAATTAAGACTGTGGATGTCGTGGTTCCAGTCTGGAGTGTTTATCTATATTGGCGTAAAGTTGAGAAATTGGGAGAGAGTGCAAACAATCAAGATAGCAGCCACAGAAAGTTCTCGATTTGACTTTTAAGTCCATTAAAGCACATGATTTAATCAATTATTCACCCTAAAAGTAGCGGGCAATGATAGATAAGTAATTGACCTATTAAAAGTATTATAATTGGCATACTAGATGGCCAAATTATTTGGTGATTTCTATAACCCAGCCTTCCGACACTTTTTTCTGATGGCTTGTTTAGCAGCGCTGTTGTTTAACACACACTGCTGTGAGAGTAACTGTCCTCATCCCTAATCCAACTCACACCCATGACCCTGTAAACTCTCCCCCTGATTACAAAATGTAAAATATTATATCGTGTCAGTTTCCTGGTCACACATCAAGTGAAGAGTTCAGGTTCAAACATTGACAAACACCATTCAGGTTTAAATGAAACCATGACTACCATATTTGAGCTGAAGCTGCAATCATTCCGATAAGCAAATCCATTTTTTTCCCGCATAAACCAACAAATCCCCTATATAATACATTACCCAATATAAAATGTATAGACTTTACCTGTAAAGCACAACAAGAAACTCTTATTTGACAGAAAACAACTAAATTGGAATTTTCGGATTTGCACCTGGCGGGATGGCCGAATGAGTTGAGCATCCGACTCCCGTGTTGGTAGGTCGCGGGATGGGAACCCATGTGTTCGAACCCTGGTCAAGTCAAACCAATGACTTAAAGATTTATACTTGTCGCTTCCTATCCAGGTGCTCGGCATTATTAAGATAGTGGAATGAGGATAGTGGAATGAGGAAGACCAATCGTCCGCGATATAAATTTCCCCTGCTTAATCAACTAATGTACCAACAAACTAAAAACAAAAACTCTTCAAGTGTAGTTCGGTTAATAGATGTTGGCAGCAGGTCAATCATCGCCTGAATTTGTTGGCGCCTCCTGGAGGGCCTGCCGGTACCAACTCAAACACTTCCCGGTCCGCCAGACAGGCCAGCCTATGCCTGTCCCTATCCCTGTCCTTGAAGTTGGTTTATGCCCATATACTTATAGGACACAGCAACAGTTCTGGGTAGGAAGGTGCAAGAGTGTGTGCAAATGACGTCAGCACTGGAGGTTCGGCTGATTGTCACCAGGTGGCGATCCATCACTGACACTGCTGTTTGGTAATGCTGGCGTTAGTGATCACCAACCAGTTCCAACCGAAATTTAAAGCTGAATATGCGATGAAAGCATCACATTTTCAAAGCTAAAACACTTATCTACGTGTAGATCTGATTCTAGATATCCAACTTAGATACTGGTGCATTCATTAAATATTTATTGCCAGTTGATGTTTATATACTATGCTGCTACATCAAAGCTGCATAGTCCGATGAAATATCAAATTTTCAAAACCAAACCAATTATCCAGATTTGATTTTACATATCTAACTTAGATACTGATGCACTTATTAAAAATTTGTTTGCGCGTAGAAGGCAATACTGAGTCAATTTAACAGAACCTGTTACTGTAGAAATCCATGGTGCCAGAATTTTGGCAAGGTTGCCAAAACTAATTTTCCATGTTTGCACTCAAAATATCTCAAAAATTTACCATTTCAAATAAAACTAAATTTGAACTAATGTAAAGTAGATACTAGTGATCGATCTAATATATTGTTGTGGGGGGTGATGAAAATGGGAAATATTGCGCCTAGAGTGGGACTCGAACCCACATCTCTTGGCATTCCGGGCCAGTGTGCTAACCATTACACCACCTAGGCACCCTGATATCAACACACTACGCATGCCTACCTGTCTATGCGGCTCCTTGCCTGAGAGGTCAGTGCAGACCACTACACTCGTCCCCCTGGAATTGTAAGTCTTTTAATGCTTACAATTACATACATACAGGCAATGCAACACACTTACATACACAGGGTAGGTTCAACAACTATACAGCGCATAGCTTGTACAGGATCATGGTCACGGCAACCAGGGTCGTTGGGGTGATGAAAATGGGAAATATCGCGCCTAGAGCGGGACTCAAACCCACATCTCTTTGCATTCCGGGCCAGTGTGCTAACCATTACACCACCTAGGCTCCCTGATATCAACACACTACCCACGCCTACCTGTCTATGCGGCTCCTTGCCTGAGAGGTCAGTGCAGACCACTACAATATTTATGTCAGAAAAAAATACAGAAATTCAAAAGCATCGGACTATGCAATTTTAACAAAACTCAGATGAACGAAGCCGATGTCCAGTATTTTGGTGTGCACAATGATATTAATTTGGCATGCTTTCCTTACGAATATCTCCAAAGGTGATACTTTAAATTAAAGTTACTTCAAAGTAAAATAAAGTAGATTATAATGATCATGATGGCTTTGAGTTTCTATCACATGGTTTTTACATATATATATATATGTATGAGTCAGCCTCACGAAAATGGGCCAATCGGTGGTCAAGTGAAGATGTTGGCGTCGCAATTCTTAAAAGTGTAGTGCATTTCTTTGTTTCATATTAAATTATCCTAGAAACAAATAAGGTTGTTGTATTTTCTCGACCTTTACATTCAGTATAAATTTAAGGTCTTTCCACCATCTCTGTCAATGCTAAACTATAATTATACCGATCGACGCCGACATCCAATGATCGACGTCGACAACTTTAACAGATGTCAGCGTCGCAATTCTTAAAGTCTTGTGCATTTCTTTGTTTTATATTAAATTATCCTAGAAACAAATAAGGTTGTTGTATTTTCTCGACCTTTACATTCAGGATAAATTTTAAGACTTTCCAACACCTCTGTCAATGCTAAATTATAATTATACCGATCGACACCGACATCCATGCTCAACGCTGACAACTTCCACCAATTGGCCTCTTTTCGTGATCCTGACCCATATATATATATATATATGTAAAAACCATGTGGTAGAATATATATATGTAAAAACCATGTGGTAGAAACTCAAAACGATCGAATTATGCAACCTGGATTATTCAATCAGGTCCAATGAAACATGAGTCAGTGTCTGATTTAATTTAATATGTGTTTTTACACCTGGAAGTGTCTAAATCAGCACTGATTTAATAGATGTGTTTACACAGCCGGAAGTGTCTAATTCAGCACTGCAGAAGTGTCTAAATCAGCACTGATTTAATAGATGTGTTTACACAGCCGGAAGTGTCTAATTCAGCACTGCGGAAGTGTCTAAATCAGCACTGATTTAATAGATGTGTTTACACAGCCGGAAGTGTCTAAATCAGCACTGCGGAAGTGTCTAAATCAGCACTGATTTAATAGATGTGTTTACAGAGCCGGAAGTGTCTAAATCAGCACTGCGGAAGTGTCTAAAACAGCACTGATTTAATGGGTGTGTTTACACACCCAGAACTGTCCAAATCAGAACCACTTTAATAGGTGTGTTTACACACCCAGAAGTGTCTAAATCAGCACAACACATACACAATTCATCATTCTTGTCACTATCTAGCCCGGTGTTGCGGTTTCCCAGGGACACCAGTTTCCCAGGGACACATTGCTTCTGCGCATGCGTCAAAATCGAACAGCATCGTCACTAACCTTATAAATTGAATATAATGTTTTTGGTAAAGATGTTTTCTATATGTGTACCAAACGATTTGTTTCTAGGTGGTGTCGTTTTAGAGATATTTAACTTTTCCTGTATTTTCTGTATGAAGATTGCTCACGGCCATTGACAATGCCTTGAGTTGGACGGTACGCGCAGTGAAAAACATTAGTTTTATTCAAAATTAATAGAAATCAAGAACCCTAACCTTATCAATTTAATATAATCTTAATGGTAAAGGTGTTTTCTATATGTGTACGAAGCGATATGTTTCTAGGTGGTGTAATTTTAGAGATATTTGATTTTTTCTGTATGAAGATTTGCTCACGGCTGTTGACAATGCATTTGAATAGAAGTGTCCCTGGCAAACTGGTGTCCCTCGGAATCCGCAACACCGGTGCTCGGCATTACTAGCATAGGGCGAACCCTGGTTAACCCAGTGCAAGGATAATGCACCCGAGTTGAATATTGGGCCATAGTGCTGGCTGCCCAGTCTCCCAGTGGGGCAGCACTATAAACTCTTCAACCCTGCGCCATTTCGCAAGCACATCGGTACCCATCCTGGCATGACCATAAATATTACTAGGACGTAAACCCCCCCCCCCCCCCCAAGAAAGTGTGTCTGATTCAGCGAAGCTCCATTCGGCCACACCGGGTAATGTGTCAAAACATCGCAGGCAGGTCTGGGCGAGTTCAAAGCCCTTTTCAAACATTGATTCGCGTTGAATTCAAGACACCTTTCACATTTGGAATTGACGATGCCTGGGGCTAGTCTGTAATATATTCCAGTTTCACCCATCACTCACGCTGCCAATATGGCGGCTGTGAGGGGGTTTGGGGGGGGGGGAGGTGTGTGGTGACGTCATCCATCCATCTTCAGTCCAGGCTGTGCCTGTGCTGCAGTTCACGTCATTCTATGGCTACGTCGTCCAATTGGTGCGCATCAGTGTTTTAGTGTCTAGCCCACCTGCTCGCAGAAGGTTGGCGTCAGCGAATTTTTAACTCCTGGTCCAAGCAAACAACAACTCACACCCACCTCTCCCCCAGGTCACCCTACAACACTGAAACCCACTCAGCCCCACCTCACATCACTCAAACTCACCCAAATGTGCCCCAACCGAAACCCATTCAGCCCCACCCCACCTCACTCAAACTCACCCAAATGTGCCCAAACCCAAACCCATTCAGCCCCACCCCACCTCACTCAAACTCACCCAAATGTGCCCAAACCCAACCCCACTCACACTCACCCCACCTCACTCAAACTCACCCAAATGTGCCCAAACCCAAACCCACTCAGACCCACCCCACCTCACTCAAACTCACCCAAATGTGCCCAAACCCAAACCCATTCAGCCCCACCCCACCTCACTCAAACTCACCCTAATGTGCCCAAACCCAAACCCACTCAGACCCACCCCACCTCACTCAAACTCACCCAAATGTGCCCAAACCCAAATCCACTAGGCCCCACCTCACTCAAACTCACCCAAATGTGCCCAAACCCAAACCCACTCACACCCACCCCACCTCACTCAAACTCACCCAAACTCACCCAATCCCACTCAGCCCCACCCCACCTCACTTAAACTCACCCAAAATGCACCCAAACCCACTCACACCCACCCTACCTCACTTAAACTCACACAAATTCACCCAAACCCACTCACACCCACCCCACGTTGCTCAAACTCACCCAGATTCACCGAAACCCACTGGCACCCACCCCACCTCACTCAAACTCGCCCAAGCTTACCCAAACCCACTGACACCCACCTCACCTCACTCAAACTCACTCAAATTCACCCAAGCCAACTCAGCCCCACCCACCTCACTCAAACTCACTCAAACTCACTCAAACTCACCCAAGCCCCCTCACACCCACCCTGCTTTACTCAAACTCACCCAAACTCACCCAAGCCCACCGACACCCATCCCACCTCACTCAAACTCACCCAACCCCACTCACCCCCACCCAACCCCACTCACACCCACGCCACCTCAGTCAAACTCACCCAAACTTACTCACACCCACCCCACCTCACCCAAACTCACCCAAATTCACCCAAACCCACTCAGCCCCACCTCACCTCACTAAAACCCATTCAACCCCACTCACACCCACCCCACCTCATCCAAACTCACCCAAACTCACCTCACTCAAACTCACCCAAACTCCTAGTTAAAAGGGCATGAGTGGGTGTTTAGAAAATCATGAGTATGTATTTAGAAAGGTGTGAGTAAGTGTTTAGAAAGGCCTGAGTTCAGAAAGGCAATGAGTGAGTGTTTAGAAAGGTGCGAGTAGGTGATTCGAAAGACATGAGAATTGCATAGAAAAGGCATAAGTTGCTGTTTAGAAAGGCGTGAGTAGGTGATTAGAAAGGAGTGCGTAGGTGATTAGAAAGGAGTGAGTGGGAGTTTAGAAATGCGTAAGGTGCCACCTACCGTTGACTGTGAAGCGGCGCAGGGTGAGCTGCTCGGCCGGCTGTGGCTTCGGCCTGGTGCGTCCGTGAGCACCTCCCTGCAAGCAACACAAGGTGCAGCTCAGTGACTGAATGGCTTCTTTATTTGTCGCAAACAGATTTCATTCACAGGAACAATAACCATGGCACAGTTGACTGACTGCATCGCTTCTTTAGTCATTTGTCGCAAACAGATTTTATTCCCATGAACAAAAACCACGATACAGCTGAGTGACTGTATGGCTTTTTTAGTCATTTGTCGCAAACAGATTTCATTCACGTGAACAAAAACCACAATACAACTGAGTGACTGTATGGCTTTTTTAGTCATTTGTCGCAAACAGATTTCATTCACATGAACAAAAACCATGGTACAGCTGAGTAACTGTATGGCTTCTTTAGTCATTTGTCGCAAACAAATTTCATTCACGTGAACAAAAACCACGATACAGCTGAGTGACTCTATGGCTTCTTTAGTCATTTCTCGCAAACAGATTTCATTCACATCAACAAAAACCATGATACAGCCGAGTGACTGTATGGCTTCTTTAGTCATTTGTCAAAAAGAGATTTCATTCACATGAAGAATAACTTATTTATGTGTCGCAAACAGATTTCATTCATACAAAGAAAGCTGTTAGGTTAGCACCGTAACAATAGTATTTTGGCCCCAGTTTGGTACAGTTATTTATACAAATATTGTTTTTAATGATAATAATGTGATAATAAAAGAGAATATGCATTAAAGCTGCGTAATCCAATCAAAGCATCACATTACATGAAGCATTAAAGTAGCGTAGTCCGATGATTTTGAGTTGCTGCCAATTTTTAGATAAATATATTAGGTTGGTCATTATAATCTATGTTACTTTAGTTGGAAGTAACTGTTATTTTAAATTGCAAACAGTGGAGATATTTGAAGTGAAAACGTCCCAAATGAACTTTGGCATTCACGGTAAGTTATGCTTGGTACACACCTACCGTATAGGATTCGCGCACTAAAACTGTGCGACTCGACCCGACCCGCTTAAAACCGAAAACGGGCCGATTTATTTTTCGAATCGCGAATCGCAATCGTATTCGGCCGGTTTTAGCCCTAAAACTAAGGTTTTATGCGCGAATCACAATCGCTAGGTGTGCGCGGGGAGTGCAGACCTAGCGATTTTTGTGTGCGAAACGGGCAGTTTTAGGTTGTATACGGTAGGTGGGTGCGCACAAACGGTAGGTGTGTACTAGGCATAAGTCTTACACCATGGGCTTCAACAGTAACCGATCCTTTTAAATTGGCTTATTATTCCCTTCTATCAGTGTCTAAGCAGCGATGGATGTTTAAAGTTGCATAGTCCGATGGTTTTGAGTTTCTGACATTTTTCTGAGATAAGTATATTAAATTGATCATTATAATCTACCTTAATTTGGTTTGAAGTAAGTTTGAATTGAAATGGATACCTATTGAGATATTGTGTTCTCTGTGGTGGAGTGGTTAGAGTGTGTGACTTTTTTCTAGGTCAGACTCCTAATCTGAGGGTCGGCGGTTCGATTCCCGGTGCCCCCAGCTCTGCCAATTTGGATTTCCACCGCTGTGTATAACTTACAGCGTCATCAAAGGCCAGTTGCTCTCATACCATGTCTATGTGGTGTGGGAGGTTAAAAATCCCTTGGGTCGGTAAAAGTGTAGGCTCGGGCTTTCTATCGACCAGCAGTGGAATGAGGAAGACCAGTCGTCTATGACTGAAATTTCCCCTGCTTAAACAACTAATGGACCCAAAAAAAAAACATGTGAAATAATTTTGGCAAACACGCCAAAACTCTGATACCATAGGTTTCTGCAGTAACAGGTTCTATTACATCTACTCAGTGTTCCCTTCTATGTGGCAACAAATACATAATAAGTGCACCAATATCTAAGTTACTGCCCCAATATCTAAGTTACTGTACAATCAAATCTAGATAATTGTTTTGATTTTGAAAATTTGATGTTTTTATCGGACTATGTCGCTTTAATGAATGCGCTGCCCTAGCAAAAGCCAGGGGAGGTGGTGAATACCTATACACCATGACACTGGAAATGGCATTTTGTTTCATGTAAAATATCTGGTAGGACAATTTCACTGCAATCTACATTAGAAACAAATCGATCCTAATAATCCCACCAAGTTTGGTCATCAAAAGGCAGGTGGTCATAGGAGCAAAGTGAGTTTAAAGTTGCATAGTGAGATGAAGCATCAAATTTTCAAAACCAAAACACTTACCTTGTTTCGATTCTATATATTTTTCTTAGATACTGGTACAGTTATTAAGCATTTGTTGTCACACTGAAGGGCATGGGGAGTCAATTTAATAGAACCTGTTACTTCATAAGCCTATGGCGTCAGAGTTTTGGTGTGCTTGCCAAAATTAATTTGGCATGTTGTCACTTCAAATATCTCCAAAGTTAGCCATTTAAACTAAAAGTTACTTCAACCGAAAGTAAAGTAGCTTATAATGATCAATTTAATGTATTTATCTCAGAAAATGACAGAAACTCAAAGTCATCGGGACTATGCAACTTTAAAGTATAGTAGGTTCTGTCGTGAACGATAGAGCTAGGAGTAGCACCAACCCCACCTTCCGCCCTCTATGCTGAAGCTGTGATCCGGTGTTGCGGTTTCCGAGGCACACCAGTTTGCCAGGGACACACCCATTCAAATGCATTGTCAACAGTCTTGAGCAAATCTTCATACAGAAAAAGTCAAATATCTCTCAAATTACACCAACTGAATAACGTTTTGCACTGCGCGTACCATCAAACTCAAGGCATTGTCAATGGTCGTAAGCAATGTTCATACAGAAAATACAGAAAAAGTCAAATATCCCTAAAACCACATCACCTAGAAACAAATTGTTTGGTACACATATACAAAACATCTTTACCAAAAACATTATATTAAATTTATAAGGTTAGTGACGATGCTGTTCGATTTTGATGCATGCGCAGAAGCGATGTGTCGCTGGCAAACTGGTGTGCCTCGGAAACCGCAACACCGGCGTACTGGTTCTCAGCTTCAGTCTTTCCTGAAGGACCAGCGGAACTCAGAATACCCGCATTAATTTTGATTGTTTGTTTGTTTATTGTTGTTTTACGTCCTAGCAACATCTCAGGTCATATCAGAATGGGTACCGACTTGTGACAGTGCGCACTCATGGCAACTTTATAGTACGGCCCCACTGGGATACCAGACCACCAGCACCATGACCTTATATCCCACTCAGTCATATTATCCTGAGACTGAGCCAACCAGTCCTTGCCCTATCCTAATAATGCTGAGCACCTGGCTAGGAAGCGACAAGTATCAATTTTTAAGTCATTGGTTTGACTCGACCAGGGTTCAAACGCAGCCCTTTGATGTCACACATGCGTCTAAATATTGTCAATCCCCAGTGAATTTGGCGCATTGTCTTTTGCACATCAGAAATGTTGATTAATCCCAATTTTAATCAAGACAAGTGGCCTTTAAAGGAAAAGAAAAAAAGGCATGCTTCATGGTGGCTTGCTCTCCAGCGCAGACTTCCTGTCGCTCCATAGACAATGGAGAGTCGACTGGGGTTTATGTGTGGAGAGTGTCAGAAGTGAGTTAATTTGCTCGGTAGTGCTCAGGATGCTGGAAGCCAAATATTTATCTCCGAATCGGTAGAGCGTGAGCATCGCATTCAGGAGATCAGGAGTTCTGTTCCCGGTCGAGTCAAACCAATGACTTATACATATTGTTATTTGTCACTTGCTAGCCTGGCGCTTAGCATTAAGAGGATAGGGCAAGGACGGGTTATCTCAGTGTCAGGATAATGTGACTGAGTAGGATATTGGGTCATGGTGCTGGTGGCTTGATTTCCCAGTGGGGCAGCACTATCAAGTCGGCAGTAGTGCACATTGTCACAAGTCGGTACCCATCCTGATATGACCTTAGATGTTTCCAGGATGTAAAACTCCAATAACCAACCAACTAGTAGACATTTGCCTGGAAGATACAGCTACTTCTAACCCCCCCCCCCCGCCCCACACACACACACCGCTGCACAACATCATCACCAAACCACACCTCTAGAGGGCAGCAGCGGTCGCTTTAAAGGGGCAGTAACATGACCAATAGAACTTTTCTTATTCACAATTGTCAGGACTGAATATACAGCCCGAATGAAAGTAGTCTCCCGCAGAAATCAGGCTGACATTAGTACACCGACGGCGAATTTCCGCGAAAACGCAGAATTCTCCTATGAGATTAGCACTGTCAGGAAATTACAGGAAAAGTGCCGGATTCAACTATCCTTTTTGCAGCTATATTATTGCCCATACCTAACTATTTCTTGTTTGGGTGTTATGTTCTAGCAACATCTAAGGTCGTATAAGAATGGGATTCGAACTAACCACTTGTTGTCATATACATCCCGAGTCCTTGGCATTTTGCTTAATGTTAATCGGTAAATAACAAAAATCGTGGAAATTCACGGAAACTCGCGGAACCTCGTGGAAGCTCGCGGAAGCTCGCGGAAACTCGCCGAAATTCGCGGAAACAAACGAGATCGTGGAGATCTTTCATCCCTGGAATATGACTAGTCAGGGTGTGTACATCTTGCCATAATCTATTTGTTTGGTTGTTGTTGCTTGATGTCCTAGCAACATCTAAGGTCATATCAGGACAGCAATAATCTATTCTCTGGGATTTACCAAAGACTAAGACGGTGCACTCCCTATCTCTCCCTTGGTAATGTAAATTTTGGAGTGCCATCTTGTGGTGGGCTTGATAAGCCCGGCTGCTGTCTCGTGTTTCACATGTAAACACATAGATAGGCCTACAAGGCGAGAGTGTCAGTTTAAAATGTTAAAAAGAGAGATTTCCTGTCATTTGGATTTGGCTGATGTTGAACCTACTGCCTGGTCCACACCTCCCTCTCCCCTGCCCTCTTTCATTCGCCCGCCCTCCCACCCTCCCTTCCCCCTCCCGCCATCTGCTCCCTCCGACCCTCCCTCCTCCTGGCTTCACCGCCATTCCCCACCCTCCCCTTCGCTCATTCCTCTTCCATCCCCCTCTCCTTCCCATCCCCACCCTTCCCTCTCCCTATCTCCCTCATCATCCACATTACCCAGTAGACTCCCAGTGCTCTGACACCACACCTCCCTCCCCTCCCCTTCCTCCTCCCTCTCCCTTCACCCCTTCCTCTCCGCCTCCCCCCACCCCCCTTTTCCCCCACACTCCCTCTCCTGCCCCCTCCTCACCCACCTCAGTCGGCACTCTCACACCATGCCACACCTCACGAGCCCCTCCCCCTCGCTGATGTAAGTGGGGTGGGGTGGGGTGGGAGAGGTCTCCACCGGTTGCATGTTTCTACTCCTAAAGAACTCCCACCACCACCACTACCTCTACCCTGTCCCTCTACCTCTCCACCCCACCCATCCCCACCACCATACACACATTCTGTGTGGTGAGGGTTGATGGTGTGTGTGGTTGGGGTGTAGGTGGGTATGGTGGAGGTGGAGGTGTAGGTGGTTTGTGGTCGAGTTGTAGGGGTCTTGCAGAGCAGCACCTCACAATCTTTAGCATCCATAAACCCCCACCATACACCTACACCCTCACCACAGCCCGAAACCTCCACCACACACACCTAAACCCCCCACCACACACCTACACTCCCACCACACACACACCACACATACACCACCGCCACACACCTACACCCTCACCACACATACCTACACCTCAACCACACACACACACCACACACTTAAACCCCCAGCAACCACACCCACCACAGACCTACACCACCACCACACCCCCATCACATCCCTAAACCCCCACCACACACGACAGCAGGGTTTCTTCTGACACTCCAATGCTATCAAAATGATCAAATGTTCTCTTGATTACACAATACAGGCTGAGTGAGCCGTCTTAGTGTTATAGGGTCTTTGGATTTACTTAGGACTCAATCATCTCTGTGGTTAAGTCCTTATTATTAGGTTCATTCAGCCCTAATGACCCAGCGCTACTAGAACTAGAAGTGGTGTAGGCCAGGGAATACCTACATAGGTGGATTTGATTTTCATATGAAAGCACACTGAAACTGGAGTACCTCACTTCTCATTTGGCAGGTCATGGGATTTGAATTGTTTGTTGTTTATCGTCCTAGCAACATCTAAGGTCATATCAGGACGGGTACTGACTTAGTAACAGTACGCACTCATGGCGACTTTATAGTGCTGTCCCACTGGGAGACCAGGCCGCCAGCACCATGACCTGATATCCCACTGAGTCACATTATCCTGACACTGAGCCAACCAGTCCTTGCCCTATCCTAATAATGCCGAGGGCCTGGCTAGGAAGCGACAAGTATCAATTTTTAAGTCATTGGTTTGACTCGACCAGGGTTCGAACCCACGATCCCATGGTCTACAAACATGGGAGACGGATGCTCTAACTCATTCAGCCATTCCGTCTGGTTAAGTATGGGATTTGAAGGCTGGCTTCAAACCCTGGTCGAGTCAGACGAATGAGTTAAAACATTATACTTGCCACTACCTAGGCTGGCACTTGGCATTAGTTCGATCGTGCAAGGAAGGGTGAAGTGGAATGAGGAAGATTCATTTTCGCGATTGAAATTTCTATTGCTTAATCAACGAATGCTACACAAAAAGTAACAACAGTAACATGTTTAGATTTGCTGAGCATTAATTATAGAGATGGGTTTTGAAGAAACAATATCAATTCCAAAGAGAAGGACCACAAAGGCTATTTTGATTAACAGAGAATTTGAATCCCTTTGACTATGTCTTATAGCCAATGTAATTCCACCAGTCCCTTCTCCGCTCGATGTCAAAGAATGGGTTAGTTGAGTGCTAACTCAGTAGCGACTGATCTATCCAGGAGAATCAGATTGGTTGGATGTTGGAGTTTTACGCCCTGGCAACATCTAAGGTCATATAAGAACGGGTACCGACTTGTGAAAGTGCGCACTCATGGCGACTTCATAGTGTTGACCCACTGGGAGACCAGGCCACCTGCACCATGACCTGATATCCCACTCAGTCACCTTATCCGGACACTGAGCTAACCAGTCCTTACCCTATCCTAATAATGCCTTGCTAGAAAGTGACACGCATCAATTTTTAAGTCATTGATTTAACTTGTCCAGGGTTCGAATCCCAAGATCTACCAAAACGGGAGACAGACGCTCAACTCATTCGGCTGTTAGGTCTGATCAGCCAGGAGGTTACAATGCAGCGAATATTCTTGTAAAGAACACATGTTAAAATCAGTTGAACAAATTTGTTTAATTAAAGTTGCATAGTCCGATAAAAGCGTCAACTTTCCAAATGCAAAACAATTATCTGGATTTGAACCTACATATCCAACTTATACCCGCAGTCACTACTGCGTGTGACCACAAAGGAATGGTGTTCGGAAAATGGTCATAAAAAGGCCCTGAGTTGTCGCCGACCTCTTTGCGACCATTTTGGTTGCAAGGAGATTCAGCTACTGCACTCAAACCTTCTTGATACCTAAATGAAACTATCAGTTGTAATAGTAACTGCCTGCAAATCCTGTTTTATCGGCCGCAAAGATAGTTTCCTGAGAAAGGCATTCCTCCAGATTATAGGCCCCCCCCCCCTTCACCTCCCCCCCCCCCCACCCCAACAACCCCCTCCTTCAGTGAGCAGCGCACGTGAGAAGAACACCACGTGACTGATAGCTAGCTAATAAGGACCTCGATTTGGAACCCCCCCTCCCCCCCACCACCTACCACCACCACCACGCATCCACAGTCCCCCTCCCCTCCAATTCTCTGGATCGATCCGAGTTCTCTTGGCGTTATTGAATTGCTCAGAAAGAGGAATTGCATTTCAAGAGGATTATAGTTAAAAACCGCCCAGGCAATATCATTAGGCTGAAGACTGCTCAGATGCTAATGTGCGCGGGGAGAGTGTAGGTGTGTGTGTGTGTGTGGGGGGGGGGTCTTTTATCCAGCGCGCAAGCCTCCTGGCGGAGGACTGTCGAACTAACGCAGTGACATCTGGGTGTGGATTTGAATCACCCTCCTCACGTCGGCTTTGAGCTTAGATTGTGTTAAAGGGGCACAGTATAGACTGTTGGAGGCAGATAGGATTAGTGCTGCGACAAAGGGCTCTCCAACAGACTTTCTGAATGGTTCCTCTGTTCATTTAACCAAATCTGTGTTTGGAGAGTCAGTGACAAGCGGCCATACCAGGCGGCGTTGGTTCACAATCGCAGCTTCCGTGTAGGACATAACACTCAGGAGAATGTTCTGGAATTCTATTTACAATTAAGGAGAGTTTGCAAACAGAATTGTTACTTTATCGGCGAGAACTGTTTGAGTGCTGTATTATCACAGACTGATGGTTTTCCTGTTTATGCACTTTCAATGGGCAGTTCTGCAATTTCTGAAACTAGTAAATCACTTCTCAAATTCTTTGTTTAAATCGATACTTGTGGAAATATTTAATTATTGTAGCTGTTATGTTTTTTAAAAGTTATATCTGACCTAGCTTGAGGCAGGTTATTATTATTATTATTATTATTATTATATATATATATATAATATACTGTATCATGAATTATGTGAGTACAAATATGCGGAGGAAATATCATTTTTGTTCGCTTGGGGTTTTATGTCCTGGTAACATCCAAGGTCATATCAGGACGGGTACTGACTTGTGCACACTCATTGTGACTTTATAATGCTGCCCCAATGGGAGGCCAGGCCACTGACACAATGACCCAATTTCCCACTCAGTTACATTATCAATCAATCAATAGTTCCGTCCTCTAGTCGAGGGTTGGATGCAATGCTTCTCCACTTGTCCCGATGGTGTGCTGTTCTGATAGACTGTGAATAATTCAAGCCTGTCCACTGTGAAATATTTGTAAAGCATGATGTTCTTGGTCTCCCTCTCCCTCTGCTGCCATTCACCTTCCCTTCCAACAATGTATGGTATATTGAACTCTGACGCATGATGTGGCCAAAATAAATAAGTTTCTTTGTCTGTATAGAGGCAAACAAGCGTTTCTTATTTCTAATTTTTCCGAGAACTTCTTTGTTGGTGATCTTCTTTGTCCATGATATTTTCATCATCCTTCGATAAGTCCACATCTCAAATGCTGCTAAACGTTTGTACATTTTCTTAGAGATTGTCCATGTCTCAGCGCCATACATTAGAGTAGGCCACACATAACACTGAAGAATACGCTTCCTTGTATTAGTCCAGGAACATCAGGTTTTAACCCGGAAAAAAATAATGTCAAACTGAATTTTTTTTTACAAGCTCAGTTCATCTTGCTGAGTAACATATCAAAAGCCCCCTAAAATCCCACCCTTGCTTCATTCCTAAAAAAATGGTGTTACCTAGCAACCATAGCTGAATGCTAAATGGCCCAGAAAATGCCCTTATGGATTAACTAATTCCACTATTAATCTAACATTTACTTGTATTTATCATTCTGATTAATAAGCAAGTACAACAATACATACGATAACACCATACATATTTATTATACATGGTAACCAATGGCAACAGCATACATTGCAGCCAAAGTATGGTAGCGCTAGCATGAATATTAGCAACCACATCCAAACTATGTCGCGATGAAAGTGTAGTAGATCATGTTATTATTAGTACAAAATATAAACAGTACAAATGGTCAATATCTTGTTTGAAACCGTTTCATATCTGTGAATTATGCTGATCAATAATATCTTACTTCATGTTAACACTCTATACATTTTGGAGAATGTTGTTCGGGCTATTGTTATCCTTCTCTTAATTAAGTTACATTATGCTGATACTGAATTAACCAGTCCTTGCCGATCCTAGTAATGCTGAGTGCCAGGCTAGGTACTGAAAAGAATTAATTTTGGAAGTCATTGGTTTGACTTTGCCGGTTTTCGAACTCCACACCGTCCACACGGGAAGCCTACACTTTTAGAGATTCGACCGATCACAATCCGCGATATGCAAATTATGTAACCTTAAAGGCCCTGTCACACTTTACCGGATTGAGGAAATTGATTGAAACAGACAAAAGTATTCTAATGTATCAATTATGTAACGGACGGTAACGGATGCGTAACAGATGGTAACAGATGGGTAACAGATGGTAACAGACAGGTAACAGATGGTAACGGATGGTAATGGTTGATAACGTATCTAAAGATCAACGGACAATTCAGTATACAAAAAGAACTATAATGAACGGCAACGGACGTGTAAAGGATATGTAATGGACAAAGAAGATCACCAACAAAGAAGTTCTCAGAAAAATTAAAAATAAGAAAAGCTTGTTTGCCACTATACAGACAAAGAAACTTATTTATTTTGGCCACATCATTCGTCAGAGTTCAATATACCATACATTGTTGGAAGGGAAGGTGAATGGCAGCAGAGGGAGAGGGAGACCAAGAACATCATGGTTTACAAATATTTCACAGTGGACAGGCTTGAATTATTCACAGTCTATCAGAACAGCACAACATCGGGACAAGTGGAGAACCATTGCATCCAACCCTCGACTAGAGGACGGAACTATTGATTGATTGATTGAATGGACGGGAACGGACGGGAACGGACGGGTACGGACGGGTACGGACGGTATCAGACAGGCAACGGACAGGCAACAGACAGGCAACAGACAGGCAACGGACAGGCAATGGACGGGTAACGGATGGGTAATGGACAGGGAATGGACGGGGAATGGACGGTAACGGATAATAACCACATATGTCAGTCCGGCGCAATGCATTACAAGTTTTGTGCATGCTCAAAACTTGTAACTGATCTGCCGGATATCAATGGATATCAATGGATATGCAACGGACACAAAACAGACTTTGCCGGATATCGATCCGGTGAAGTGTAACAGGGGCTTAATGGTGGAAATACCATGTTTATTATTTATTTAAACACCTTAAGGCCCTGTCACACTACGACGTTTCCGCCGGCGCGCCGCAATGCGCGAAATATTTGCAACCCGTCGGCACGCGTCCAACTCTTCGGCGTTTTGGGAGAAAGTTTGATGCGGCGCAGCGTGTTAGTAGCGTGCTATAAGCACGCGGCCAACACGTTTTGACGCGCGGCAGAACAACATGTCAACGTCCCACCAGCGGGTTCCCAGCGTGCCATCGGCGTGTTGTCGGCGCGCTGTCGGCGCGCTGTCGGCGCACTGTCGGTGCGTTGATGGCGCGTTGGTGTCGCGTTAGTACTGTGTCAACGCGTACATACCCGCCAGCAACACGTTAGGATGCGCCCACATCGCGTCCACACCGCGCGGCCAACACGTCCAGGCACGCCGGCAACACGTCCAATGCGCCGAGATACGCTGGAGAAACGCTAATAGCGCGCCCACTACCCGTCGATGTGACGTTACGGACATTAACTGACGTTGATCAACGGTCTGCCAGCGTTCTGCCGGCGCGCCCCCAACGTGTGTCAACGTGTTGCTAACGCGTCCGTAACGCGCCCGCCAACACGCTGCCGCGCTTTGCGGCCCGTCGAAAGTTTTGTGCAAGCACAAAACCTTGACGCGGCTCGACGCGCGCCGACGTATCCATTCACACGTTGCTATGTACCGACGCGCCGGTAACGCACCGGTAACGTGCCGGCAATGCGTCGGTAACGTACCGGACGTGTACCAACGTTTTGAACAAAAACCCAACCCGTTGGCACGCGTTGGTGAGAAACGCCGTGGTGTGACAGGGCCTTTAGTGTCATGTATATTATTCATTAGAAAAGCCAAATTTGCGATAATTATTTTTGTTAATTAATAACTTAACGTGACATTAACGGGGACTATCTTGTTTTCCAATTCTAAAAGGAATGGACACAGACAAGTTAACATGAAGTAGCTTTTGTTTTGAAAATGAACAAATAATAAATTAACTTGACAGTGTAGTAGTCTGCAATGTCCTCTTAGGCAAGGACCCACTTATACAGGTTGGCACGGATAGGGTGACCGCATCAGGGAGCCTATATAGTCTAACGGTTAACATGCTAACCCAATATAAAGACTAGGTCTCCATAAAGTAAAGTTGAATCCCTCCTCCAACTAATAGATTTACCACTCGTCGTGGTCACCAGTATGTAAAGTCTACTGCTCGAATCTGTGGTTGTGTAGGCAGGCTATAGTGAAATCAATACAGGCAAAGAGAAAGGAAGAGTATAAAATGTGAAAGAAGAGAGAGAGTCAAGCCCTCTGGTTTATTATTTATATGGTACATGGATTCAGTGTAGACTATCACCCCACCCTATTCTCCCAATGAGAAACAAGCATTATTAGCTCTACCAATAGGGATCCAGCATTCCTGGTCCCACCACCACCACCAAGCTGTGTGGCTCCCCTGGGGCCGTATGCATGGCGCAGGGGTAGCGCTCTACCTCTCGGGGTAGTGGGGATTTCCGGGGTAGCGGCGAAAAGTTGCTATGCATGTGACCGGGGTAAGGATACCCAGGGGGGGTAAAAGTAGGGTAAGCTACCCCCACTCAGTAGCAGGTATAAGGGCTGGGGTAGGGACCTACTCGGGCCAAATCTATCAAATGCGATCATATTTAACAGAATTACATACCCAATAAGTGAAATTTTATCAATTTAACCTTAAATTCGAAGCGTTATTAAGGCTACCGCCGCATTGGCGGCAATATTAATAGTTATATTTTCGAATCGACGAACGTACAGTAAACAAACCGCCGCCGCTGTCAGTTTGGAAAGCGACGTCGATGCGGCGGCCGCGGCGATTTGTTTACTTGGAAATCCCTCTGCGTTTGTAGCCATATATTAGGCTCAAATCTATTAAATGCTATCATATTTAACAGAATTATATACGCAATAAGTAATATTTCATGAAATTAACCCTAAATTCGAAGCAATATTAATGCTGTCGCCGCAACGGCGGCGATATTAATATTTCCGATTCGACGAATGCAAGCAACCGCCGCCGCCGCCAGTAATGGCCCTGTCATACTACGACGTTTCTCACCGGCGACCCGTCAGCGTTGAAAATAAAATTAAAGCGTCGAGTCTGTGTCTGTGTCTCTGTGTCTTTCTCTGTATGTGTCTCTGTATGTGTCTGTGTCTCTGTGTCTGTCTCTGTATGTGTCTCTGTGTCTGGCTCTGTATGTGTCTCTGTCTCTGTGTCTGTCTCTGTATGTGTCTCTGTCTGTGTCTGTGTCTCTGTGTCTGTCTCTGTATGTGTCTCTGTCTGTGTCTCTGTCTGTGTCTGTCTCTGTATGTGTCTCTGTCTGTGTCTCTGTGTCTCTGTCTGTGTCTCTGTGTCTCTGTGTCTGTCTCTGTATGTGTATCTGTCTGTGTCTCTGTCCATGTCTCTGTCTGTGTCTCTGTCTGTGCCTCCGTCTGTCTGTGTCTGTGCCTCTGTCTCTCTCTCTGAGACACACAGACACACACAGACACACACAGAGACACATAGACACACACAGATACACAGAGACATGCACACATACACAGAGACACAAATACACACACACATACACAGAGACACACACACAGACACAGAGACACAGACAGAGACACAGAGACACACACAGACACAGAGACACAGACAGACAGAGACACACACACAGACACACAGAGACACAGAGACACACACACAGACAAAGAGACACAGAGACACATACATAGACACATACACAGACAGAGACATATACACAGACACAGCCAGAGACACAGACACTCAGAGACACACACAGACAGAGACACATACATAGACAGACACAGACACACAGGCAGAGACACAGACAGAGACACATACAGAGACACATACAGAGACAGACACAGACACAGACATGGAGACACAGACAGAGACACAGACACATCACATACAGAGATAGACACAGAGAGAGACACATACACAGACAGAGACAGAGACACAGACAAAGACAGAGACAGAGACACAGACAGAGAGACACAGACCGATACACAGACAGAGACACAGCCAGAGACACAGACACTCAGAGACACACACACAGACAGAGACACATACATACAGACACAGAGATACAGGCAGAGACACAGACCGAGACACATACAGAGACAGACACAGAGACACAGACAGAGACACAGAGACACAGACAGAGACGTTTCGCCAAAAAAGGACACACGTCGCCGCGCGTTGGAGAGAAATGTCGTAGTGTGACAGGGGTATATGGAACGCCACATCGAGGCGGCGGCGGCGATTTGTTTACTTTACATTCGTCGATTCAACACTATTAATATCGCCGCCAATGCGGCGGTACCCTTAATAACGGTTCGAATTTAGGGTTAAATTGATCAAATTTCACTTATTGCGTATGTAATTCTGTTAAATATGATCGCATTCAATATATTTGAGCCTAATATATGGCTACAAAAGCAGAGGGATTTCCCAAATCTATAAATAACTGCTAGGGTACCTACCTCCTCGCCGATTTGGCTTCATGCATACCCCATGACCCATTTCCTACCCCGGGCAATAGCTACCCCGAACTCGGTCCTTACCCCCGGGGGCGATAACTTACTCGTCATGCATACGGCCCCTGGCCACCACCTGCCTTGAGCCTGAGTGTGGTGATCCTGACTAGCAGTGGGGGGAGGGGGTAGGCTCTGAGTGCCCCTTACACACAGTCCTGCCAGCACCACTAAAGCCGTGTTTACACGGGCGAGTTAAGTCGCTTCATATAAATCGCCTTGCCTAGTTCGCCTCACATTCGCATTGTAAACGCGACTCTGAGGCGGATTAGTGCTGATTCACTTCATATAAATCGGTAGATGTAAACCACCTTGCGAGGTAGTATAGATGAAGCGATACAGCTGATTCCCGGGCGGCGATAGTGTATAATAGCAGTGCTCGCCGGTGTAGAGGCTCAGGTTCAAATTCGTCGTGTAAACTTGCCACTACATCGCTTCATATAAATCGATTTGCCTAATTCGCTTCACAATTGCCCATGTAAACACGGCTTATGTCTATATACCTTTCAATCAAGCACCACCAGCACCTACATATGCACATACATGCACCTGGTGACGTATACCCGATCAATAATGGAACATTTGCATTCCCCCACCAATGCATTAAATCGGAATATAGGGATGTCATGTGGAATGACCTCCCTATCAGAGTCAGAGAAACAGAAACAATATTTGCCTTCAAAAATGCATATAGAGCCCACCTGGTTATTCAGGCCCTTGAACAACCACTGCAGTAATTACTAGCAAAGCCCTGAGCTCCTGCCCCTCCCGCATCCTCGCTTGCTCTCCTGTGGGTTATTTCCCCCTGCCACCCCAATGGGCCCCCTCCCCTGCCACCACCCTTAACCATCATGAAAAAAGCCATCAACACACTGAACAAGTGTAGTATGCATCTTTACTACACTAATGTGATTAGTAAACTATCAATCTGTTTAAACACATTGAAAATTACATAAGACAGACAAAATGTCTTGTCAACTATAAACTTAGCTTGTTTTATAAGAGAAAAAAATGTTACCCGTAACGATTGTTTGAGTTGCCCCGAGTAGACATATTCTACTCGGTGCTGCTCCCAATTTTTGCATGAACCGCAGTGACTGGTGCTGTACATTATACAGCAGGAGCCACTCCCTTAATTCTACATGATCGGTGCTGTGACTAATACAGCACTGACCAAACTTAGATTATTTAGAATGTCAATTCCAATAGTAAGATGGCTGGAAGACCAGTGCTCCGGTGCTGACAAATGTCATATTCAGATGAATAAATACTTTACCAAAAAAAAAAATTATTTTACAATGTACTCCGCCCCTCCACTTCTTACCACCTGCCCAAGCAGCGAGGAAAGAAGTTGACATCACGACGTTGTACTCATTTTACCTTATAGAATGTCAAGAAGTGTATGTTCGAATCCTGCTTTAGGCACAATATTTCCAATTTGCATTAATCACCCCGATGACACTGGTTCCATGACCAGGATCCTATACAAGCTATGTATTGTATGGTTGACGAACATACCTTTTGTGTGTATAAGTAATTGCATTGTCTGTATGTATGTGACCATATGTTTTACGTCCAATAGCCGATGATAAAAATCAATGTCAACCAGACGGGATGGCCAAATGAGTTAATGCATCCGTCTCCCATGTGGTAGATCGTGGGGTGGTGGGTTCGAATCCTGGTCGAGTCAAACCAATGACTTAAAAATGTATACTTGTCGCTTCCTAGCCAGGCGCTCGGCATTATTAGGATAGGGCAAGGAGCAGTGGAATGAGGAAGACCAATCGCCTGCGACTGAAATTTCCCCTGCTTAAACAACTAATGTACCCCAAAAAAAAAAAATGCGCTATAGAGGTGTCGTTAAATAAAACAAACTTTGTCTGTATGTAATTGTAAGCATTAAACAACTTATGGACATGAACCATTTAAATGAGTTATGATTCCAAGGGGACAAGACGTTTGCACTGACTCTCAGGCAAGGAATTGCATGGGACAGAAAGGCATGTATCGGGGAACCTAGATAGCCTAGTTACTACCATCAGTAGTGAATGATCCACGACCTCGTATGGCACTGAAAAGGCGGGGGGGGGGGGGAGAAGACAGGGTGAGCAAAGGTGTTCTCTGTGGCGGAGTGGTTAGAGTGTCTGACTTTTTTCTAGGTCAGACTCCTAATCTGAAGGTCACTGGTTTGATTCCCCATGCCCCCACCTCTGCGAATTTGGATTTCCACCGCTGTGTATAACTGACAGCGTCATCAAAGGCCAGTTGCTCTCATACCAACCATGTCTATGTGGTGTGGGAGGTTAAAAATCCCTTGGGTCGGTAAAAGTGTAAGCTTGGGCTTTCTATCGACAAACTGTCAAATGGTGAAAACAAGTCTATTCAGACTTATCCATGATAGGCAGATATATATCTTCAAGAAGAAGAAAACATCAGGGAAGGGGCAGACATGGAGTTCACCAAGTCCCAGAGGGCAGGGGAGAACAGCGAAGAATGGAGAAAACAGGTTACAAAGTCGTTTGTGGTGCCCGGACAAGCCTCGTAGTTAAGGGATTGATGATGATGATGATGATGATGATGATGATGAAACAGCTCCATTCGGCATCAGCAGTGTAATAAGGAACACCGAAGTGAACACCATTGAATGATGCTAGATTATTAGTAGCGGTGAGATGCTGAGCCATTTACAGAGCGCCTGAAAGCACGAGTTATGTATTATGATTGAGGCAGCCTGGGCTGGGTGGTGAGCAGGGTGTGACTGGGTGTCAGGGAGTAAGGCGGTAGGTGCTAAGTGGGGCTCCTTCGATAATCTATAATAATTAGTTTGGAGGACCTGACAAGGGGACGGCCCCATTTTTAGATTGGTGCTGAATGCTTGGAGAGTTAGATCTTTGTTCTCAAAGATGAATCACAACCTAAGCACACTCCAACTCCCCCCTCCCCCCCCCCCATCTCTCCCTCCATGGACCTCTCATTCCTTCTACTCTTCTAAACAGATGGCAGAGTGGGTAGCGCGCTTACTTGCCATGTGTGGTGTGTTAGTTGATTGGTTGGTTGTTTGTTGGAATTTTATGTCCTGGCAACATCTAAGGTCATATCAGGACAGGTACCGACTTGTGGCAGTGTGCATGCATGGTGACTTTATTGTGCTAGCCCACTTGGAAATCGGGGCCACCAGCACCATGACCCCATATCCCACAGAGTCACAGTATCCTGACACTGAGCTACCCAGTCCTTGCCCTATCCTATTAATGCAAAGCGCCAGGCTAGAAACTGACAAGTATAAATTTTGACTCGACTGGGACTCAAAGTCCCGATCTCCCGCACGGGAGGCCTGCGCTCTACCGATTCAGCCACCACATCCGGTCCATGTGTGGTGGTGTGATGGGATCAACCATATCACCCACCAAGTCAAACTGAAGACTGTAGTAGCCTGTACTGATTGATATCTCAAGCAATGAGGCCACATAGAGAGGTTTGTTTGTTTGTTGTTTTTTACGTCCTAGCAACATCTAAGGTCATATCAGGAGAGGTAGGTATGGTGGTTGCATTAGTGAACCTAAAGCCCCAGTCACACATAGCCGGATGAGCCCCGGGTTTTGAGCCGGACCACCCACGACCAACTGCCCGGACTGTCCCGGACCGCCACAGATAAAATCACTGTTTTCGTCGATTTTTGCCTCGCAGTCACACCTTATCGAAGGATGATGAAAATATCATGGACAAAGAAGATCACCAACAAAGAAGTTCTCAGAAAAATTAAAAATAAGAAAAGCTTGTTTGCCACTATACAGACAAAGAAACTTATTTATTTTGGCCACATCATTCGTCAGAGTTCAATATACCGTACATTGTTGGAAGGGAAGGTGAATGGCAGCAGAGGTAGAGGGAGACCAAGAACATCATGGTTTACAAATATTTCACAGTGGACAGGCTTGAATTATTCAGTCTATCAGAACAGCACAGCATCGGGACAAGTGGAGAACCATTGCATCCAACCCTCGACTAGAGGACGGAACTATTGATTGATTGTCACACCTTCCCGGACAAGCCCCGGACCAAAGGCCGGACCGCCCCGGACCACCCCGGACCGCCCCGGACCACCCCGGACCGCCCCGGACCACCCCCGGACAGCCCCCAGAACGGCCCTGGACGAGCCTGGACTGGGCCAGACCGGCCCCTGACTACCCCGGACGAGGCTGGACCACCCCCGGACTGCCCCGGACCACCCCCGGACTGCCCCGGACCACCCCCGGACTATCCCGGATCACCCCCGGACAGTCCGGGAGTGGTCCGTGGCTAGGCCGGGGGTAGTCCTGGATAGTCTGGGGATGGTCTGGGTCAAACCGTGGCTAAAAATGACCCCGGACCACCCCCGGACAGCCCCGGTCCACCCCGGACCACCCCCGGATCATGCCGGATTGAGCCCAGATCGCAACATCCCCCGGACTCCCCCAGATGTCTTAAAAATGTTAAAACATCCGGGGCTGAGCCCGGACGGCGCCGGACGAGCCACGGATCATGCCGGATCAGGGGGGGTCACCACGGACGACCCATGGATGAGCCACGGATCTCCCCAGACCACCCCGGATGGCAGTCCGGGGCTCGTTCGGTCCCTGATCCGGGTATGTGTGACTGGGGTTTTAGTAGTCTAATAATTAGGAAGCAACGCCCCAAAATGCCAAGAGGTGTGGGGTTGATTTCTGCTCTAGGCCCAACCTTTCCTATTTGCATCACCCACACAACACTGGTTGCTGCGATCAGGATCCTGTTCAAGCAATGCCATGGTGAATCGCCATCAAGTTGGTTGTCGGAGTTTTACGTCCTGGCAACATGTAAGGTCAGATTCGTCATCCAAGCGAATCAGAATGTATTATGCATATGTTAATGCATCACTTGTATGTATCGAATTATAAGCACCGTCCTATGTCCTTAAATGTTGCCAGGACGTAAAACTCCAACAACTAACCAAATTATAAGCATTAAGCGACTTATGGATTGAAATCATTTAAAAGGTGCATGACGAGTATCGTAGTCTGTACTACTCTTAGGCAAGGAGCTACATAGACAGGTAAGCATATACAGGTAAGCATATATATATATATATATATATAGGATGATTCCACCAGGAAGCCTAGATAGCCTAATGGTTAAGATGCTAGCCCTGGAATAGCAAGCAGTATGGATTCAAAGCCTGCTCTACGGGTAATATTTCCCATTTGCATCACCCGCACTTGCTAGGTTGCAACAAGAATATATTTTTCAGTCATTAGTTTGACTCAACCAGGTTTTGAACCTGTGGACTAGAATCCCATGACCTGTCACTTGGGAAGTGGTGGCTCAGCTCATTTGGTTATCGGGTGTGGTCTAGGTCATCCCATGTGTTCAAAACAGGTTTCAGTTCTCTTTGATAGAGGAAGCCTGAACCTTAACTGTGTAAGTAGTCCTTGACCTATATCACTAACAGCTGAACAAGGTCATTATGGCTGATTGGCCCTAATTGTCACAGCTTGAGAACAGATGCCCTTGACAGTTTAATTAAGCCCTAAATAACTCCCAGGGGTCATTTCAAAACATACAAACTATACATGGTCATATCATGATGACACCTACATATATGAGTAAGGTTATATTTGTCCTATAAACACCGAATGCAGTGGCCGAATAGGGAGAGCGCAGGCCTCCCGTGCAGGAGATCGGGAGTTTGATTCGCGGTCGAGTCAAATCGATGACTTACAAAATTGATACTTGTCACTTTCTAGCTTGGCGCTCAGCATTAATAGGATAGGGCAAGGACTGGTTAGCTCAGTGTCAGATAAATATGACTCAGTGGGATATGGGTCATGGTGCTAGCAGCCTGATTTCCCGGTGGGGCAGTACTATAAAAGTCATCATGAGTGTGCAATGTCACAAGTCGGTGCCCATCTTGATATGAGCTTAGATGTTGCCAGGACATAAAATTCCATCAACCAACCAACTTGTCGTATAAAGCAAAGCAAACACAGGGATGGAACTCACCATTATCCGGCATGGTTCAAATCACCGCCGCCCAGCACAAGCAGCGCCCGTCTCGGCGGTCAGTGAGGCGTGAAGGCATCATGGTATATCCACGGGAGAGATGATTAGCAAGGGGAGGGCAGATGAGGAGCCAGCCTGGGAACAGGCCAGGGAACCAGTCTGGGAATCAGTCTCTGGAACCAGTCTTGGGAACCAGTCTGGGGAACCAGTTTGGGGAACCACTATGGGGAACCAGTATGGGAACCAGTATGGGAACCAGTATGGGAAACCGGCCATGGAACCCGGTCAATGAACAACCAGGCCAGGGAACCAGTCGTGGAACCAGCCTGGGAACCAGGAGTTTAACCAGGCCAGGGAACCAGTCTCGGGAACCAGTATGGGAACCAGTATGGGACTTCGTGAGTCAGGTCAGGGAACCAAGGTCAGGGAACCAAGGCCAGGGAACCAAGGCCAGGGAAGCAGGCCAGCGAAGGGAACCAGCCGTGGAACCAGCCCATGCACCAGCTAATGAACAAGCTGTTGAACCAGCCAGGGAACCAGGACCAATCCACAGAAGTAGCCCTGGAACCAGCCAGGGAACCAGCTGCGAACCAGCTGCGAACCAGCTGCGAACCAGCCGGGAATCAGCCGGGAATCAGCCAGCCAGGAACCAGTCTGGAACCATCCCGGTAATCAGTCGGCAATCAGCCAGCCAGGAACCAGCCAGGAACCAGCCGAGAACTAGCCGAGGACCAGCTTGGGAACCAACAGGCCCTGAAGTCACGTGATACGGGTCATTGAAGGCGAGGCACCAAGTGTCCCTCCTCCAGCCACACCCAAACCCACACCCACACCCACACACGCCATCAGGGGCGCGCGCGGTGAGCTTCCGGTTCCGGTGCGGCGGTAGACCTACTTCCGGTGAATCGTCGTCAGAGCGAATCAGAATGCGTCAACTGTTGTCGGCTATACTCCGCTCGTCCCGGCGCCCTGTGTGCAACCAGGCGTGACCGGCACTGCCTCGACTTGTACAGGGAGGGGTGCGACCACTCACTCACTCAACCTCCAGGGCTGGTACCTGTGTGTGGTCGGTACACAGGTAACAGGAGGAAAGGTGTGGAGCATACTTAATCCGCACGTGAAGGCCCCACTCGAATTAATGCACAGGCACAGGCACAGGCATAGGAGAAAACAGACCCAACCCTCCTCCCTTCACACTGAGTACTATGGCCCAGGAGGGGTACGTTCGGAAAACAGAGAAAAGATAATGGAGAATCCCCGATCATATATCCTTTGATAAATAATATGATCAAATGACATGATTTCACGGAGGCATATATATGTATATATATATGCTTCCGACCGAGTGGCGAAAGCAGCCCCGAGAAGAGGGGGTGGGTGGGGGGCGAGGTGCATGCTGGTCACGCCCCCCCACCCCAGAAGAGGTGGGGGACGGAACCACTACAGAGCTTATTACACACGATAAAGGGTTTATCACTATCCATATATATGGTATATAGTTTATTATGTGATGTATAATGCATTATGCGAGTATAAATGCAAGGGTAACATGTACATCCTATATTTTCTCGTGCACATTGGTGGAGCGCCCCTCCCCCTCCCAGCTGTCGGGTATTGCCGAGCGGGCGCCCCCTCGTGTCACACTTTGGAGGAAATGGGCAGCACTTAGCTACATTTTCGGAGATAAATACATTAGATTGATCGTTATAATGTACTTTACTTTAGTTTGAAGTAACTTTGATTTTAAATAGCTAACTTTTGAGATATTTGAAGTGTGAGCATGTCAAATTAATTTTGGCAAGCACACCAAAACTCTGACACCCACAGGCTTCAATAGTAACAGGTTCTATTAAATTGCATCAGTATTCCCTTCTGTGTGACCAGTATCTAAATCTAGATAATTGTTTTGGTTTTGAAAATTGGATGTTTTCATCGGACTATGCAGCTTTAAATTATATTCATCTAAAAACTTAAAATATTCATAGAAAAAAACGTGATATATTCATGGAAAAACGTAATATATTCATCGAAAACCCTAATATACTCATCGAAAAACTGACAGCAACTAAACCATCGGGCCAAGTAACTTTAAGCTATGTCACATTGTATGTCGAAACAACATCAACACATAGTCAGTCGACTTTTCGAACGCGCCCACCCGCCAGCGTCTGTGTGGCCTACATCCGCGCGGTGACGTAGTCGTGACGTTGTGACCTCATTACGACGTCGCAGCTGTGGCGTCCCACAACACAGGCGCCACCTGGTATCAAGTAGCGATGGTCACTGGCTACCGCCAGTCAAGTACTTTAACTCGAAATCATGTTGTGCCTGGAGTTTCTTTCTTTAAGTGTCTTATTTTATTTTATTTTATTTGGGGAAAGGAAGTTGGAATGTTGTTCGCCTAAAGTTGCACGAAACAATGATTTTTCAGTTCCTGTGAAATTTGATAAAGGAATATATATTAACTTGCTGGTTGGTTGTTTGTTGGAGTTTTACGTCCTAGCAACATCTAATGTCAAATCAGAATGGGTACCAACCTGTGACAGTGCACACTCACGGTGACGTTATAGTGCTGCCCCACTGGGAGACCAGGCTGCCAGCACCATAACCTGATATCCCACTCAGTCACATTATCCTGACACTGAGCCAACCAGTTCTTGCCCTATGCTAATAATGCCGAGCGCCTGGCTAGGAAGCGAAAAGTATCAATTCTTAAGTCATTGGTTTGACTTGATCAGGGTTCAATCCCACGTTCAATCCCACGATCATTCCACCTGGTCCATAGGTTGCTGGTTGTAATCTACCTTAGTACTTTAGTTCAGTTTGGAACAACCTTTTTTGTTTTTTTGTAAATGATCATTTTATTCAGCGAAAAAAAGTATTTTTTTCAGCGCCGAGGCACTGGTTTTCCGGCCATGTTATGCTACATTAATTCACATATATAATAGTCTAAAATCAACAAGAGTTTGATAAGACTTTGATTAAAAAAAGAATATAATTTGAGGATGCTTGAAAAAAGAAAATATACAAAAGAAATGCTGGACACCATCTGGCCCGTATGACTCGCAGCAGTGGCAGGTTGTATTAAGTTCACTTTATAATTCCTTCCTGAAGGAATAAATATGTTATATTCCTACCAGAATGGATATGATAGGATATCGAGGATCAAATGTAAGCAAGACAACAATTTATGGTTTCATCTGGTTATTCAAATGTAATTGCTATATAAAGACGACAACTCCTATACATTATTCATGTGGGATTGAAAACGAGGCTTGAGCAGCTATTATTGATTTGCTTACAACACAATCACGATCTATTAATTCAGTCCCTGTGTGAAAAATGAATTTGAACGATAGAGGATGGAGATGTCCACTTAAAGAGAAGTGACCAACACAACTTTACTTATTCACAAATATCGCGTTGTCAACCTCTAAGGTCATAACAGGATGGGTACTGACTTGTAACAGTGCACACTCATGGCGACTTTATAGTGCTGTCCCACTGGCAGACCAGGCTGCCAGCACCATGACAGTCACATTATCCTGACACTGAGCCAACCAGTCCTTGCCCTATCCTATTAATGCCAATCGCCTGGCTAGGAAGCGACAAGTATACATTTTTAAGTCATTGGTTTGATGACTTGATCAGGGTTCGAAAGCACAATCCCATGGGTTCTGATATCCAGATCTCACAAAAAACAGGGAGACGGATGCTCAACTCATTCGGCCATCCCGTCTGGTCGAGTTAATATAAAGAGGAGTGACCAACATAAACTTACTTATTCACAAATTTGTTGTTGGGTTTTGTCATCAAGAGAAGGTCATATAAAACATATCATGGCACAGGTAGAACACATCCACCAGAGTGACAGACAGTCCAGTGGGGTCTGGCTGCAGCTGTTACCTGCTGGTATCAGGTTAGTGAAGCTGGCCGGAAATTGGATGGCCAGTGGCCAGTCTCGGCTAGCGACATTTATTCAGTGCGTCCTCTGTCATTTATTTCTTGTGGCTTTATATCCTAAAAACATCCAGTGACAGAGCACACGCATGTATTCAGTGTGCACACTAACTGTCATTTATTTGTTGTCGCTTTATATCCTAGCAACATCCAATGACGGGTACCTAACTTGTGACCGAGCACACGCATGTATTCAGTGTGCACACTAACTGTCATTTATTTGTTGTCGCTTTATATCCTAGAAACATCCAATGACGGGTACAAACTTGTGACAGAGCACATGCATGTATTCAGTGCGCACACTAACTGTCATTTATTTGTTGTGGTTTTATATCCTAGCAACATCCAATGACGGGTACCTAACCTGTGACAGAGCACACTCATGTATTCAGTGCGCACACTAACTGTCATTTATTTGTTGCGGCTATATATCCTAGCAACATCCAATGATGGGTACAAACTTGTGACAGAGCACTCATGTATTCAGTGCGCACACTAACTGTCATTTATTTGTTGCGGCTTTATATCCTAGAAACATCCAATGACGGGGGCAAACTTGTGACAGAGCACACGCATGTATTCAGTGCGCACACTAACTGTCATTTATTTGTTGTCGCTTTATATCCTAGAAACATCCAATGACGGGGACAAACTTGTGACAGAGCACACGCATGTATTCAGTGCGCACACTAACTGTCATTTATTTGTTGTGGTTTTATATCCTAGCAACATCCAATGATGGGTACCTAACTTGTGACAGAGCACACTCATGTAATCAGTGCGCACACTAACTGTCGTTTATTTGTTGCGGCTTTATATCCTAGAAACATCCAATGACGGGTACAAACTTGTGACAGAGCACACGCATGTATTCAGTGTGCACACTAACTGTCATTTATTTGTTGCGGCTTTATATCATCGCATCCAATCGCATGTACAAACTTGTGACATAGGTCGCTCATGGCGACCTCATAGTACTCTTTACCTTCAGATGTATCTAAAGCTATCCAGTTATCTTTTGTTTAATAATTCGAACTGAAGTGCAGTACATTATGTCATGGGGAGATGCAAATGGGAAATATGGTATTCGAACCCACAAATTCTTTCCATTCCAGGGCTAGTGTCCTAACCTATATACTGTCTAGGCTCCATGATGCAATATCATATCCATGCCTACTTGTCTATCCAGCTTCCTGCCTATGGGGTCAGTGCAGACTACTACACCTCTCCCCCCCCCCCCCCCCCCCGCCTCCCCTCTGGAATCACAAGTTTTTTAAATGGTTTACCTCCATAAGTCATATAATGCTTGCAATTACACATATACATGCATTGTACTTACATTTATACCTACACAGGGTAAGTTCAACAATAACACAATATGTACCTTCTACAGGATCCTGGTCATGGACCCAGTAACATCGGGGGGGGGGTGATTAAAATTGGATATAGTATCCCTACAGCGGGATTCAAATGCACACTTCTTGCCATTCCGGTGGTGGCATCCTAACTATTAGACTACTTAAGCTCCCAGATGCAATCACCCTATCCATGCCTATCTGTCTATGTGGTTCCTTGCCTGAGAGGTCAGGGCAGACAAAAATAATGGTTCACCTAATTTCTAAAAAAAAAGAGAACAAAGAAATAGATTATGGAGCTTACTAAGTGTGCAGGTACAGGTAAAATATTCCGATTTACGGCTTTGGGGGGAATGCAAATGTTCTATTACTAAAAAGGTATACGTGACCAAAGCACCTTTATGTATATATATGTAAGTACTGGTGGTGCCTGAGTGGAATGTAAATAGACATAGTGGTGCTGGCAGGGCTGCGTCTAAGGGGCACTCAGGGCCTACCCCCTCCCCCTCTGCTGGGTAGGATCACCACACTCAGGGTCAAGGTTCAAGGCTGGTGGTGGCCAGGGGGGGCCACACAACTTGGTGGTGGTGGGCAGACCAGGAATGGGGACCAGGAATGCTGGATCCCTATTGGCAGGGCCAATAAATCTTGTTTCCCATTGGGGGAAAAGGGTGGGGTGATACTCTACAATGCACCCATGTACTATGTATAATAAACCAGAGGGGCTTGGACTCTCTCTTTTCACACTCTTACTTTGCTTTACTTTCTCTCTTTCTCTCTGTCTGTATTGTTTTTCACCTTAGACTACCTACATAGCCACATACTCAAACACGCAACCCTACAATATGCTGCGATTAAAGCTGATGAAATATCAAATTTTCAAAACCAAACCAATTATCTAGTTTTGATTTGACATATTTTACTTAGATACTGATGCACTTATTAAGCATTTGTTTCTGCATAGAAGGCAATACTGAGTCAATTTAGTGTCTGTTAGTGCAGAAGTCTAGGGTGCCAGAGTTTTGGCAAGCTTGCCAAAACTAATTTTCCATGTTTGCACTCAAAATATCTCAAAAAGTTTACCATTTAAAACAAAAGTAACTTTAAACTAATGTAAAGTAGATACTAGTGATCGATCTAATATATTTATCTCAGGAAAAATACAGAAATTCAGAACCATCGGACTATGCAACTTTAATGTAACTCTATCGGCTTAATACCAATCAATATGTACACTATATATTATAAGCGACTTATATAGCAAGTAAACATACTTTAAACAGGGTTATCGGCGCTGGTTATTAATGGCAGCCATAGACCTACAAGCCCGTCAGGCTGTATCGAATGTAGTCCCTGCAGAATGGAACATGCCAATGCATCACACGGACAGGTGCTGTATGGCATAGGTTGCGCATATGTACCACTCACTCACCCCTCACCCCTCCCCCCCCCCCAACGATCCCTCTTCACACCCTCCCAGCAGCCAGGCATACGGACAGGGGCACTGGAGTGGTGCTTGGAGAGTGTTGGAGTTGCTCAGAGAAGGCCGGTGTGGCGTGCTCAGCCGTGTACCGTGCTCAGCCGTGTCCATCGCTTCTGCGCATGCATCAGAATCTAACAGCATCGTCTGCGCATGCGTCAAAATCCATCCCGATTCAAGCTGTCAGCTAAGACACTTCACTAAGACTTATTTGGATGTTCACTACAACCGTGGCCTAAGTAGGCTAATTCTAGACCCCTCCCCCCAGCCAAGAAAAGATAAATAAAAGTGTGGTGAATTCCTGCAGTAGGAAATAGAGATACAAAAAGAATAATAAATCCGCGCATGCGCAGAAGCGATGGACACGGCTGAGCAAGGGACACGGCTGAGCACGCCACACCGGCAGAGGTGATGGAGCTGAGAGAGTTGGTGTGGGGGAGTGTGGGGGTGGGGTGGAGACCCAATCGAGGGGTGTGCGGGGTGGAGGTGTAGGAGGTTGGGGGTGTAGGGGTGTGGAGGTGTAGGGGTGTGTGGGTGTAGGGGTGTGGTGGTGGGGGTGGTGGTATATGAGTGTGTGTGTGGTGTGGAGTGAAAAGGGTGCGAGGGATGTGTGTGGTGGTGTGGGGGTTTATGAGTGGGTATGATGTTGAGGGTGTGTGAGGATGTGTGTGGGGTATGTGTGTATGTGTCTGTGGGGGGGAGGGGATTTGTGTGATGGTGTGGTAGTACATGAGTGGGCATGGTGCTCAGGGTGTGTGTGTATGTGGGTGACGGGGTGTGGTGGTGGTGTGGGGATATATGAGTGGGTATGGTGTGTGTGGAGGGAGGTGTGTGTAGGTGTGAGAGGGAGGTGTGTGAGGGAGGTGTGTGTATGTGTGAGAGGGATGTGTGTGTATGTGTGAGAGGGATGTGTGTGAGGGATGTGTGTGTATGTGTGAGAGGGATGTGTGTGTATGTGTGAGAGGGATGTGTGTGTATGTGTGAGAGGGATGTGTGTGTGAGAGGGATGTGTGTGAGGGATGTGTGTGGTGTGTGTGATGGTGTGTGGGGGGGGGGGGTATATGAGTGTGTCGTCTGGAAGGAGGTGTGTGTATAGCTTATGTGTGTAAATGTTTGCGTGAGTGTCTGGGGGGGGGGGGTATATGACGTGTGGGTGTGGAAGTATATATATATGGGGAGGTGGGGTGGAGGCATGAGGGAGTGGGGTAGGGTGTTTGAGGTTGGAGTATGAACGAGTCGGGGTATTAATGGGTAGGTATATCATCATATATGGCATGAAGGGGGCCATGAGGGGTGGGGGACATGAGGAGGGAGTGTAGAGGGCAATGCCCTGCCTTGCCCTGCGGCACTAACAATTCGACAATGAGAATTGTCGCAACTATTCACTCAACCGCGCAAAATCCCCAAAGAGACACTGGGTGGTGAATATGTTCTCTACTCGTAGTGTTAAGGTATATCTGTATACTCATTCGTCACTTTACTCCTAGTCCTATGCCATATAGTCCAATGATGTGTATTCCTACATCATGTGTTCTTATGCTGTCTATGTATCCCTACACCATGCATTCCTATGCCATTTTATTCCTACAATACATTGCAGTCCTATATGATGTAGTCAGTCCGACGCCATGTACTCTAAAGTCATGTATTCCTATGCTATGTATTCCTATGCTATGTATTCCTACACCATGCCTTGCTATGCCGTTTTATTGCTACAATACATTGTAGTTCTATATCATGCGTTCCTACACTATGTGTTTCTATGTCATGTATGTGAATGCTGCTTTTCTTATGATATGTGTTCCAGCACCATGCATTCCTATGGTTTTTTATTCCTGCAATACATTGTACCTGCAGTCCTATATCATGTATTCATATACTGTGTGTTCCTATGCCATGTACCCCTATGCTGTCTATTCTTATACCATGTGTTCCTACACCATGCATTCCTATCCTGTTTTATTCCTACAATACTTTGCAGTCCTATACGATTTGCTACTACATGATAAGTCCCTATGCCATGTATTCCCATGTTGTCTATTTTTAATAAAAATTAAGATTCTTAGACCATGTATCCCCATCATGTTTTATTCCTACAATACTTGGCAGTCCTATGTGATGTGTTCTTATACGATATGTTCCTATGCCATATATACCTATGTTATCTATTCTTATACCATGTGTTCCTACATCATGCATTCCTATCCTGTATTATTCCTACAATACATTGTAGTCCTATATGATGTTTTCTTATACGATATGTTCCTATGCCATATACACCAATGTTGTCTATTCTTACACCATGTGTTCCTAGACCATGCATTCCTATGCTGTTTTATTCCTACAATACATTGTAGTCCTATATGATGTGTTCTTATACGGTATGTTCCTATGCCATATATACCTATGCTGTCTATTTGTATACCATGTGTTCCTACACCATGCATTCCTATGCTGCTTTATTCCTACAATACATTGTAGTCCTATATGATGTGTTCTTATATGATATGTTCCTATGCCATATATACCTATGTTATCTATTCTTATCCCATGTGTTCCTACACCATGCATTCCTATGCTGCTTTATTCCTACAATACATTGTAGTCCTATGTGATGTGTTCTTATACGATAGGTTCCTTTGCCATATATACCTATGTTATCTATTCTTATACCATGTGTTCCTACACCATGCATTCCTATGCTGCTTTATTCCTACAATACATTGTAGTCCTATGTGATGTGTTCTTATACGATATGTTCCTATGCCATATATACCTATGTTATCTATTCTTATACCATGTGTTCCTACACCATGCATTCCTATGCTGCTTTATTCCTACAATACATTGTAGTCCTATATGATGTGTTATTATACAATATGTTCCTATGCCATATATACCTATGTTATCTATTCTTATACCATGTGTTCCTACACCATGCATTCCTATCCTGTTTTATTCCTGCAATACATTGCAGTCCTGTACACTGTGTTCCTATACTATATGTTCCCATGTTGTGTCTTTGTACGCTGTCTTCCTACATCTTGTATTCCTACGCCATGTAAATCTATGCGTCAGGCCTTCTTGACACACTTCACTCCAGGACCCACGTGGGATGAAGTGGAACATTACACTGGAGGAGAATAGACCTATTTCAATGTTTACTAACATTGTGTAGGCACGCGCTGCTTGGCTGCAGAACGAAGGCACACTGCCATTGAGTTTGCCGGTACGCGCAGTGAAAAACGTCAGTTTTATTCAAAGTTAATAGAAATTCAGAACCCTAACCTTATCAATTCTATATAATCTTTTTGTTAAACATGTTTTCTATATGTGTTCCAAGCGGTTTGTGTCTAGGTGGTGTGGTTTTAGAAATATTTAACTTTTTCTGTATGAAGATTGCTCACGGCCATTGACAATGCATTGAGTTTGCCGGTACGTGCAGTGCAAAACATCAGTTTATTTTAAATTAATAGAAATCCAGAACCCTAACCTTATAAATTGATATACTCTTTTTGTTAAACATGTTTTGCTCACGGCCATTGACAATGACAATGCATTGACAATGCATTGAGTTTGCCGGTATGCGCAGTAAAAAAACATCAGTTTTAGTCAAAATTAATAGAAATCCAGAACCCTAACCTTATAAATTTAATATACTGTTTTTGGTAAAAAATGTTTTCTATATGTGTTCCGAGCGGTTTGTGTCTAGGTCATGTAGTTTTAGAGATATTTCACTTTTTCTGTATGAAGATTGCTCATAGCCATTGAGTTTGCAGTGTGACACATGTGTCGTCCTGCAGCCAAAATGTGTGCGCACTGACCTAGATACGTATGCTGACGTCATATGAAATAGGTCTATTACCCAAATGCAGGCAGCTGAGTACTGAACAATTGGTTAAAGTTACATCATCCGATAATTTTGAGTTTCTGTCATTCTCTGAGATAAAGATCGTTATAATCCACCTTACTTTAGTTTGAAGTAACTTTGATTTACAATGACTAACTCAGGAGATAGTGGAAGTGCAAAAATACTAAATTCATTTTCGTATGCTTGACATCCATAGACTTCATCAGTAACAGGTTCCATTAAATTGACTTAGTATTTTTCTTGAAGATTTATACTGCCTATCATGGATAAGTCTGAATAGACTTGTTTTCACCATTAGATAGTTTGTCAATAGGAAGCCTAACCTTATCAATTCCCAAGGGATTTTTAACCTCCCACACCACATAGACATGGTATGAGAGCAACTGGCCTTTGATGACGCTGTAAGTTATACACAGCGGTGGAAATCAAAATTGGCAGAGGTAGGGGAACAGGGAATCTATGCAGAAACAAATGCATGATAAGTGTGTGCACCAGTATCTAAATTAGATATCTAGGTTAAAATCTAGTTGAATGTTGGTTAAAATTTAGATAAATATTTTGCTTTTCACAAGTTGATGTTTGTATCGGGCTATGTAAGTTTAATATGATTTTCAGTCTCCGTCATATCTTTTATTCAATATAGTCAGTATATCATTATAATCCACTTTATTCTAATTTGAAGTATTTTTAATTTTAGATTAACATTTGGGTTATTTAAAGGAAAAAACATGCAAAATAAGGTTGATGTGCACATAGAAATGTTAGACAGCAAAGGATTCAGCAGCAATTCTATTAAATTGACTTAGAACATCCCCATCCTGGTGAGTGATTTGGTTTAGACAATTTAATGCTTTTATCGGATTATGCAGATTTTACAAAAGGGGCGGGGGTGGCGTTGAGGGAAATATATGTCCCTGGGCAGTACTAACGTTCTCAGGAAGAATGACCAAACCACTCCACTTTGACAAACTCGATCTGCGCATTATAAGAAGTAGGCCTACTCTCGGTAACCCTCCCCCTCCCCTTTTTGGGTGGGTGGGGAGAGGAGCAGGTAGGGGAGCGGTTTATAAGGGGAAAAAAGACCGGATGCGGTGGCCGAATCGGTAGCGTGCAGGCCTCTCGTGGGGGAGGTCTGGAGTTCAATTCCCAGTCGAGTCACACCAATGACTTACAAAATTGATACTTATCGTTTCCTAGCCAGGTGCTCAGCATTATTAAGATAGGGCAAGGACTGATTGGCTCGGTGTCAGGATAATGTGACTAAGTGGGATATCAGGTCATGGTGCTGGCAGCCTGGTCTCCCAGTGGGACAGCAGTTTAAAGTCATCATAAGTGCACACTGTCACAAGTCAGAACACATCCTGATATGACCTTGATGTTTGTTTGTTGTTGTTGTTTTACGTCCTAGCAAGATCTAACATATCAGCACGGGTACCGACTTGTGACAGTGCGCACTCATGGCGACTTTATAGTGCTGCCCCAACCCTGCCCTTTAGATATTGCCAAGACGCAAAACTCCAACAACCAACTACAGTAAAACCTCTCTAACCGACCACCTCCCTAAATGGACCATTTAAAGTCGGTCCCATTGTCGGTCGATTTAGAGAGGTTTTACTGTCTAAGGGAAAAGAAAAGAGAAGAAAAGAAATGGAAAAAAAGCTATTGTGCTGGTCATTTTGGTTGCCGGAGGTGAACAAAAAATGACCAGCGACAGATTCACACAGCCAGAAGCGACGCCAAAAAGCTTTGCTTCATCACCATTATGTGATATGAACACGTGACTGGAAATGTGCCTCGTGTGAGGAAGGCAGCTGAGGCTACTGACCTACATTCGTGATGGGCAGAGAATTTGAATGTTGATGCAGTCTGTAGGAATGCAGTCTCTGGCCACGGATTTGAATGTTGATGCAGTCTGTAGGAATGCAGTCTCCCTGTAGACTCTGCACGATAGGCACTGGACTGGGTGGCTAGTGACCTACATTCGAGATGGGCCGAGGATTTGAATGTTGATGCAGTCTTTAGGAATGCAGTCTCTGGCCAAGGATTTGAATGTTGATGCAGTCTGTAGGAATGCAGTCTCCTGTAGACTCTGCACGATAGGCACTGGACTGGGTGGCTAGTGACCTACATTCGAGACGGGCTGAGGATTTGAATGTTGATGCATTCTGTAGGAATGCAGTCTCTGGCCAAGGATTTGAATGTTGATGCAGTCTGTAGGAATGCAGTCTCCTGTAGACTCTGCACGATAGGCACTGGACTGGGTGGCTAGTGACCTACATTTGAGACGGGCCGAGGATTTGAATGTTGATGCAGTCTGTAGGAATGCAGTCTCTGGCCAAGGATTTGAATGGTTGTGTCATTTTCTTAGAATAAATATATTAGGTGATTGTTAACCTTTATTTTTAATGTCTAACTTTTGAGATATTTGAAGTACAAGCATTTAAGTTAAGCCGTGTTTACACCGGCGAGTTAAAACGGCTCAAATAATGCGCCTTGCCTAGTTCGCCTCACATTCACCGTGTAAACGCACCACTGATGCGGATTAGGGCTGATTCGATTCATATGATGCACTTTATGTAAACCGCCTCGCGAGGTAGTTTATATAAAGCGAACTAGCTTAAGCACCTCACACGCATGCGCAGTCGAGACCTTAGTTTGTTGACTTTCCGGTCGATCAAAAGCGCATATTATATCATTTGGTCTATGAACCTGCTAGAGGTGCACATATATTTTTTTCATCATTTACTTTTAGGTTTTCACTACCCAGCAGAAGTCTTGACCGTTCCAAACCAATACGATTCAGTCCATACATATCTAGGTCGAACCCACACTCTCTCGTGGCGACGTCGACTAACCGAAACTGGCACTGGTTAGTCTGGACTTGCTCATGCGCAGATATCGATTTCTGCCTTAAACCGCTCCGTGTGTAAACGCACCACTACTTCGCTTCATATAAATCGCTTTGTCTAATTCGCTTTACAATTGCCCGTGTAAACACAGCTTTAGATACGTAGAATCAAATCTAGACAATTGTTTTGGTTTTGAAAATTGGATGTTTTCATCGGACTATGCAACTTGATAATCTGAAATTCTCGTTTTCGTTATTGTTGTCACAAATATTACACGCTAATATGACAACTCCACTTGGAGGGAAACCCCGAAAGAAACAACAAGAAAAAAGACTACGAAGGGTTGGTGGCTCCTAAAAACAGCAACCCTCATAGAGTGCTATCCACTTGGGTGTCTCAGCTAAAGTATACAGTTCAGCGCGACTGCTATATTCAGCAATCACCAAGTCACGGGGGACGGTGTACCGAAGAGTCGCCCAGTTTGGGTGTTGGAGTTTTACGCCCTGGCAACATCTAAGGTCATATCAGGGCGGGTACCGACTTATGACAGCGTGCACTCATGGTAACTTTATACTGCTGCTCCACTGGGAGAGACCAGGCCACCAGCAGCATGAGCTGATATCCCACTCAGCCAGATTATCCTGACATTGAGCCAATCAGTTCTTGCCCTATCCTAATAATGCCGAGCGCCAGGCTAGGGAGCGACAAGCATACATTTGTAAGTCATTGGTTTGACTTGACTAGAGTTCAAACTCTTCAGCTCTATGCAGGTTAGTTTTGGTATGATTGTGTGTGGGGTGGGGGGGGGGAGGGGAGGATGTGTGTGAGTAGAAGAGGGTGAGTGTGTGAGTGTGGGTATGAGAGTGTGTGCATGTATGAATGTGGGTATGTGTGTGTGGAGGGTGGTTTTGAAATGACGATTGGATCTACCCCGTTACCTACAATATCACCCATCCCCTGAACCTCACCCGCTCCTACTACTAATAAATAAATAAAACATTTATATAGCGCCCGATCCAGCAAGCCGTTCTCAGGTGCTTTACATAACAAACAAATATACAGGAAAATAAATTTCACCTAGTTAAAAGCAGATTTAAAAGCACCCCTCCCCATCCTCAACTACTCCACACATCTCCTTCATATATACCCCTTCCCCACCGCCCACTTCACCCCCCCCCCCCAACCATCCCTCACACACCTCCATCCCCCACCCCCTCTCGACACCCTCTCTCCACACTCTCAACCAACCCCAACAACCCCACTCTATCCCTCCACCCCTCCCCATCCTCCCTCCCCCACCCATCCTCCCCCCTCCCCCCCCCCCCACTCCCACCACCCCAGACCTTTTATTGGCTGGCGCTGATTGCGGAACCCGAAACGCATCAGAAATGCATTGGGATCGGAATAACTGAGTAGCGGCTCAGAGGCGACCCGCTGATATGGCACCGTTCCCAACGCCACCACACGGCAGTCACTTTGCGCGGGGACCAGTTGGCACCCAACACACGTGACCAGAACGAGACGTTTATTTCTAGCTGCTTCTCGCAGCGGAGACGTGACGTGCGTGAGTGTGACGTCAAAGGGGTCCCTATCGCGCCAGTGGCGCCACTCCCCCTAGCAGCGGCGGTAGTGGTAACTAACTATACCCCCGCGCGAGCGAACGTGGTGCATTATATATTAGTAAGGTTGGTTTGCTGGTTTGTTGGGGCTTTAGATCCTAGTAATATTTAAGGTCATATCGGATCAGGAAAGTGCGCGCTTGTGCCTCACTAGAAGACCGTGGTGCCAGCACCATGACCCTATATCCAGGTTCAGTCACATTATCCTGACACTAACCAAACCAGTCCTTGCTAGTATTATTAAAACCAAGCGCCAGGCTAGGTAACACGCATTATAAACATTGTAAGTCATTGGTTTAATAGGATTCGGGGTTTGAACCCAGGACTTCCAACATGGCGAAGCCAGCCAGCATTCCTACTGAATCGGCCGTCCCGGCAGGTCTGCTGAGTTTAAATAACGTGGTTGATTGTTGCTTGCTGTTCTTGTTGTTTAATGTCCTAGAAACAAATACGGTCATATCAGGATGGGTACCGACTCATGACAGTGTGCACTCTTGGTGACTTGATAGTGCTGCCCACTCCTATGTAGACAGCAAAGGATTCAGCAGCAACAGGTTCTATTAAATTGACTTAGTACATCCCCATCCTGGTAAGTGATTTGGTTTAGATAATTTTATGCTTTTATCGGATTATGCAGATTTTACAAAAGGAGGGGGAGGTGGCGTTATGGGAAATATATGTCCCTGGGCAGTACTAACATTCTCAGGAAGAATGACCAAACCACTCCACTCCATGACCCAATATCTCACACACTACACAATCACATTATCCTGATGTTGTGCTTAACCAGTCCTTGTCCTATCCTATTAATGCCGAGTCCTAGGCTAGGTAGTGCCAAGTATCAATTTGATAAGTCATTAGTTTGACTCGGCTGGGATTTGAACTCCCAACATTTTGGGGGTGATGCAAACAAAGGGAGCACTGCATCGCTCTCCTACCACATTGCTCAAGCGATGGTAGTGGAGCATTAAGAGGATGCGACTGGTCGCCTATTTATACCGAACCACCAAGTGGTCATGTGACCAGACCTCCCCGCTAGGGAACGGTATTTAATGGCACCCATCTTTACCCGCCCTTCCTCAAAACCCTTGCTGCTGTCTGCTGGATACAAGTGCTCAACTACCACCAGACCGAAGAGATTCGGGGCTGCCCCAACGCTTCGCCGTTGTAAAGATGTCCCCAGCTTCTACAACCGTCCCTACTGAAGATTAATCTTCAACCAACGATTGGGCCAAGCAGCTGCTCTGCGGGTCAATCTATGACCAGTACCTCACCTTGGAGGAATAAAAGTCAGTATCAATGCATAAGTGTTGGTGTCTTTGTTTCCTTCTTCGGTTCCGAGGTTTGAGTTGGGAGAACCAACCTCATCAAATGCATATCGAAGGGTTCAGGCGCAAAAACCGACAAACGCCATCCAGGCCGAAATGAAACCCAAGCATAAGGTAGGCGGTGAGGGTGCCATTATTCTCATAGTAAAGTTTATTTGTTCACAGAAACTGATAGATCTACTATATAATGCCCTACCCAATATGAAATTGATATACTTTAACAAGGAAAGCACAACATTAACTTCCATCTTACACAAAACAGCTCAAATGGATTTGTCGGTTTTTGCACCTGAATCCTTCATATAACATATGTATGACATATCTATATAATTATATAGATATACACTACATATATAGTATGATCCCGTTATAACGCGATCGTTCAGGTCCATATTATGTGATGATGAAAAAAACGGGGTCACGCCTAATTAGGATTCAGTTTACTGAATTACCTTTGAAATTAAATAATTCTAGGTCCAATGAATTATTGCGTTATATCCGAATTCGTGTTAAATCAGTGCGCGTTATAACAGGGTTCCACTGTATATATAGATCAACTCCCCCATTAACATTATTTCATTCGGACCATAGAGGATGGCAAAATGAGTTGATTGTCCGTCTTCCATCGAGTCAAAGCAATGACTTACAAATGTATACTTGTCGCTTCCTAGCCTGGTACTCGGCATTATTAGGATAGAGCAAGGACTGGTTAGCTCAGTATAAGGATAGTGTGACTTAGAGGGATATTGCGTCATGGTACTGGGGGGGCCTGATTTCCAAGTGGGGCAGCACTATAAAGTCCACCTGAGTGTGCACTGTCATAAGTCGGTATCCGTCCTGATATGACCTTAGATGCTACCAGGACATAAATCTCCAACAACCAACCAATCAACATTGACGTTATTTTAGTTAAAGTCATGTTTTCAGGAATATAACCACAACGTTAATAGAGGAGTTGGTATATATCATAAATACACACATTATCCAATAAATACCATACAAAACAGAACAGTTCTGACAATACAGTGTAAGAATCAATCACTGGATTCCTTCGATTTTCCAGCCCGATTATTGACATTCAAAAAAAGATCTCTGATGCTTCAGTATTCAAGGAGAATGAGTGAGATAACTGACATTTTGTCGTGAATTTAGTCACTATACGGACATTATGTAAATGGGTTCAGTGTACTCAAATATCTTTATAATTTGTTTCCTAGGAATACAAAAACAAAATTAAGTGTAAATAATTCAAGGTAGACATGGCCGGACTATCAATGTCTCATCACTGGAAGGTCGTACTCAGGTGGACAAAAACGCTGACAAAAAAAAATTATGTAACTAGTGGTTAGAGGGTCATCAGCATGCGGCCTCTCATGATACCTATGAGGCTTTTGAGACGACCCCTCTCAATAGACTACATCGCCATTCCACCCGCGTGGTGCATTGTGGGATGTGTGGAAGATAAACAAACCCCCGCGAAGCACATGGCTAATGCTAAGACACTGGGTGCAGCTATGAAATGTGCTAGTTTCAGCTCATCTCAGCTCTTGTTTGAGACATAGAATACCAACTAAAAAAAATGTATATAATAAATTAAGATGTTAATCTTTTTTCTAGCATTGCATTTAGATCAATCTAATCAGCATATCTTATACCATCTGCATTTAGATTGAGAACAATCTGGGCACTCAGACTAGTGTTAGAGCCATAGCCAGAGTCAGTCTTACTCATTTTATTCATGTTTTTATTTATATACTATGGTTAATAACATTTGTTGGGCCAGGAAATGAGTAGGGTTAATCAGACATTGGTTATATATTTTTTTGAAACAAGGTTTTGTTGACACATTTGACTTTTTAATATTTAGAACACGAATGACTTATGTCTAATCAATGGTGATGTAAACATCAGCCTGTAAAGTGACTGAAATTGTATGTTTCTTAGCTCAAAATGCTTAATTATGGAGAGTTGTGTCTTCAACATATTCATTATAATATTATATTGCATCCATCCATCCATGTTTGTGCCAAACTGCTATGTATTGTTTTATTAATTTTGAATAAAATCAAAGTGTTTCCCTATGCGTATCAGCAAACTCAATGGCCGTATGCCCTTGCTTTGCTGCCAACACCGTTTTCAGCACATGCACATTCGGAACGGTGATCTCGTCTATTAAAGTGGAAGCAAATCGGCATCTCATCATACCGCGTTAAAGTTGCACAATCCGATGGTTTGCGTTATTACCATATTTTGTTAAGATTAAATATATTAGGCTGATTATTATAACCTAATTTGCTTCATTTTGAAGTAACTTTATTTTCTGAGGGATTAACTTTGGTGAAAACGTGCAAAATCAATTTTTATATGCACATAGAAATTCTTCAGCAGTAACAGGCTCTCTAGGGAATTGAAATAGGATTCCTTCTATGCAGAATAAACGTTCATTTATTGTAATGGTATCTAGTTGGATATGTAAGATACTAGGATCAAATCTAACTAGTTGCTCTGGTTTTAAAATGTACCACTTTCATGGTTTGTCTGTTTGAGTTTTACGTCCTGGCAACGTCTATGGTCAGATCAGGACGAGTACCAACTTGTGACAGTGCACGCTCATGGTGACTTTATAATGCTGTCCCACTGGGAGACCTGACCACCGGCACTATGACCTGATATCCCACTCAGTCACATTATCCTGACACTGAGCCACCCAGTCCTTGCCCTATCCTATTAATGCCGAGCGCCAAGCTAGGAAGCGATAAGTATAAATTTTGTAAGTCATTTGTTGACTCAACTGGGAATCGAATGCCGGACCTTCCGCACGGGAAGCCTCTGCTGTTCCGATTTGGCCACCGCTTCCAGTACCACTTTCATAGGATTGTGCGGCTTTAAAGCTGCCTTCTCCCTGTCAAAGCTTGCCTCCTCTCATGGCCAAACGCTGGCCCCCTACTTATTCCGGTGAGTAGTAAATACAATGAATCATCGACTCATCCTTAACAGGTAGAATGTGGGTCAATGCGGTTAGTAGTCTGCACTGACCTGACAATCAACGCCCAACATAGACAGGTAGGCGTAAGATAGGATGATTGCATCAGGAAGCCTAGGTAGCGTAATGGTTGCTCGGTTGGAGGCTCACCACCCTGGGGAAGCCATATAATGACTTTACTCCATGTTGAAGGTTAAATAAAAGTCAACTGAACACTAATTCGGAAATGGTAAAAAGAATGGGATTGGATCCTAGGCACAATATTCCCATTTGCATCTCCCCCAGAGCAGTGGTGCCGTGACCAGGATGCTGTACATGCTGTATGCTGTGTGGTTGATGAATCGTCCATGTGCATGTATATGTGCATACACTGGATAGGCTCATATTCATCATCTAAGTGCATTGCCTGGATGTATGCAATTGTAAAGCCCATGTCACACCTCGCCGGATTGAGCAATGGACAGAATTGTCTAGTCCGGTGGTGTTCGGGCGTGATAAGTATCAAAGTGTATTAAAGTGTATCAAAATGTTGCGATATCGAGTCGAAGGCAGCCGGACGAATGGACATGAAACGGACATGAAACGGACATGAAACGGACATGAAACGGAGATGGAACGGATAGCCAACAGACGAAACAAACTCAAACCGGACAAGAACCATAATAGACGTCAATTCGGCAGCATCCGTTCCAAGTTTTGTGCATGTTCAAAACTTTTAACAGATCGTGTCAGATATCAACGGATATCAACAGATATCAACGGATATGCACCAGACACAAACCGGACTTTGCCGGATATCAACAGACTTTGTTCGGTTTCTTTCTGTTTCTTCAATCCGGCGAGGTGTGACAGGGGCTAGCGTTAACAACTTTTGGATGTAAACCATTTAAATGGCTTACAATTCCAAGGGGACGAGTGTAGTACTAGTAGTCTGCACTGACCTCTCAGGCAAGGAGTAGCGGTGATAGGGTGATTCCATCAGGGAGCCTAGATAGTAGATGTTTGTTTGTTATTGTTTTAAGTCCTAGCAATATCTAGGTCATATCAACACAGGTACCGACTTGTGACAGTGTGCATTCATGGTGACTTTATAGTACTGCCCCACAGAGACCAGGCCGCCAGCACCATGACCTGATACCCCACTCAGTCACATTATCCTGATACTGAGCTAACCAGTCCTTGCCCTATTCTACTAATGCCAAGTGCTGGGCCAGGTAGCGACAAGCATACATTTTGTAAGCCATTCGTTTTACTCGACCGGGAATTGAGCTCCTGATCTTCCGCACTGGAAGCCTGCGTTCTACCGATTCGGCCACCACGCCCGGTGATTCAGTTATGATCACTGACGTGACCTTCAGCTGCTAGTTAAGGTTAAGGTCAAGGTCAAGCCCACGGGGAGCTGTCAGTGTGCTCGGGTACCCGAGTGATCTTCCCATGTCTCTATCGGACAGAGGCACCGGGCGCGGTAGCCGAATCGGTAGAGATCAATCCTCGTGTGCGAAAGATCGGGAGTTCGATTCCCAGCCGAGTCAAACCAATAACTTATCAAATTGATATTTGTCGCTTCCTAGCCTGGCGCTCAACATTGATAGAATTGGACAAGGACTGGTTAACTCAGTGACAGGATAATGTGACTGAATGGGATATCGGGTCATGGTGCTGGTGGCCTGATTTCCCAATGGGGAAGCACTATAAAGTCGCCCTGAGTGCTCACTGTCACAAGTCGGTACACGTCCTGATATGACCTTAAACATTGTAAGTACGTAAAACTCCAACAACCAACCAACTATCGGACAGAGAGGCTGATTGCAAAGTCCAAATCACGCCAGATGTTGGCACAGTAGAAGTGGTCCGCGATAAAAAAAAAGGTGGCCCACCTAATCAACAGATGTAACACCCAAAGAAGTAGGGCCTGTGTAATAATACACTTGTTTGAAACTTGCATTGTAAAGTTTATTATTCACAACCACAAAGGGTTAATTGATGCTCCTCTCTTTCTTTGAAATAGTAAAAAAAAATTGTTTAAGTTCTGCCATTTCCCTTTGACTTAATCACACTCAATTAGCCAACTCCTTCCCTGACCGATCACCGCCATTAGCTGCTCGAAGAGGATGCAAGGGGCCATTTGGTGCAAAGGTCACCTGAATGACCTCCCTCGGTTTGGCCCCCCTTCTGATGCTCACAATGACTAATGTGGTCCTGTCTGTGAAAAAGTGCTTATAAAAGCTCCCTTGCTTATATCTCTATTATTTTTGTTCCTGTTTTTTAAATGGTTTGTAAAGCTGGAACTCCATCATTCATCAGTACAGATAGAAAATGCTGGTTCTGCAATTATATCTCTATTATCCCCCCCCCCCCCGTGTTTTTGACATGGTTTGTGAAGCTGGAACTCCATCATTCATCAGTACAGATAGAAAATGCTGGTTCTACAATTATATCTCTATTATTTTTGTTTCTGTTTTTGACATGGTTTGTGAAGCTGGAACTCCATTGCTCGGTTAATGTGTGGACAAACTTACTGAATGCATGTGTAAAGGTAAATGAATATCTTTTGGTCCATCTGTGTCTTGGTGCGGTTAATAGACGAGATCACCGTTCCGAGTACGCATACGCTGAAAACGGCGCTGGCAGCAAAGCAAAAGCGTTCAGCCTTGGAGTTTGCCGATACGTGTGGGGCAAAACTTCGATTTGATTCAAAATGAATAAAAATATATAACAATTTAGCACAAACATGGATGGAAGGATGAACTATAATAATATAATAAATATGTTTAAGACACAACTCTCCATAATTAAGCATTTTGAGCTAAGAACCATACAATTTCAGTCACTTTGCAGCCTGATGTTTAGTTCACCATTGATTAGCCATAAGTAATTCTTGTTCCAGGTATGCAGGTATAGCAATACCTCAGGGAGTTTGACGCCCCTGCCTTGCAGAGTTCTAAACCACTGCCTTGTGGTACAGGTCCTTGACAGAACCGAAGGCTAAGGGAGCAAACCCTAAACAGAAAACCATGTCACTGTGGCAGCATTAAGGGCGGTTGATGTATGGAACTCCCAACATCTCCCGACCAGCCACTGCAGGGACAAATAGTTTTGTGCCTGTCTTGACATGTTCTTGCCGGTGTGAAAGCTATATTTGCTCCCCGAGAGAGTGCCGCTGGTAACTTGCAAAACCCAGCAGCACTTCAACACTTTTGCAGGCAGCTTTCATGAAATGTACCGCGCAATCGTGCTATCCACCCTACTATACGGAGCCGAGGCCTGGACAGTGTACAGACAGCAGGTGAAAAAGCTGCATGCCTTCATGATGCGACATCTGCGTTCAATCATGAGGCTAACCTGGAAGGACAAAGTGACAAATAAGGAAATACTCGAACGGATGGGGCTGCCCTCTATAGAAGATCTTCTGATCAAAAAGAATCTCCGGTGGACTGGACACCTCATGAGGATGTCATCAGACAGGCTACCAAAGCAGATCCTCTACTCTCAACTGTCTTCTGGCTACAGAAAGAGAGGGCGCCCCCGCCTCCGGTTCAAAGATACCATCAAGAGAAACCTGAAGCTGAGAGACATTAAGACCGACTCATGGACGCAACTCTCACAGCAGAGAGCTAAATGGAGAGCGGCAGTCAAGTAATGAAAGCAGTCTTTGTCGCATCGCGACCGACAGCATGATGATGATGATGATGCTGCTTATCGGAAAGAGCAGCCTATGTGGCGGCAGGGTGTTTCCTACAAAGAAATATGTCAGAATGTCCACATGTTTGATGTCCAATAGCCAATGATACAAAGCTCAATGTGCTCTAGAGGCGTCGTTATATAAGATAAGCTTTACATTAGACTAATGCAGCAACATTTCCGCTCATTTGTGCAGATATTCAAGGAAGGAACTAATTCGCAAATTACCTAGTGTTCTATATCTGGTACTATTACTCATACTCTCATTCTCATCCACTTCTGATTTTGTTAGGCCTGTCGATATCTGACTTATTCGGATTATAAGCATCGAGTACCGAATATATGCAATATCGCAGTCCCTGTCAATGTTTATCGAGTCTACCTTTGAAGGCGTTGACGGAAGGTGCTTCTACAACATGGTCTGGCAGCGCGTTCCAGGCACTCCCTATCCGGTTACTCCAGAATAGCTGTCTGACTGGTTTTCATACCTGTTCTTTCTTCAGCTTGGATATGTGACCTCTGGTTTTACTGTTGTCCAGTTTCAGGTAGCCTAGCATCAACCGCATATCTTCCAGTCATATGTTTGAACATTTCTATAATGTCTCCCCTGGCCCTTCGATAGTACAAGCTGGGTACTATTGCCTATTAAAGATCTGGTTACGTAGTTTTTACCATGTAATCCTTACATGAATATGTTATGCATCTTAAAGTTTCATAATCCGATGGTTTTGAAATTCTGTAATTTTTCTGAGATTGAACTGATTGTTATAATCTTACCTTACTTTAGCTTGAAGTAACTTTTATTTTTAAATCGCTAACTTTTGAGATATTTGAAGTATGAACATGTCAAATTAGTTTTGGCAAGCACACCCAAAAACACTGCCACCCTAGGTTCTATTAAATTGACTCAATATTCCCTTCTATGTGGCAAGACATGCTCAATAAGTGCATTAAGGTCTAAGTTAAATATGTAGAATGAAGTCTTTTGGATTAGAAAAGTTGATACTTCATTGGGGTATGCAGCTTTAATTAAAAATCACACTTAGAATGAGCTATTTGACCTTAAACCAAGCAGGTCGGGATCGGTCTGCCCTGCACCTTTAGACTAAGTACACCATAGATATTATTAGTAGCTCTCTGACGTCACATATGGATGGGAAGGGTCGACTTACATAGGTTATAATGCTAGGTACACACCTACCGTTTTTCCACACCCACCTACCGTATACGATCTAAAACTGCCCAAAAGTCGTGAGGTGTGCACTCCCCTAGCACACCTACCGATTGCGATTCGCGACTTAAAACTCAGTTTTAGGGCTAAAACTGCTTCCTTACGATTGCGATTCGCGATTCGAAAAATGAATCGGCCCGTTTTCAGTTTTAAGCGGGTCGGGTCGGGTCGGGTCGGGAGTTTTAGTGCGCGAATCGTATACGGTAGGTGTGTACCTAGCATAAGGCATACTCAAAAGGGTTCACATTTACTTTGTAAAGCCCCAGTCACACCTCACCGGATTGAGGAACCGGACAGAAACAGACACTGTCCGGTGAAATACGGCAATGTACGGTTGGTATATGGTAGGCATCCGGCGTGTCCTTTCTATCTCTGGTGGTGTCCGGCGGTGTCCGGTACAAGTTTTGAACATGCACAAAACTTGTACCAGACACCGCCGGACTGACATGTATGGTTGGTGTCTGGTTTAAGTCCATTTAGTCCGTTTTGTCCAGTTCATGGCCGTTACTCATCCGTTAGGTGTCCGGTTTGTATCCTGAAGAGTCCGTTGACAGTGCTGCGGGAATTTGGTCTGTCGGTTTTTGGCGTGTCTGTGAACAGTCCGGTAGGTGTCCGGTTGGGGTCCGGTTGGTGTCCGGTTGGTGTCCGGTTGGTGTCCGGTTGGTGTCCGGTTGGTGTCCGGTTGGTGTCCGGTTGGTGGCTGGTCTGTCCATTAGACATTCGGTTGTCGTCCGTTTATTGTCCGGTTATCGTCCAGTGGCTATTCATTAATGTACGTTCCTTGTCCGTTTAGCATTTGTTTTGTATGGTACATTTCAGTACATTTTGATACCGAACACCAACGGACTAGAACATTCTTTGTCCGGTGGTGTCCGGTACTCAGTCCGGTGAGGTGTGAGTGGGCCTTAAGTGATAGTCGGTTCGCACTAATTTCCCTGCCTGTATTATTCACTAGCTTGTGTCACTCAGGACAGTCATTAGGACTGAGTGACACTAATAGCCGCAGCTTGACCTCCGAGATCTCAGGCCATGGTTGGACTATAAAATAACTCCCAGACAAAAGGATGTTTCAGGCTATACAAATTATGACTTGTCATATTTTGATTGTAATAATTATGAATAACTAAAACTATTTTGGTCATGGTACAGCCCCTTTAAAGTTGCATAATCCAATGGGCTTTGAGATTTGGGCCATATTTTGTTTTACGTAAAGCTGCATAGTCCGATGAAAACATCAAACTTTCAAAACCAAAGCAATTATCTAAATTTGTTTCTACATATCTAACTTAGATACTGGTGCGCTTATTAAACATTTATCAATGAACAGAAGGGAATACTGAGGTAATTGAATAGAACCTGTTACTGCAGAAGACTATGGTGTCAAGCTTGCCAAAATTAATTGTGCATGGTTGCACTTCAAATATCTCAAAAGTTAGACATTTAAAATAAAAGTTACTTTAAACTAAAGTAAGGTACATTATACCGATCAACCTAATGTATTTATCTCAGAAAATGTCAGAAACTCAAAACCATCGGACTATGCAACTTTAACATAGAATACCTTATTCGTTGTAATTTGAATTAGTTTAGTTTGAGTAACTTTTTAATTAAAATAAAATAACTTTGGAGATATTTGAAGTGGAAACCATAAGAACTCACGAAAATATAGAACCGTGGCAATAATAAAAAAATTCGGTACATTTGCAATTTGAAAAAAAGAAAATCGTCAAAGTTATGATTTTAGTGTTTGTTGCGAACACTATACAGTCATGTATAGTGCAATTGCAATTGACAATTTACTGAATCCATGGCTCATTAAGACAACGACCCTATATGACTAAGACGGCTCACTCAGCCTGTACTGTGTATTCAAAATGATCAAACCCACCACTTGGTGGGCTGGCTGTTCTCTTGGTTAAACAGGTGCTGTATTATATGTATAAATGTATATATGAATGTGAAAGAGGTGTGATGATGGCGATGCTGCTGGTGATGCTGATGATGATGTGTATTTGTTCATAGCAATTTCATATTGATGTGTATTCATACTTACCTATCTCATGCATAATATAATTGTCAATGGTTACATGTGAAACACCAACCAGCAGCTGGGCTGATCAAACCCACCTCAAGGTGGCACTGCAATATTTACATTACCATGGAAGAGATAGGGAGTGAGCCGTCTTAGTATTATAGGGTCTTTGATTAAGATCACTCTAGCCATGGACACAAAGTCTTATATTTATCAATACATCAATGTGTAAAATCACGTACTTGGTTATAATATGTCATAAGAGTGAGTTGTTTGGGTTTTTGGAGATTGTGTTCTGTACATTAGTTGATTAAGCAGGGAAAATTTCAATCGCAGATAAGTCATCTTCCTTGCCCTATCCTAGTAATGCCAAATGCCAGAGATAGGTAGCGAAAACTATGCATTTTTAAGTCATTCGTTTGATTCAGACAGGTTTTGAATCACAGGTTTTGAATCTCACGACCTACCAAATTGGGAGGCGGGCGCTCAACTCATTCGGTAATAGTGGCTAAAGTGATTAATCACTCCATTACCTGGACAGTGTGGTTTCCAACAGGTCCACCCCGATACTACATTAATGAATATCCTTTAGGCTAGATCAAAGACCCTATAATACTAAGACGGCTCACTCCCAATCTCTCCAATGGTAATGTAAATTTTGCAGTGCCACCTTGTGGTTGGTTTGATCAGCAAGGCTGCTGGTTGGTGTTTCACATGTAAACACATATTATACATGAGATAGGTAAGTATGAATACACATCAGTATGAAATTGCTATGAACAAATACACATCATCAGCATCATCATCATCATTGCCATCATCACATATCTTTCACATTCATATATACATTTATATATTAATATAGCACCTGTTTAACCAAGAGAACAGCCAGCGCACCAAGTGGTGGGTTTGATCATTTTGATTACACAGTACAGGCTGAGTGAGCCGTCGTAGTATTATAGGGTCTTTGGCTAGACCTACTCCTAACCCTACTTCACTCTAATCCTAACCCCCACCCTGATATGACCTTAGATGTTGCCAGGACCTAAACCTCCAACAACCAACCCTACCGTTACATAATTAAACCAATTAAACCATTAGCCTACTTAAAGGAGAAGTTTCATCAGCAACATAACTTTACTTATTGATAGTTATCATGATCTAATATGACTAAATCATGGTTTTCAATATGTTGAAACTACCTATTCTCTGGACCAGACGGGATGGCCGAATGAGTTAGAGCATCCGTCTCCCATGTTTGTAGACCGTGCTATCATGGTCGAGTCAAATCAATGACTTAAAGATTGATACTTGTCACTTCCTAGCCAGACGCTCGGCATTATTAGGATCGGGCAAGGACTGGTTGGCTCAGTTTCAGGATAATGTGACTGAGTGGGATATCAGGTCATGGTGCTGGCAGCCTGGTCTCCTATTGAGGCAGCACTATAAAGTTGCCATGAGTGCGCACTGTCACAAGTCGGTACCCGTCGTGATATGACCTTAGATATTGCTAGGACGTGATGCAACAACAAACAAACAAAACCTATTCTCTGTGAGTTATTTACGGCTTAATTAAGACTGAGGACACGTGTGGTCAAACTGTGACTAGTAAGGTTATTTAGCTATAATGATCTTTCTCAGCTTTTGTTCACTGGTTAAATATAGCCTAACCTAAATCCTATGTCGGCCTAACTCAAGGCCTACATGGCTAGACCTAACCCCAACTTAAGCCTATCTTTATCGAAATAAAACTACAGCCCATACCGCTACCCAAGATACACCCGAATCTTGCCTCAGCCCACTCTTCCACCATCCATTAATACCCCCCCCCCCCCCACACCTCCCGGCCCCCTACCCCACCCTCAAGCCTTCCCGTTGGCGTTCCACTCTGACACCCTATCCTCCGACCTTGACCGTGCCCAGTCCTTCACACCTCCATTAGGTCAGCTGTCGGCAGAAAACACCCAACCTCTCTACACCTTTCCCTCCGCCAGTTCCCTTCAATGGCATCTTTTGTTATTATTATTATTATTATTATTATTATTATTATGCCTTCTGATTATTTTTCATTCTCGCTAATGCTAAATTGGCATAGGCCGATGGTTTTGAGTCTCGGCCATTTTTATGAGATAAATATATTAAGTCGATTATTGTAATCTACTTTAGTTTATTTTGTGGTAACTTTGATTTTAAATGGCTAACTTTAGAGATATTCGAAGCACAAACCTGAAACATACCAAATTAATTTGGGCAAGCATGCCTAAACTCTGACACCATAATCTTATGCAGTAGCAGGTTTTTAGTAAATTGGCTCAACAGGCACTTCTATGTGGCAACACATGCTTAATAAGTTCATCAGTATCTAACTTAGATATGTAGAATCAAATCTAGGGGAGTACTTTGCTTTAAAGTGGTATGCTTAATCAGACCATGCAACTTTAATACACTGATGAATTTGACATTCCCCCTGCTCTCCAATCAGAACTTACAGCAAATATCGCAATAATAAATATGCCTCCCCACACTAAACCTAGGGCCGGAGAGTGTTACCGGAAGAGGTCAGGAGACTGTCGTCTGTTGGACATGCGCGCGGCACAGAGCGCGTAATGACGGTTGCTGAGTCATACCTACATTATGAGTGCTCGGTAAACGATACCTGACTCTGGAACAACCACCATGTGTCCATGCGGGTCAAAGGCAAGATCTACCATGCAATCAGGATATCCACCCTACTTTATGGAACCAAGGCCTGGACAGTGTACAGATGACGGGTGAAAAAGCTGCATGCCTTCATGATGCGACATCTGCATTCAATCATGAGGCTAACCTGGAAGGACAAAGTGACAAATAAGGAAATACTCGAACGGACAGGGCTGCCCTCCATGGAAGATCTTCTGATCAAAAAGAATCTCCGGTGAACTGGACACCTCATGAGGATGTCATCAGACAGGCTACCAAAGCAGATCCTCTATTGTCAACTGTCTTCTGGTTACAGAAATAGAGGACGCCCTCGTCTCCATCAAGAGAAACCATCAAGAGAAACCTGAAGCCGAGAGACATTAAGACCGACTCATGGACATCAGTCTCACAGCAGAGAGCTAAGTGGAGAGCAGCAGTCAAGTAATAAAAGCAGTCTTTGTCACCTCACGACTGACAGCATGATGATGATGATGATGATACGCCTTCCTTTTGTAAGACAAATCTAGTAAATTGATAGCTATTATTGACTTTGCTTTAGTTTGAAGTAACTTATATTTTAAATGGTTAACTCGGGAGATAGATATTTGAATTGAAAACAGGGGCAGAGCTGTACTGTCGCACTGTAAGTGTAAGCATATGTGAACAATTTCTATCAGTGTCATATTTTTTCCATACTAAATCATATATAATATGCACTTTTTAAAATGTTGTGCTTACAATTCTTTTTTTAAATTTCCTATAAGCGGGTGCTAACAATGTTTTCATCGGATTACAGAGCTTGAATATGAGAAAATCGCATCACTCACAGCTAGGTCCTCCCACATGGCTTTACTGATCTTCGGGCAGAAAGTGTGTGTGTGTGTGTGTGTGTGTGTGTGTGTGTGGGTGGGTGTGTGTGTGTGGGTGTGTGTGTGTGTGTGTGTGTGGGTGTGGTGGTGGGTGGGGGGGGGGGTGTTCTCAACCATTGTAATAGCTCATATGGTGAATGGCAGCGAGATAAAGCCTGACGTGGGTGGAAAGGGGCGGAGGGAGGGGGAGGAGGGAGGGAGGGGGAGTGGAATGTCCGACTTTGGGGGCGGGGGCTGGGGGGTGGGGGGGGGCTCCTTGTATAGCCCCCGTTAGTCATGCGTACTGGAGATGTATGGCGAGCCCCCTTATGCGCATCTTCCATCTCTATAGTGTCAAATGGTCCCACAACTCACAGTGACAGGCAGTCCCCTCCCACTCCTCCCTCCCCCTTCCTTTCGCCCTTCACTTCCCCCTTCCTTCCCTTCCTACCTCCTCCCATAGATACATACACTGCTATTGTATACGCGATAACTCCCACCTCACCATTATGGGATGGATGTAGAATGCGCCGCATGATCTTACGCGTCCATGGCATGGTTCTACGACATTTTCCACCGGCTTATATGTCAGCCGATAATTGCCACCCAACACTTTTCCAATCCCGGACTTTTGCCAGGCGGGACTTTTAGTTTTACCCGCTGAATAGAATTTTGTTAAAGTCCTGGCCGACACAACAACTAATCATCTTAGCCTATAATAGCAAACTTACCACCTGAGAGCTAAACCACTATCTTAATTTACTAATATGCCTTATAGACCTATTTCATATGATGTCAGTATGGGTATTTAGGTCAATGTGTGTGCTGCTTGGCTGCAGGATGGCACACGGTCAAACTGCAAACTCAATGGCTATGAGCAATCTTCATAAAGATAAAGTGAAATATATCTAAAACCACACCACCTAGAAACAAACCACTTGGCAGACAAACAGATAACATGTTTAACAAACATATAATATTAAATTTATAAAGGTTCTGGTTCTGGATTTCTATTAATTTTGAATAAAACTATCATTTTGCACTGCACATATCGACAAACTCAATGCATTGACAATGGCTGTGAGCAATCTTCTTACAGAAAAGGTGAAATATCTCTAAAACCACACCACCTAGAAACAGACCGCTTGGCACACAAACAGATAACATGCTTAACAAACCAATTATTCATTTTGAATAAAACTAACGTTTTGCACTGCGCATATCATCAAACTCAATGCATTGTCAATGGCCGTGAGCAATCTTCATACAGAAAAAGTGAAATATCTATAAAACCACCCCGCCTAGACACAGACCGATTGGCACACAAACAGATGACATGCTTAACAAACAGATTATATTAAATTTATAAGGTTTGGGTTTTGGATTTCTATTAATTTTGAATAAAACTAACGTTTTGCATGGCGCATATCGACAAACTCAATGGCAGTGTGCCTTTGTTCTGCAGCCAAGCTGCGTGCACATACACAATGTTTATAAACATTGAAAGGGGTCTATATAGGGACCTGTTAAACTCAGTTAATAATTAGTATTTTGGGGAGGGGGGGTAAATATACTCATTCTGCCGAATAGGTTTTTTTGTCAGCTGAAAAGCATTGATCTACCGATTGTTATTCAATTCGGGATTAGTCGCACACAAATTGCTGTGTGGATTATATATTAGGTACACGCATTGAATTATCACACCAACAGCAGTTAAGTACACAAATTGTAGGATATATCATAATGACTTACTGATTAATAATTATGCTGAATGTCGGTTTCTGTAATGACCTTTGATGTTGCTAGGACGCAGAACCCCAACAACAAGACAGCAAACAAATGACATGTTGCTCAAGAGGAATGGGTTCCTAAGCCGGTGTAAAGATTTCAAATTCCCCCCTGATTGAAGTTCCCCCACGGGAACTTGAAAATGTTTTCAAATTCATCCCATGGGAATTTGAAAACATTTTCATTTTCCCTCCACCATCGTTTTAGCTTTCCCTCCCCCCATTTTTGGGGAATTTTCTTTACTTTTGTTATTTTTATATATTTTTCATGACAAATATAATAAATAATACACAGAGAATAGCATAATGGAAATTATTACTAGTACAACAAAACATATTTCACCCCAAATGACACAAAAAGTCTCCAAGATGTCTAAGAAAAAAATATTATGGGTCTGAATTTTAAAATGTTTTAAAAAAAAGTTGTTAAACAATTTTAAGGGAATTTGAAGATAAGGGGAGGAATCTGAAAACTGTTTTTAATTTCCCTCCCAGGAATTTGAAAACGTTTTCAATTTCACCAGAAGGAAACGTTTTCAGATTCCTGGGGGGAACTTGGAAAGGGAGGAATTGAAATCGTTACATATCATATCAGGACGGGTATTGACTTGTGACAGTGTGCAGTCATGGCAACTTTATAGTGCTGCCCCACTGGGAAATCAGGTCGCCAGCACCATGTCCCAATATCCCATTTAGTCACATTATCCTGACATTGGGCTAACAAATCCTTGCCCTATCCTATTATTAATGCTGAGCACCAGTCTAGGAAGTGACAAGTATCAATTTGATAAATCATGGGTTTGACTCGACCGGGAACCGAATTCCAGACCTTCCGCACAGTAGCTCCGCGCTCTACCGATTCAGCGACCGCGCCGGGTGACAGGCTAAATAAACCATCAATAAAATTATTTTTTAAATGTTGCAAGGTTAATCAACGAATGCAACCAAAAAACTCCAGCCAGCACAAAACACACTACCCAGGGTGGAGAAGCAGAGCGCCTGCCGGTGTTGGGTACCCAGAGGGGTTCCCTGTGTTTTACACACCAGAGTTATTTGACGGCAAATCTTGTGGCGAGCATTTAGGTCTGCTGATATCGGAGCCAAGTGTGGCAAGGATAAGGTCGGCCACTTGGCCGTGTTATCAGCGCTATCAGCAGGCAGAGCCCATCTCAAATAACTGCCCGATACTGCCTCGTGTCGGACCCGCCCTTACCGTCCCCGGCTCCACAAGGACCCGCCCGCACCAGCCCCGCCTCGCCCCGACCGACCACGCCCTCACCGAACCCCGCCCTCACATACACCAACCCCGCCCTCACCGACCCCGCCTACCGGGCGCGGTGGCTGAATCGGTAGAGCGTTGACCTCGTCTGCGGGAGATCGGGAGTTCGGTTCTAGGTTGAGTCAAACCAATGACTTATCAAATTGATACTTGTCGCTTCCTAGCATGGTGCTCGGTATTAATAGGATAGGGCATAAAACTGGTTAGCTCAGTAACAGGATAATGTGACTGAGTGCGATATCAGGTCATGGTGTCAGTAGCCTGATCTTCCAGTGGGGCAACACTGTAAAGTCACCATGAGTGTACACTGTCACAAGTTGGTATCGGTCCTGATATGACCATAGATGTTGCCAGGACATAAAACTCCAACAACCAACCCACTGACCCTGACCCCACTGACCCCCCCCCCCTCCACCCTCCCAACTGACCTCTCATCCAAGGAGTCACATAAGGGGGATTGCATCAGGTGACCTAAGGGGTGTAATTGCTAGCATGCTAGCCCCGGAATGGCAAAAAGTGTGGGTTCGAAAACCTGTTCTAGGTGAAATATGTATCATTTTCCTCACCCTCCATGAAACTGGTGCCATGCCCAGGATCCTGTACAAGCTACATTATGTATGGTTGTTGAACCTAATCTGTGTATATGTAACGAAGGAGGCTAGAAGTCGGATGTAGAGTTAAGCATAGGGCGACATCATTTATTTCTAACACACACAGGTCTTGATGAAGGCTTGAGCCTTAGCATAACAATCTCTTTGGATGAACAATCATCGTCGATAACATTTTAGTCAATAGTCAATATGATAACACCAGAACATATTGCAACATCATTACAACATCACTTCAAATGACATCTGACTGGGCCACTGCCAAGGGCCACTGACCGACCACGCCCTCACCGAACCCCGCCCTCACATACACCAACCCCGCCCTCACTGACCCCGCCTACCGGGCGCGGTGGCTGAATCGGTAGAGCGTGGGCCTCATGTGCGGGAGATCGGGAGTTTGGTTCTCGGTTGAGTCAAACCAATGACTTATCAAATTGATACTTGTCCCTTCCTAGCCTGGTGCTCGGTATTAATAGGATAGGGCATAAAACTGGTTAGCTCAGTAACAGGATGATGTGACTGAGTGCGATATCAGGTCATGGTGTCAGTAGCCTGATCTTCCAGTGGGCAACACTATAAAGTCACCATGAGTGTACACTGTCACAAGTCGGTATCGGTCCTGATATGACCATAGATGTTGCCAGGACATAAAACTCCAACAACCAACCCACTGACCCTGTCCCCACTGACCCCCCACACCCCCAACTGACCTCTCGTGCAAGGAGTCACATAAGGGGGATTGCATCAGGTGACCTAAGCGGTGTAATTGCTAGCATGCTAGCCCCGGAATGGCAAAAAGTGTGGGTTCGAAAACCTGTTCTAGGTGCAATATGTATCATTTTCCTCACCCTCCATGAAACTGGTGCCATGCCCAGGATCCTGTACAAACTACATCATGTATGGTTGTTGAACCTAATCTGTGTGTATATATATGTAAGAATTGCACGGCAACACAGTATTGGTGGCTACATTATTTATTTACAGGAAGTGAATAGTAGAGAACAGTAATGCACCTGGCTGGGCCTCAAATGCCCTACCTAAAATGAATAAGAACAAAGTTTTGAAGGAGTGTGGAGGCTCTGGCTGACATGGTCAGACTGAGCCAATATCAACAACAGGTGTAGGGAGGCTCCTGCCCCACCTGGTGGTTGTGGACCTCTCAGTCAAAGAACCACATAAAACAGGCAAGCATGGATAGGCTGAATGCATCGGGAAGCCTAGGTGGTTGAATGGTTAGCATACTAGTCATGGAAGTGTGGGTTCGAATCCTGTTCTAGGCACAATTCTTTGCTTTTTTGTTGTTTTTGTTTTGGTAAATATGTTTATTCCTCTGAATAAGTCTTCTATCAGTGACCAAGAACTGGTCTTCCTATATTTACCTTTTTTATCACGCCCACGACATCATATAAATTGTACACATACTTGCATTACAAAACTAATGTTGTGGGGGTGATGAAAATGGGAAATATTGCGCCTAGAGCGGGACTCGAACCCACATCTCTTTGCATTCCGGGCCAGTGTGCTAACCATTACACCACCTAGGCTCCCTGATATCACCACACTACCCACGCCTACCTGTCTATGTGGTTACTTGCCTGAGAGGTCAGTGCAGCCTACTACACTCGTCCCCCTGGAATTGTAAGTCTTTTAATGCTTACAATTACATACATGCAGGCAATGCACTTACACATACATACACAGGGTAGGTTCAACAACCATACAGTGCGTAGCTTGTACAGGATCATGGTCACGGCAACCAGTGTCGTGGGGGTGATGAAAATGGGAAATATTGCGCCTAGAGCGGGACTCGAACCCATATCTCTTTGCATTCCGGGCCAGTGTGCTAACCATTACACCACCTAGGCTCCCTGATATCACCACACTACCCACGCCTACCCGTCTATGTGGTTACTTGCCTGAGAGGTCAGCGCAGACCACTACACTAACAAGGAGCCAATCAAAAAATATATCAAATATATTAAAACAATATAAAGCTATTATGCATATAACAGACGCCCCCCTCCCTATGTGCGACGCGATAATTACAGCTGCACCATCCGAGGAAACAATAACATATTCTAAACCAAAACGTTTACCTAGATTTAATCATAGATATCCAACATAGACACTGGTGCACTCATTAAACATGTGTTGCAGTTTGGTGCTCCGGTGCTACTCTGCTATGCTCGAAAATATATATAAATTAAAGTTGCATACCCTCATAAAAGCATCAAATTTGCAAAAGGAAAACATTAGCTAAATTTGAACCTACATATCCAACTTAGATACTGATGCACTTCATGAAAATGGGAAATATTGTGCCTAGAGCGGGACTCAAACCCATATCTCTTTGCATTCCGGGCCAGTGTGTTAACCATTACACCACCTAGGCTCCCTGATATCAACACATTACCCACGCCTACCTGTCTATGCGGATCCTTGCCTGAGAGGTCAGTGCAGACCACTACACTCGTCCCCCTGGAATTGTAAGTCTTTTAATGTCGCAGAGTGGTGTTCTCTGTGGCGGAGTGGTTACAGTGTCTGACTTTTTTCTAGGTCAGACTCCTAATCTGAGGGTCAGCGGTTCGATTCCCCATGCCCCCCCCCCCCGCCCCCCGCTCTGCCAATTTGGATTTCCACCACTGTGTATAACTTACAGTGTCATCAAAGGCCGGTTGCTCTCATACCATGTCTATGTGGTGTGGGAGGTTAAAAATCCCTTGGGTCGGTAAAAGTGTAGGCTCGGGATTTCTATCGACCAGCAGTGGAATGAGGAAGACCAGTTGTCTATGACTGAAATTTCCCCTGCTTAAACAACTAATGGACCAAAATTTAAAAAATGCTTAGAATTACATACATACAGGCAATGCACACTTACATACACAGGGTAGGTTCAACAACTCGACAGCACGTAGCTTGTACAGGATCATGGTCACGGCAACCAGTGTCGTGGGGGTGATGAAAATGGGAAATATTGTGCCTAGAGCAGGACTCGAACCCACATCTCTTTGCATTCCAGGCCAGTGTGCTAACCATTACACCACCTAGGCTCCCTGATATCAACACACTACCCATGCCTACCTGTCTATGCGGCTCCTTGCCTGAGAGGTCAGTGCAGACCACTACACACTTATTAAGTATGTGTTGCTACATAGAAGGGCATACTAAGTCAATGTAACCTGTTATTGCTGAAGTCTATAGAGTCTGAGATTTGACAAGCATGCTAACATTAATGTTTTATCTCTACACCCCAAATATGCCCCAAGTTAGTCATTTTATAGCGAAGTTATTCCAAACTAAAGTAAGTTAGATTATAGTGATAAACCTAACGTATTTATCTCAGAAAATGACAGAAACTCAAAACCATCGGACAATTCAACTTTAAAACGTATCTCCACTTCTCTGATGTGCAGGCCAAATTAACCTTTTTGTGTAAACTAGTTTATTCATCACAATATACATTTTTTTCAGCGGAGAGGCACTGGTCTTCTGACCATTTACATTACATTGTAAATAGGTAGATCAACAGGTACTAAAGTAGGGCATATTAGTAGTAGATTATGAAGGAGGTTAGTGGGTTAGCCATAATACGTTCAGTATTATGGGGGTCACGGGAAGAACTTATGTATTCACTTCAGATGTCTTCATGATTAACATCTTAAATAAAAATAACATCCAACAATAATAAATTTGATTATAATGATCGACCTTAAATAGGTACCTTTAAAGGGGTGGCAGAAACCCAGAATTATTGGAGTATGCAACTTTAGTTGACAGTTCGCGCGGCATAGTACACTAGCACTCCGCCGAGGCGCCAGATGGCGCGCTGGTTGTTATGGTGACTCTCATCGGGGGGTCCCACGTGACCTCTAACCTGGTCCCACAATGCACCACAGTGGGACCTCTAATTAATAGCATGTCTGCGCCTGATAAGGACTGTGGGGCGAAGTGCAGAGGGGGGGGGGGGTGGGGGGGAGTGGTGATGAGGGAGGGAGGGGAGGAGGGGAGGGGAGGAGTGGAGGGATGGGAGGGGATGGGGAGGGATGGGGGAGGGAGGGGAGGGAGGAGGAGGGAGAGGAGAAAGGAGGATGGAGGGAAGGGAGGAGAGTCAAGGTTTGGAAGGGGAGTGGAGTCGATGCAGGGGAGAGGAAGAAAGGGGGGCGGTGGCAGAGAAGGGAGAGAAGAGAAAGGATGAGGAGAAGAGAGTAAGATGGAAGAGAGTGAAATAAGAAGGAAAGGAGAGGGAGGATGATAGAGGAAGGAGAAGGAGAGGATGGATGTGAGGGTGGATAGTGGAGGAAATAGAGAGGAGCGGAGGAGAAAGGAAGGAAGGGGAAAGGAAGGGAGGAGGGAGGAGAAGGGAGGGGAGGAGAAGAGAGGGGAGGAGAAGGGATGAGAGGAGAAGAGAGGGGAGGAGAAGAGAGGGGAGGAGAAGGGAGGGGGGATATAGGAGGGCAGGATATAGGAAGGGAGAATATAGGAGGGGAGGAAATGAGGAGGAAAGAGAGAAGGAATGGGAAGGACTGGGAAGGAATGGGAAGGAGGGGGAAGGAAGGACAGAGGGAGTAAGCAGGAAGGAGGGGAAAGGGGAGGGTGGAAGGGGTGCGAGCGGAGTGGATGGGGGGGGGGGGGAGAGGGACGGGAGGTCGACAAACAGAGGAGAGAAGGGAGAGGAGGAAAGGGAAGGGAAGATTAGAGTGTGAATGCAGAGGAGTAGACGGAGAAGGAGAGAGCAGAGCGAGGAAGTAGAGCAAGAGAGCAAGGAGAGAGAAGGGAGCAGAGGGCGGAGAGGGAGGTAGGGAAGGAGAGGATGGAGAGTGACGGGGGAGTGGTAGGAGAGGGCGGGGGAATGGGAGGAGAGGGCGGAGAGAGAGGAGAGGATGGAGAGGGCAGAGGAGGAGAGGGAGGAGAGAGGGGAGGAGGGAAGCCCGGGAGTAGAGGGAGCATAAGGAGCATGAGGAAAAGGAAGGCATCAGGAAGGAAGAGGGGAAAGGTTTGTTTGTTGTTGTTTTACGTCCTAGTAACATCTAAGGTCATATCAGGACGCGTACCGACTTGTGACAGTGCGCACTTATGACGAATTTATAGTGCTGCCACACTGGAAGACCAGGCCGCCAGCACCATGACCTGATATCCCACTCAGTCACATTATCCTGACATTGAGCCAACCAGTCCTTGTCCTATCCTAATAATGCAAAGCACCAGGCTAGGAAGTGACAAGTATCAATTTTTTTAAGTCATTGGTTTGACTCGACCAGGGTTCACACCCAGGACCCCATGATCTACCAACACGGGAAACGGACGCTCTAATGGCCGGTACACACCTACTGTTTGTGCGCGCACACCTCCCGTTTACGATCGAAAACTGCCCGTTTCGCGCACAAAAATCGCTAGGTGTGCCCCCCGCGCACACCTAGCGATTGCGATTCGCGCATAAAACTAGTTTTAGTGCTAAAAGCGGCGTTTACGATTGCGATTCGCGATTCGAAAAATCGGCGTTTTCAGTTTAGCGGGTGGCGGTCAGAGGCGAGTGGTAGTGCGGCAACCTCGCTCCGAGAAGGAGGAGAGGGGAGGAAGGGAGGGAGGAAGGAGGACTGAGGGAAAGTGATACTGATAGCATTTGACCAGCTCCGTACAGTCCAATAGATAATACTACGGCGGCTCTGGGCGACGCCCAATTGGCAGCGCATTCCGTTTATGACCTTGACCCCATAATATAACTGTCCCCCAGCCTCGCGAATCTGTGTTAGCGGAAGAACTAGCAGAACGGGCCCTAGCCATCAGCGAGGGGGCCATTGTACTAATCATTCCGCGACCACTATCGCGAATTTCAGGTACTGCTACGTGGATAATTAATCATAGGAAAATGTCTTCTTTCTTAATTTTGTTGTTGAAATTGTTTAAATATACCAATAAATAAATATAACCCACGTCCCCAAATTAAACCCAGATGCCTATGAATGATAGAGTAAGTAAATCAAATAATGCGTGACCTTGTTATTGTGTTAGTGTCGTCATCTTTTTTTTTTTTTAATTAATTGCTTAAATATACCAATAAATAATTATAACCCATATCCCCAAATTAAACCGAGGTGCATATGCAAGATAAAGCAATTCAATAAAAGAATGCGTGATCATGTTAGTGTTAGCGATCCTAACTGCTTATTTTTTCACTGCAGCTATTAAGGTCCCTTCCCTGCGGAGAGGGCCACTTATGTCCTGTGCCTGTGCTGCCACCTGGCCGCAGGCGGCGTCTCTACTTTCACAGACTCATTATGCTGACCCATATCTAATTTAAAGTTGCATAACCCGATGGTTTTACGTTTTACATTTTTGTCATTTTCTGAGATAAATATATTATGTTGATAATTTTAATCCATCTTACTTTAGTTTGAAGTAACTTTTCTTTTAAATGGCTAACCTTTGAGATATTTGAAGTGAAAACATGGTCAAAATAATTTTGGTAAGTGTGCCAAAACTGTGCCAAAACTGACACAGGTTCAATTCGTTAACAGGTTCAATTAAATTGACTTGGTATTCCCTTCTATGCGGCAAGTAGTGATTCAGTATCTAAGATACTGATTCTAGGTCTAAATCTAGGTCAATGCTTTGTTGTTGAAGATTTATACTGCCTATCATGGATAAGCCTGAATAGGCTTGTTTTCACCATTAGACAGTTTGTCGATAGAAAGCCCGAGCCTACTCTTTTACCGACCCAAGGGATTTTTTACCTCCCACACCACATAGACATGGTATGAGAGCAACTGGCCTTTGATGACGCTGTAAGTTATACACAGCGGTGGAAATCCAAATTAGCAGAGGAGGGGGCACAGGGAATCGAACCTCTGACCCTCAGATTAGGAGTCCAACCTAGAAAAAAGTCAGGCACTCTAACCACTCCGCCACAGAGAACACCGCTTTGGTTTTCAAATGTGCTGCTTTCATGGGACTATGCAGCTTTAAAGTAACATAATGATAATCAGATGCGCTCACAGTTTCTGACCAGGACAGGTACCGACTTGTGACAGTGCACACTCATGTCGCCTTTATAGTGCTGCACCACTTGGAGACCACAAGACTGGCACCATGAACTGATTTACCACTCAATTATATTATCCTGATATTGAGCTAACCAGTCCTTGCCATATCCTAGTAATGTCGAGCGCCAGGCGAGATAGCCACAAGTATCAATTGTGCAAGTCATTGGTTTGACTCGACCGGGAATCGAACTCCCAACCTTCCGCATGGGTAGCCCGTGCTTACTTGAAAGATTTGAGGTGAAAACATGCCAAATTAATTTCACATGCACGCCAAAATGCTGGACATCACATGACACCTTTTGGTAGGGATGGGTTCCAGTAAATTGAGTCATTATTCATTGTATCCAGCAATAACGGTTAATGGTACACAACTACAGTATAACCCCATTAAACCAAGCTCGGTTAAACCAAACGATCCGTTAATCCAAACTTTTTTCGACAGCCCGGCAAAATACTACCATTTATCATATAAAAAAGTTGGTTAAACCAAAGTCGGTTAATCAAACTTATCGGTTAATCCAAACAAAATTGTCAGGTCCCAGGCCACTTCCAGAATGGTTAAACCAAACTTTCATGTGGTTATGAGGTCATCTGAGACCCCACCAACTTTTTTTATATGATAAATGGTAGTATTTTGCCGGGCCGCTGAAAAACATTTGGGTTAACCAATTGTTTGGTTTAACCGAGCTTGGTTTAATGGCGTTATACTGTAGATACATAAAAAACAATAATCAAAGTGTCCACATACATTGTGTATTACATTCATAATGCACCCACGTTTTTGCCAAAGCCAAGTCAAAGTCGAAGCCAAAGTTCGGTTCAACCAATGATCGGTTAATACAAACAAATTTCTAGGGTCCCTTCAAGTTTGGTTTAAATTGAAATATGCAATGGGTTTAAAGCTGCATAGTCCGATGAAGCATCAAATTTTCAAAATCAAAACAATTATCTAGATTTGATTCTACATATCTAACTTAGATACTGATGCACTTCTTAAGTATTTGTTGCCACATAGAAGCCAATTTAATAGAACCTGTTACTGCAGAAGCCTATGGTATCAGAGTTTTGGCGTGCTTGCCAAAATTATTTATATATGTTTGAATTTCAAATATCTCAAAAAGTAGCCATTTCAAATCAAAGTTATTTTAAACTAAAGTAAGGTAGATTATAATAATCAATTTAATATACTTATCTCAGAAAAATGTCAGAAACTCAAAACCATCGGACTATGCAACTTTAAATAAAAACATGCAATGCTTTCATCGGACTATGCAGCTTTAAATATCTCCCCATTCTGTTCTGTCCTCCTTTCCTACTCACACCTTTTACTTTAAAAATATCCACCTCATGTTATTATATTTTATGGCTCTAGTAATTATTGTCAGTTTGTTATTGTTGAGGGAGTGTGTGGGGATACAGGTGGAGGGTGGGGGGGGGGGTCAATCCAGCTACCCTCACACTGCAGCCCTCCCTCCTTGATCCCTCCCCCCTCCTGTCCTACCCCCCCCCCCCCACACACACACACATCCAACCCATGGTATATTGTATTCTTGTCACTGGGTGTTACAATGCTACCTCTGTCCTTGATTAATCCTCATAGCACGTTCTGAGCATGATAGGCCAAATCGGGGTGAGGGGTGGAGGGGTGGAAGGGGTACGGGTGAGGAGGAAGGAGGATGCGATGGGCGGGGGGGGGGGGTGTAGGACGTTCAAAAGGTTCCCATTGTAAAATGTGTTTGTCTGTTAGTTTGTTTTTGTCCTAGCAACATCTAAGGTCATATCTGGACAGGTGCTGGATTGTGACAGTGCACACTCATGGCGACTTTATAGTGCTGTCCCATTGGAAGAATAGGCCACCGCCACAATGGCCCAATATCCCATTCAGTTGCATTATCCTGACACTGAGCTAACCAGTCCTAGTAATGCTGAACGCCAGGCTAAGATGGTTGGTTGGTTGTTGGAGGTTTACATCCTGGAAACATTTACGGTAATATCAAGATGGGTACAGACTTGTGACAGTGTGCCCTCATGGCGACTTCATAGTGCTGCCCCACTGGGAGACCAGGCCGTCAGCACCATGACCTGATATCTCACTCAATCAAATTATCCTGATAGTTGCCAGACTAGTAACAGTAAGAAGGGACAAGTATAAATTTTGTAAGTCATTGGTTTAACTCGGCTGGGACGCGGAACCCCCAACCTTCCACAGGGGAAGCCACGCATAACTAGTTGTTCCCCCATGATGAGAGGGCAGGTTGGTGGTGGAAATCCTCTATAAGACCTTTTCCACAGAGGACACTGCTAACTGAGCTTCTACCTCCAACAGCCCTTCTTCCACTGCCGTCAGAGGGCGTGATAGTGGTGGAAATCGTCTAGATGTGTTCAATAAGAGTATGTGAGTAGACTGGTGGTGGTAGCCTGGTGGGACCCTGTATTGGTTGCGCATGTGCGGGTGTGTACGTGTGCGCATGTCCGGGTGTCTACGTGTGCGCATGCCCGTGTGCGTTGGTGGAAGTGGTTCACACTGACATCCGTCTCTCCACTGTACTTGGTCACGATTCCTCATTACACTTTGTACATGTTATTTATTCTAATTAGTGCATTCCACCCGCCCCGAGTAACCAACTGTTAACCAACTGTTAACCAACCATTATCGTCAAAATACGCTTCAATAGAACAGGGTGGCGCCCCCTGACGGAACTCGCGCAAAGCAGGATAATTTGGCGTTCATAGAATGAATGCGTTTTGTAAATTATAGTCTCGGAAAGAGGGAGAGGGAGAGGGAGAGGGAGAGGGAGAAGGAGAAGGAGAAGGGGAGGGGGAAGGAGAAGGAGAGGGGGAGGGGGAGGGAGAGGGAGAGGGGGAGGGAGAGGGAGAGGGAGATTGAGAGGGAGATTGAGAGGGAGATTGAGAGGGAGAGGGTGGCGCCCCCTGAGGGAACTCGCGCAAAGTAGGATGATTTGGCTTCATAGAATGAATGGCCGTTGTAAATAGTCACGGAAAGAGGGAGAGGGAGAGAGAGGGAGAGGGAGAGGGAGAGGGAGAGGGAGATTGAGAGGGAGTTTGAGAGGGAGAGGGAGAGGGGGAGAGGGAGAGGGGGAGAGGGAGAGAGGGAGAGAGGGAGAGGGAGAGAGGGAGAGTGGGAGAGAGGTAGAGAGAGAGGCAGAGGCAGAGGCAGAGAGAAGAAGAGGGAAAGGGAGAGGGAGAATGAGAATGAGATGGAGATGGAGAGGGAGAGGGAGGGGGGAAAAGGGAAGGGGAGGAGAGGGGGGTGAGAGGGAGAGAGAGAGGGAGAGGGAGAGGGAGAGGGAGCGGGAGAGGGAGAGGGAGAGGTGAAACAATAAGATAGAAAGGAACAATGAGGGAGAGAAGTGTGAGAGAATGCCAACAGTACTCATTAACCCAGATGGGGGGGGGGGGGGACCTCATTTCTGTTAACGCCTAGATTTGTGTCCGAACATGTTGACCCATTGCCCTGACTCTTGGGTGTGCCATACACCCACTGAGAGCTCTCCACACACGATGGGGAGAAAACGCCATCTATTAATGCATTAATAACAATATATAAATTGTTGGCACATAAACAGCGTGTAAGACGCTGGGGGGGGGTCAGGCTACACATGGCGGCCCCGCTCCGGGGGGTAGGGGGGATCCACCAATGCGTCTGTCAGGAGGAAGTCACAAACATTTATTCCCCTCTGAGCATTTATACTTGCATAATGCGTTTTGCATCACACACACATACTATGTATATATATTAGTTAGTTGTCTGAGAACCAGTGGAGGCGCCACGGGTCATGAGCATGACGCAGGGGAGTCAGAACATAAAATAATTGGTACAATATATATATACATATATATATATATATAGATAATAATATTAATAATTCTCTTCTGCACCTTTATAGTCACATAGTACGCTATACATCACATATATTTAAGCACAATACCAGAAGATTTAAAAATGAACGCTCACCAAGAAACAAATATCCAAGTCCCAAGTACCGCACAGGTAGAAAATTCACCAAATCATGTGAAGCGAGAGATTGTTTGTTTGACAGATGTGACAGTGACAGTGACAGTGACAGTGATGTTAATAGTGCCAGTGACACCTACCCGCTCTGGCGTGTTGTTGAGGATGGAGACGGCAGGTGATGACGTAATGAGGGTACCTGTAGATCCATCGTAGTACCGGAAGCAGACCCGGGTAACCGCTACGAAAGGACAAGGAAGGGAAGGAATCAGTTACCATGCCAACAGAACCACGCACAGATGTGCTATATATGAATAAGGAAGAGTTCACATGCAAATCCCGAAAAATCCATTTGAGCTGTTCTCCGTAAAATAGAATTTGTGGTAGCGTTTTACAGGTCAAGTCTATTGATTTCATATTGGGTAATATAATGCTTTATACGTAGAGGATGGGTTGGTTTCTGTAAACAAAATTGATTTGATTAACGGAATGATGGCAGCTTCAGCTCAAACCTGGTAGTCATGGTTTCATTTTGACCCGAATGAAGTTTGTCAGGTTTTGCGCCTGAAGTCTTCATATACAGAAGGCATCAGTTACAATAGGTATGTATGTATACACAAACTATAACCATTATGTGGGGATCGGACTTTCATACACAATTACACATTTCATACGAGAATAAGAGTTAATTTGATGCCATTTTTATCCTCTTTCATTCATGTTTTCATTAAAGCAGCATAGTCCGATGAAGCATCAAATTTTCAAAACAAAAATAATGATATAGATTTGAATCTACATATCTAACTTAGATATCGATGCACATATTAAGCATTTATTGCCACATACAAGGGAACACTGAGGCAATTTGATAGAACCTGTTACTGATGAAGCCTATGGTGTCAGAGTTTTGGCGTGCTTGCCAAAACTAAGTTTGCATGTTTGAATTTCAAATATCTCAAAACGTATCCACTTAAAATCCAAGTTTCTTTAACCTGAAATAAGGTAGATTATAACGATCAATTTAATATATTTATTTATCTCAGAAAAATGACCAAACCGTAAAGCCATCGGACTATGCAACTTTAAGTATGATGGTTCATAGGAAGTACAGAGAATGTTTAGGGCGCGTCCATCAGTCATTACAAGTCTTTGAAGCAAGGACGTGTTGAGAAAATTGATACTATCTGCATTTAGGGCTAGATAATTCTACAACTATATAAAGCTAGATTTAGAACTAGATATGTCTACAATTACTAATGTATGTCCTAGTTGCTACCTATGTTTATGTGTCTAGTCACGAAGCCAAGCCTTGTTTGCTTCGGTTTTACGTCCTGGTACCATTTAAGGTCATATCAGGACTGGAAGACAGCACATCACACACTCATGGTACCGTTCTTATTTTATGCATTAAAGAAAATATTGTTTTAGATTAGGAGGCTTCAATAATCATTGCATTAAATAATAACTATTTGCAAACTTAGTAGTCGCTGGCACATTTGACCAACAACCTGCTTGTCAGGACCAGACGGGATGGCCGAATGAGTTAGAGCGTCCGTCTCCCATGCTGGTAGATCGTGATATTGTGGGTTTGAACCGTGGCCGAGTCAAACCAATGACTTAAAAATTGATACTTGTTGCTTCCTAGCCTGGCGCTCAGCATTATTAGGATAGGGCAAGGACTGGTTGGCTCAGTGTCAGGATAATGTGACTGAGTGGGATATCAGGTCATGGTGCTGGCGGCCTGATCTTCCAGTGGGGCAGCACTATACAGTCACCATGAGCACGCATTGTCACAAGTCGGTACCCGTCCTGATATGACCTTACATGTTGCTCGGACGTAAAACAACAACAAACAAACAAACACCTGCTTGTCGGCTGAGTGCTCAAGGTCCACGGGAATGATCAATTGTGCTAACATTGTGATTCTCGCAATCCAACCAACCAGATGTGCTGGCCAAATTGGCAAGAGCACTGGTTGTCTTCCCGTTTGAACCTGGCTGAGTCAACAAGGCAATGCCTTATCAAATTTATTCGTGTCACTACCTAGCCTGGCGATCGGCATCGATGGAATATGGCTAAGGCTCACTGCTCAGTACCAGGATAATGTGACTGAGTGGGATATCGGGAAATGGTGCTGGCAGCTTGGTCTTCGAGTGGGGCAGCACTCTGAAGGCATCACGGATGTGCACTGTAATAATGTATATCTTAATATGACCTGAGATCTTGCCAGGATTTAAAACCCCAACAAACAAACCTAGCTCCAACCGACAAACACCCGTCGTGATGACCTTAGATGTTGCCAGGATGTAAAACTCCAACAACCAACCAAGCAACCGACAAACAGGGATTCGCGGAGTGAGTGTCATTTCGGTGAAAGGCGATCTGCAGTGCTGCCACCTAGTGGGTATGAGCATAAGCATACTAGAAGTGCCTACAGGTGGCAGCACTGCAGAATGTTGCAGGCGTCGGGGTAAGTCGATTGTATGTAGCGTATGGTCTTCAGCGACCATTGTGGTTGTCTAACCGCTGCCCTGAATGTACAAACTGTTTTTGTTAATTTTATTGTCCCTCCAATGACAAAACACCTGTTATGTCTGGATAACACTGGTCTGGATGCAGAGTTGTCCGCTGAAAACGCAGAGTTGTCCGCTGAAAACGTAGTGTTCTACAAAAACGTCAAAACGGTGGAACTTGGATATGGGCGGACGGAGGGATTTCAAATGGCCTTCACCCCGCAACCAACTCTGACAATTGTGTATTGCATACCAGTGTAGTATATCCATAATGAGCCCCAATCCATATGGGCAGTAATCGATTAACACGACCCGGGCGACTCGGCTCACCCGCGTCATTCAGAATTTCAAATCGAACACTGCGAGTTGAGTCGACAAAGACACATGCCGTGTGCAAAATGACCCGACCCCAGTAACCCACCTCTTGGCTGGGGGTGGCTAGGAGCGATGATATCACATTTGTGCTGGTACTGTCCTGCAGGATAACAGCTACTAGTAAACTATGCCATCATAAAATACTTTAAATCCTATTTCGCTGGTATCGGTTATTAAAAAAAAAAAAAGGTTTTGGATTAAGCCACCATTTTCCCCACCCTGAGCGCAGAGAAGCGTATTCGATTATTCGACCTGAGTGTGTAGGATGTGCGCATGCGCCAAAAAGTGGCTCGGTGACCAGAGTTGATTAATCGATTACGCCCATGGTGGCAATCTCAATTACATTGAACCTTGCCAGTCAGAAGGATCGGCAGGTGGCAGCGTGCTAACAGGGGTGGTCCTTATGGTGGACTGTTCTACCAATTTCTAGTAGGCCTACCCTTTACTTTCATGAAATGGAGGCACCTTTTGTGGTACCAGCCAGAGTTCGCTCATCGAGTGAATTCCCTGCCTTGATCTACTTAGGTGTAATAAGATATATAAAATACGGCTCCATTCACGCAAAATCATGCCTTATGATGGGATGGCCGAATGAGTTGAGCGCCCACCTCCCATTTTGATAGGTTCTGGGATTCAAATCCCTGCGTTCAAACGCTCGCCAAATGAAACCAATGACTTACACATTTATACTTGTCGTTACATAGCCGAGTGCTCGGCATTACTGGTGTAGTAGTCTGTACATGAGCTCCACTACCACGCGGTGGCAGCAGACACTACGCCGCACACCTATGCAGTTACACTGAACTGCGCTAGGTGGCAGCATGCTAGCCACCGGGCAGAGCCCCGACTGGGCTGCCCTCTACTGCGTGTGGCTAGCACACCCCTCACCCACCTCGAGAGGCGACGTGGGACCTGGTAAGTGAGGGGGTGGGTCAGTTGACTGTTGATGCCGTGGAGAGCAGATAGGTTTTGTAATAAACCAGTTGAATCATACTGTTACTCAATCTTGGCTTTCTTCCGTGAGTGCGTGGCAGTGTGGAAGACCGTGGACCATCACACTAGGATATGGCCAAGCGCAATGGAACGAGGGAGGCCAATTGTCTGTTATTGAAATTTCCCCTGCTTAATCAACTGTTGTATCCCCCCTCCCCCCCCCAAAAAAAAGAATCACATTGAATTGCTGGAGCTGCTAGAGGAGAAAATGGATGGTACTTACCGTCACAGAAGTTGTGCTCTACGTTGTCGATACACCAGGCTATGTTGCCTTTCTGGGCCAGGTTGGTGCCCCGGTTCTTCTGATCGATGAAGTTGGTTGGACTGTTGTCATCTGTAAGCAAACAAGGAAGTGAACATCAGTGAGTGAGTGAGTGAGTGAGTGAGTGAGTGAGTGAGTGAATGAGTGCGTGACTGAATGAGTGAGTTAGTGAGTGAGTGAATAAGTGAGTGAATGAGTGAGTGAATGGGTCAGTTAGTGAAGAGTGAGTGAGGGAATGAGTGAGTGAGTGAATGAGTGAGTGAAGAGTGAGTGATTGAATGAGTGAGTGAATGAGTGAATAAGGGAGTGATTGAATGAGTGATGGAGTGATTGAATGAGTGAGTGAGTGAATGAGCGAGTGAGGGAATGAGTGAGTGAGTGAATGAGTGAAGAGTGAGTGAGGGAATGAGTGAGTGAATGAATAAGGGAGTGATTGAATGAGTGATTGAGTGAGTGAATGAGCGAGTGAGTGAATGAGTGAGTGAAGAGTGATTAAGTGAAGAGTGAGTGAGTGAATGAGTGAGTGAATGAATGCATGAGAGAAGAGTGAGTGTGTGTGTGAGTGAGTTAATGGGTGAGTGAATGGGTGAGTAAATGAGGGAGTGAATGAGTGAGTGAATGAGTGAGTGCATGAGTGATTGAGCAAGTGAATGAGTGAGTGAATGAGTAAGTGAGTAAGTGAGTGAATGAGTGAGTAAGTGAGTGAGAGAGTAAGTGACTAAGTGAGTGAATGAGCGAGTGGGTGAGTGAGTGAGCGAGTGACTAGGGGGCTCTACGCCATGTCAGCAGCAATGGCCATTCACGGCGCAATGGTTGTTCCAACCCCCCCCCCCCTATATTGAAAAAAAAACATTAAACAAATTAATCTCGACTATATCACTCCACGGAGAAGTACAAGATAATCGACTAAACATATTTAAGGGTTTTAATGGTTTAAAATGATCTGTTTATGTAAGACTAAGAGTGAGTTGCATGTCAAAGTAGGAGTGAGTAATTGGGGTTAACATCCTAGCAACATCTGGGGTCATACTCAGACCAGGATTGGAACCATCTTGTGACAGTGCACAATCCTGGTGGCTGAATCGCATAGTGCTGCCCCACCTACATCATGGTGTGATATCCCATTCAGTCAGAATATCTTGACACAGATAAGTACTTCTTGCACTAAGACTGGATAGAATGGCCGAATTGGTAAGAGTGCTGGTTGTTTGCCTGTGTGAGAGATCGTTGGTTTTAACCCAGACCGAGTCAAACCCATGACTTATAACATCGATACCTGTAGTGGGGGGGTGGGGGTGGGGGTGGGGGTGGGGGTGGGGGTGGGTGTCAGACTGCTACTCCAGTCTATATACAGTCTAACTTGGCCCTTTCAGCCAGTGCCCGTCGTTATGGCCCTGTGTGTGCATGGGCGCAACGCTGCCACGCCCCCATCGGACTCCCGCGTATCAACCCGCCACGCCCCCTGGTGTAACACGGCGGAACCAATCTGAGCCTCGCCTGTGACCGCCTTGTCTCGGTCAGCGTGGCTCTAGCGCAGAAACTCGCACACGGTCCACTGAACGTGGTGGTTGAATCGGTAAGAACGCAAGTTTCCTGCGCAGAAGGTCAGGAGTTTGAAAAACCCAGCCGAGTCAAACCAGTGAATTACAAAATTGATACTTACTAAGAGTGGGCAAAGACTGGTTAGCTAAGTATCAGGATATTGTGACTGAGTGGGATATTGGGTCATGGCTCCGGCGGCCTGGACTACAAGTGGGGCAGCACTACAAAGTCGCCATTACAGTGCACAGTCGCAAGTCGGTACCCGTTCTGAAATGACCTTATATGTGGCTAGAATATAAAACCCCAACAAACAAACCCACACGGTCTCAGTAAGCGTTGTTGTAATGTAGAAATTCCCACATGGTCCACCGGATGTTGTGGTTGAATCGGTAAGAACGCAAGCTTCCCGTGTGGAAGGTCGGAAGTTTGAAAATCCCAGTCGAGTCAAACCAAAGACTTACATAATTGATACTTGCCGCTACCTAGCCTGGTGCTCAACATTCCTAATGCCGAGTACACACCTACCATTTACGATTCGCGCACTAAAACTCGTGACTCGACCCAACCAGCTTAAAACTGAAAACGGGCCGATTCATTTTTCGAATCGCGAATCGCAATCGTAATCGGCCCGTTTTAGCCGTAAAACTGAGTTTTTAGTCGGGAATCGCAGGGGAGCGCACACCTAGCAATTTTTGTGTGCGAAACGGGCAGTTTTAGATCGTATACGGTAGGTGGGTGCGCACAAACGGTAGGTGTGTACCTGGCATAAGAGTGGGCAAAGACTGGTTAGCTAAGTATCAGGATATCGTGAGTGAGCGGGATATTGGGTCATGGTCCCAGTGGCCTGGTCTACAAGTGGGGCAGCGCTGCAAAGTCGCCATTAGTGTGCACTGTCACAAGTCGGTACCCGGTATTCGCCATGGTAGTTATGCTCATTTCTACACCAGGGGGTGCATGGCATGCTCCAGTAGTTCCCAGTTCTCTCACAGGTGGTGTATAGTAGTTTAGTACTAACTTTTGCTGATCCACCTAATTTAGGTGTGTGCGGTGATTGTGGGTGTGGCCGTGGGTGTGGGTTTGTTGGTGTGTGTGTGTGTGGGTGTGTTTGAGGGTGTGGTTGTGGGTGTGGGTGTGGGTGTGGTTGTGGTTTGGGGTGTGGGTTGGAGTGTTGGTGTGGTTGGTGTGGTGGTTGGTGTGGTGGTGGGTGTGGTGGTGGGTGTGGTGGTGGGTGTGGTGGTGGTGATGGTTGTAGGTGTGGTGGCATGTGTGGCTCTGGTGGTCAGTATGATGATGGTGGTGGGTGTGGGTGTGGTGGTCCTTATAAGAGAATGCACCTCATGGTGTGGTGGGTGTGGTATGTGGTGGTGGTGAGTGTGGATGTGCGTGTGATGGTGGCAGTGGCGGTCCTTGTAATTTAATGGACCTCGTGGTTGTGGTGGTGGTTGTGGTGGTGGTGGTTGCGGTGGGCGTGGCTATGGGTGTGGTGGTGGTGGAGACGGTCCTTATAATAGAATGGCCCTCACGGTGTGGTTGTGGTGGTGGGTATGATGGTGATGGGTGTGGGTGTGGGTATGGGTATGGGTGTGGGTGGTGGCGGTGGCTGTGACGGTCCTTATACTAGAATGAACCTCACGATGTGGTTGTTTTGGTGGGTATGATGATGGTGCTGGGTGTGGATGTGGGTGTGTGTGTGGTTGTGGGTGGTGGTGGTGGTGGCGTTGGCAGTGGCTGTGATGGTCCGTATAATAGAATGGAACTCACGATGTGGTTGTGGTGGTGGGTATGATGGTGGTGGGTGTGGGTGTGGTTGTGGATGTGGGTGTGGGTGTGTGTGTGGGTGTGGGTGGTGGTGGTGGTGATGGTGGAGGCGGTGGCTGTGATGGTCCTTATAATAGAATGGAACTCACGGTGTGGTTGTGGTGGTGGGTATGATGGTGGTGGGTGTGGTTGTGGGTGTGGGTGTGTGTGTGGGTGTGGGTGGTGGTGGTGGTGATGGTGGTGGTGGTGGCTGTGACGGTCCTTATAATAGAACAGAACTCACGGTGTGGCTTTGGTGGTGGGTATGATGGTGGTGGGTGTGGTGGTGGTGGTGGGTGTGGTTGTGGGTATGATGGTAGTGGGTGTGGTTGTGGTGGTGGGTGTGGTTGTGGTGGTGGGTATGATGGTAGTGGGTGTGGGTGTGGGTGGAGCGGGCATTGGCTGTGACGTCCTTATAATAGAATGGACCTCACGGTGTGGTTGTGGTGGTGGGTATGATGGTGGTGGGTGTGGGTGTGGTGGTGGGTGTGGTTGTGGTGGTGGGTATGATGGTGGTGGGTGTGGGTGTGGTTGTGGGTGTGGTTGTGGGTGTGGGTGTGTGTGTGTGGTGGTGGTGGTGGTGGTGGCTGTGACGGTCCTTATAATAGAATAGAACTCACGGTGTGGCTGTGGTGGTGGGTATGATGGTGGTGGGTGTGGTTGTGGTGGTGGGTATGATGGTAGTGGGTGTGGTTGTGGTGGTGGGTGTGGTTGTGGTGGTGGGTATGATGGTAGTGGGTGTGGGTGTGGGTGTGGGTGGAGCGGGCATTGGCTGTGACGTCCTTATAATAGAATGGACCTCACGGTGTGGTTGTGGTGGTGGCTATGATGGTGGTGGGTGTGGGTGTGGTGGTGGTGGTAGGTGTGGGTGTGGGTGGTGCTGGCGGTGGGTGTGACGTCCTTATAATAGAATGGACCTCACGGTGTGGATTAATCTTGGGCCAATCGGATTTTCCGTTTGGATGAGTGCATCGTCCCGACGGGTTGCCCGTGTGGGCAGCGATGCCTGGCCATAATCCAGAGGCAGCCCTTCAGATCTGCCTGAGTGTGTCGGGGGTGGGAGGATGGAGGGAGGAGGTGATCTTTTTTTTGCCAATGGCCATATCATATCAAATCATATCCGTCTATCAAGAGTAGTAGTATGTACAGCCAATCTCAGAGGTGGCTCTGACCCTATATATATATATATATATATATGTTTTTATATATATGGATATACATGCATATATATATATATATATATATATATATATATATATAGTATAGTTATACAAGTCTTACCTTGGTATAGATGATGGATAACTGTTGTTTTCCCGAGGTACAAGCCTCGGATAGACGTGGGCTACGGAGAAGGAAGCACATCCGGGTCCAGCAATCTTAACCTACTTATTCAGGATAAAAATGACTTAGGCTAGCCAGAGGCTTAGTACTGAGGTAAAATATATGTGTATATATATGCTGTATAAACAGTATACAATTATAATAAGGCCAGAAGCTTCCATCTGCTCCTCAGCCCTAACTCCTCCCTTAATCATCGACTGGAGGAGCCTTTCTACTCATCTACTGTTCCAGCCGAGTCAACCTCAGATTCTTTGGGCACTGCCATCCGTCTGTGCACGCACCACTGGCTCTCCCTCCCACTACGCTCACTGTACTGCCAATTTGTTTAAAATTTTAGGCAAGGTCCATAGTTCCTTTCTCCAGAGATTATAACTGTTACCCACTATCAGGTGTTGTGTCTTTCTTTATTAAGGCCCTGTCACACTGTGCCGCATTGATCAGCGTGCGCTGATGTATGTGATTTTATGCCAACACATTGGTGTATGCTGGAGTATGCAAAGACAGGTCATGGGTATGTTTAGCATAAGTACTATTCGCTAACAGCCCACTGGTGTATATTGGGACAAGCTATGGGTACATTTGGCATAAATAGTATTGTCATGGGGGTGATGAAAATGGGAAATACTGTGCCTAGAGCGGGACTCGAACCCACATCTCTTTGCATTCTGGGCCAGTGTGCTAACCATTACACCACCTAGGCTCCCTGATATCAACACACTCCCCGACCTACCTGTCTATGTGGTTACTTGCCTGAGAGGTCAGTGCAGACCACTACACTCGTCCCCCTGGAATTGTAAGTCTTGTAATGCTTACAATTACATACATACAGGCAATGCACTAACACATACATACACAGGGTAGGTTCAACAACCATACAGCGCAAAGCTTGTACAGGATCCTGATCACGGCAACCAGTGTCATGGGGGTGATGAAAATGGGAAATATTGCGCCTAGAGTGGGACTCGAACCCACATCTCTTTGCACTCCGGGCCAGTGTGCTTACCATTACACCATCTAGGCTCCCTGATATCAACACACTACCCATGCCTACCTGTCTATGTGATCACTTGCCTGAGAGGTCAATGCACACTACTACAGTATTTTTTAGCATTTTCAAAATTCCAGCCATATGACAGCGTGTGTCACATATGTCGGGATACGCTTATGCACTGTGACAGATCCTTTATGTAAGACAAGTATATACATGTGATATTACTGGTTAGCTCAGTGTCAGGATAATGTGACTGTGTGGGATATCGTGTCATGGTGCAGGTGGCCTGATTTCCTAGTGGGGCAGCACTATAAAATTGCCATGATTGCACACTGTCACAAGTCGATACCCATCCTGATATGACCTTAGATGTTGCCAGCATGTAAAGCTCCAACAACCAACCAATTACATGTGATATATAATACACATGGGTTACTATGAATATGAATAAAGTGCCTGTCACACCTTACCGGATTGAGCAACGGACATAAACCGGACAAAGAATTGTCTAGTCCGGTGGTGTTCGGTATCAAAATGTACCGAAATGTGTCGAACTGTTGCAACCGCCGCTGGACGAAACGGACGCTAAACGGACAAGGAATGTACATTAACGAATATCAACCGGACGATAACCGGAGGATATACGGACGACAACCGAATGTCAAAAGGACGGATCGAACACCAAACGGACACATACCGGACTGTTCATGGACACGCCAAAAACATATACTGACTGAATTCCTGCAACACCTTCATTGGACACTGCAAGAAGCAAACCGGAGACGTAACGGATGGGTAACGGAAATGAACCGGACAAAACGGACTAAACAGACTTAAACTGGACACCAACCGTACATGTCAGTCTGCGATGTCCGGTACAAGTTTTGTGTATGTTCAAAACTTGCCATCGTACACACCGGACACCACCGGAAACAGAACGGACACGCCAGATGCGTACCATATATAAACCGTACATTGCCATATTTCACCGGACAGTGTCCGTTTTCTATCCGTTTCCCCAGTCCGGTAAGGTGTGACTGAGCAATTGCAGACAAGTGGTCTTCCTCATTCTACTGCCCCTTGCCCTATCCTAGACATCAGACATTAGACATTTTTTATTCACAATTTCCATACATTATTCCACAAACATAGACTATTCTGTTAACAATAGAAATAACGCATACCAGACTAGGCAACAACAACTAGGTAGTATAAATATATTTAAGCCATTGGTTTGACTCGGCCAGTGTTCAAACTCAATGACCTGCCACATGGAAAGTAGTCGCTCAGCTCATTGGGCCATCCCGTCAGGTCATCGGATATTACGTAATATTTGCCACATTGGGGCTTTTTTTTTCTATTACGCGCACCCGTTGCTAAGGGAGACGACGAGGCGCATACCGGTAACCAAGCAGACGAATCACCCGCCCAATCGCTACTGACAGGCTAACATGACGGTTGCCACGGCAATCATGTTGCCATGGCTACCCGGGTTCCTTCGCTAGGGGAGTCGATGAAGCGATTGGCTGGTCGATGCCATTGGTCACGTTAGGTTGCCATGGTTATGCGTGCATTCTTCCGCTTAGCTGGTTCCGGTCTTAGTCATTCTGGAATGGGTGTGAAAACCAGGGGGGTTTATCAACCCTGTTCTACTCAGCAGGGAACCAGACGGGATGGCCGAATGAGTTAGAGTGTCCGTCTCCCATGTTGGTAGATCATGGAGTCGTGGGTTCGAACCCTGGTCGAGTCAAACCAATGACTTAAAAACTGATACTTGTCGCTTCCTAGCCTGGCGCTCGGCATTATTAGGATAGGACAAGGACTGGTTGGCTCAGTGTCAGGATAATGTGACTGAGTGGGATATCAGGTCATGGTGCTGGTGGCCTGGACTTCCAGTGGGGCAGCACTATAAAGTCGCCATGAGTGCACAGTGTCACAAGTCGGTACCAATCCTGATATGACCTTAGATGTTGCTAGGATGTAAAACAACAACAAACAAACAAACTCAGCAGGATGCCAACTGCATGTACTAAAATTGCACAGGTCGATGGTTTTTGGTTTCTGCGATATTACTGCTAGATTAGTCTGTTGGTTGGTTGTTGGAGTTTTAAATCCTGGCAACATCTAAGGTCATATCAGGACGGGTACCGACTTGTGACAGTCCACACGCATGGTGAGTCCATAGTGCTGGTCCACTGGGAAATAAGTCCACCGGTCCAGTTACCTGATATCCCACTCAGTCACATTATCCTGATACTGAGCTAACCATTCCTTGCCCTACCCTATTAATGCTGAGCGCCAGGCTAAGAAGCATGGTACTGGTGGCCTGGTCTCCCATTGGGGCAGCACTATAAAGTCACCAAGAGTGTGAACTGTCACAAGCCGGTACCTGTCCGGATATGACGTTAGATGTTGCTAGGACGTAAACTTCCAAAAACTAACCAATCTATGATACCTTTTTCACAGAGCATGCTGCTCAGTAATCTGCTATCCACATTAGTTCCTCCATGGGGTGGTGGTGGAAATCGTCTATTTCGGGACTGACGAGACAAGCCTGACGACACGCGCACAACTTGTGTACTTGTTCATTCTTCAGAACGAGGGGCGCCTCTGGTGAGCAATTACGGAACTAACTTCAATTACAGTCATTCCCACTATTGACCGAGCTCAGAAGCGCCCTTTTCAGACATTGCACTCAGCAAACTTTCTTGGGCACCTGACCCCTGACCCCTGACCCCGTCACCCACTTCCCCCCACAATGCACTGCGCTTGACGCGCGCGCTGCAGCTAGCTGGCAGCCAGTAAGTGGTTTATCGAGAATGTTCGATTCGAGTCTTTTTTTTTTAGAGGTGGAGGGTGGGAAGCGGGTAGGTGTGGGAGAGGGGTTGCAGAACAGTCTTGGTCACGTGTTGGTTGTTGGTTGGTTGGTTGTTGGAGTTTTACATCCTGGCAACATCTAAGGTAATATAAGGATGGGTACCTACTTGTGACAGTGCACAGTGATGGTGACTTTATAGTGCTGCCCCACTGGGAAATCAGGCCGCTAGGACGATGACTCAATATCCCCCTCAGTCACATTATCCTGACACTGAGCTATTAAAGCCAAGCGCCAGGCTAGGAAGCAACAAGTATCAATTTTGATATGTCAATAGTTTGACTTGACCGGGAACCGAACTCCGAATCTCCCGCACGCGAAGCCCACGCTCTACCGATTCGGCCACCGTGCCCAGTAGGATTTGCAGAATGCTATTGGTCACGTGTTGGTCACGTGGTCACACGACACGTGTTGGTCAGGAGGGTGTCGGGTGCCCTGCGTCTGCTCATGACCCCGTGACACGTCACGTGATGCACGCGCCGCCGGGTAACCAGAATGCCACTTCCGGTTTGCCTCGTTCTCGTGTATACTTCATTATGGACAGAGGCAGAGCAACAACAACAACAACAACAATAAAAACAACAATAATAACAACAACAACAACAGTCTACCGGGCACGGTGGCCTAATCGATAAAGCGGGAGCGTTACGTGCGGAAGGTCGGGAGTTTGGTTCTCGGTCGAGTCAAACCAATGACTTAAAATTGATATTTGTCACTTCCTAGGCTGGCGCTCGGCATTAGCGATTCGGCCACCACGCCCGGTTATGATTCATGAGTGTGCAGTCCACAAGTCGGTACCGGTCCTGATATAACCTTAAATGTTGCCAGGATTTAAAACCCCAAACAAACAAACCTGTTGAGTGGTCACAGCAGTGGTGAGTGTGAGGCAGTATATAAATGAGTACAGTATAACCCCGTGAAACCAAACTTGAAGGGACCCTAGAAATTTGTTTAGATTAACCGATCATTGGTTTAACCGAGCTTTGACTTTGACTTGGCTTTGGAAAAACGGGGGTGCATTATGAATGTACAATGTATGTGGATACTATGATTATTGTTTTTTTTTATGAATATACAGTTTAACCCCATTAAACCAACCTCGGTTAAATCAAACGATCGGTTAATCCAAACTTTTTTCGGCGACCTGACAAAATACTACCATTTATCATATAAAACAGTCTCAGATGACCTTAAAACCACATGAAAGTTTGCTTTAACTGTACCGGAAGTGCTCTGTGTGCGATCAACTGTTGCTTTGGATTAATCGATCTTTGGTTTAACCAACTTTTTTATATGATAAATGGTAGCATTTTGCTGGGCCGCCGAAACAAGTTTGGATTAACCAAGCGTTTGGTTTAACCGAGCTTGGTTTAACGGAGTTGTACTGTGCTACGTTTACGATATTCATAAAAAATTATTGTTTACAAAACAACACCAGTCACTAATGGTACCCAAGTGTCTCCCCAAACACATAATGCGGTCTTTACGACTTCCTCATCGCTACAAACCCGGAGCCGTCACGTCGTTTAATTCCATAATTCATCGCGCCTCACTCACCTAATGCCCAGTATGTCCCTGCCCATAGCTAGACACTACGCAGAGCGGACTCGTCATTGTGGAACGTGAAGCTATCATGTTTGAAATTCCTCTGTAGGCCAGAACGAGGCCGTCTGGCTGCGCTGGTGTAATGGTATGGTCTATTCAATTGGATTCTTTATTTCAGATTGTGATTCTGAGTATATAGACAAATAGATAATGTGAAGATTAAAAAAAGGAAATCATATGTGATGGCCCGCTCTTTGTGCTGTCACCGGACTCTGTGGCCGAATCGGTAGAGCGCATGTACCTCCAGTGCGGGAAATCTGGAGTTAAATTCTGGTCGAGTCAAACCAATGACTCACATTATAAAGTTACAAAATTGATACTTGTTACTACCTAGCCTGGCGCTTAGCATTAATAGGATATGCCGAGGACTGATTAGCTCAGTGTCAGGATGATGTGACTGAGTGGGATATCGGTCATGGTGATGATGGCCTGATTTCCCAGTGGGGCAGCACTATAAAAGTCACCATGAGTGTGCACTATCACAAGTCGGTACCTGTCCTGATATGACCCTAGATGTTGCTAGGAGGTAAAACAACAACAACCAATTTTGTGCTGGCCGAGGAACAAAGAGCCAGCACCACAGTTGCTTCATACCTTGGGGCTATCCCTCTTTTATTGTTCCTAGGTCAGAATAGAAGAACCCTGTCGCTGCCAAGCTGAGTCGCAGATAAGCTGCCGCTCAGGGGTGGCCACTAGCCATTAGTGGAATGGTCGACCATGAGGACTGCCCCTGCTACAGTGCTAGCGTGCTGCCACCTGCCAATAGTGGCAAGGGTCAACGCAGTCGAGACCGCCACCAGGTGGTAGCGGAGCGTATTACGGGACTACCAGACATATATAATGGAGAATATCCAAACAGGATTTGTTTGTTTGTTGTTATTTTACCTCCTAGCAACATTTAAGGTCATATCAGGACGTGTACCGACTTGTGACAGTGCACACTCATGGCGACTTTATAGTGCTGCCCCACTGGAAGACCAGCCCACCAGCACCATGACCTGATATCTCACTCAGTCACATTATCCTGACACTGAGCCAACCAGTCCTTGGCCTATCCTAATAATGTCGAGCGCCAGGCTAGGAAGCAACAAGTATCAATTTTTAAGTCATTTTTTTTACTCGACCAGGGTTCGAACCAATGATCCCATGATCTACCAACACGGGAGACGGACGCTCTAACTCATTCGGCCATCCCGTCTGGTTCCGAAGAGGAAGAGCGAGGCATTAAAGTTGAATAGCATGATGGCTTTGAGTTGTTGCCATATATTTGATAAATAAATATATTATCCTGATTGTTGAACTCTATTTTTGTTTAAGGTAACTTATCTTTAATAGCTAACCTTGGAGATATATAAAATTATATTAAAAATTGCTGAATTAATAATTTTGGCCGGCATTTAAAAATGCTGCACACCATAAGCTTGAGTAGTCACAGGTTTTATTCAATTGTCTTAGATTTCCCTTCTATGCTAAAACAAATGCTTAACATGTTAAAGTTGCATAGTTCGATGGTTTCGAGTTTCAGAAATTTTCTTAGATAAATACATTAGGTTGATCGTTATAATGTACCTTACTTTAGCTTGAAGTAACTTTTATTTTAAGCGGCTACCTTTTGAAATATTTTAAGTGCAACCACGCAAAATTAATTCTGGCAAGCTTGCCAAAACTCTGACACCATAGCATTCTGCAGTAACATGATCTATTCAATTGCCTCACTATTCCCTTGCGTTGTGGTGACAAATGCTTAATAAGTGCATCAGTATCTAAGCTAGATATGTAGAATCAAATTTAGATCATTGTTTTGGTTTTGAAAATTTGATGATTTCATCGGACTATGCAGCTTTAACCAGTATCTAAGTTGGATATGTAGGATCAAATCTAACTAAGTAATTTGGGTTAGAAAACGCTCTCCTTGTTGTTGGTTTACGTCCTAGCAACATCTAAGGTCATATCAGGACGGGTACCGACTTGGGACAGTGCGCACTCATGGCGACTTTATAGTGCTACCCCATTGGGACACCAAACCGCCAGCACCATGACCTGATATCCCACTCAGTCACATTATCCTGATACTGAGCCAACCAGTCCTTACCCTATCCTATCCTATTAATGGCGAGCGCCAGGGTTTAGAAAACGTATTGCTTTTATTAGACTATGCAGCTTGAAGCACGTCACTGTAATAATACCCGTCCTAATATGACCTTAGATGTTGCCCGGACGAAAAACAACAACAACCAACCAAGCTGTAATAATAAAATATGAGACTGCACTGGTCTTCCTGAGATGTGGATGTACATTACTATTTTATTATCATAGTGCTGTAATGAAATAGCAATAGTTCCCCGTTGTTCTGCAGAAAGGGTTACCAGATTACCAGATTACCAGTTCTATATGGCGCAATATAGCACGACCAGAACGACACCAGCTCTGTGCCTAATGCAGACAATCCACTGTACAAGGGGGTGGGGGGACCAAGACAATCACATATCCGCTGTGTAGATTTCCTCTGAGACCTCGCTGAACCTAATCAAGCCTCAATATATCTATTCAATAGGTCCACGTTCACAGCCCCCAGGGGCATATCGGTGCATTCATGTGGATAAATGAATATATACACATATGTGATACGCCGTTCTCTGAAACTGGGTACCACTTTTGTGACATGGAAGCCAACAGTGAAAACATTCCAAATAACAGCAGAAAACATTCCAAATAACATAGGAAAACATTCCAAATAACATTGGAAAACATTCCAAATAACAGCAGAAAACATTCCAAATAACATTGGAAAACATTCCAAATAACAGCAGAAAACATTCCAAATAACAGCAGAAAACATTCCAAATAACAGCAGAACACATACCAAATAACAGCAGAAAACATTCCAAATAACAGCAGAAAACATTCCAAATAACAGCAGAAAACATTCCAAATAACATCAGAAAACATTCCAAATAACAGCAGAAAACATTCCAAATAACAGCAGAAAACATTCCAAATAACAGCAGAAAACATTCCAAATAACAGCAGAAACCATTCAAAAAAGTTATTTGACTTTTTGATTTCGATCTTATACAAGTTAAGCAATACGTTGAAATGTCCCGTGTGACCTGGAAATTAAATACACATCCACAACATCATTTTAACATGCACATGTATGTGATATTTCACATGGGGAGGTTAGTGCATCTCCAGTACATTCGTCCCCCCGGAATTTCAAGTCTCAAACTTACTATTACAAATATCCAGATAGCGCACTTAAAGTATATGCACAGGGATGGTTCAACACTGTATATATATGCACAGGGATGGTTCAACACTGTATATATATGCACAGGGATGGTTCAACACTGTATACTTATGCACAGGGATGGTTCAACACAGTATATATATATACAGGGGTGGTTCAACACTGTATATATATATGCACAGGGGTGGTTCAACACTATATATAAGACTTCCCTACGAATGAGAAAGAGACCAGCAGATTGGGTTGGATCGTTTATTTGACTCCGGGCTGAGCGATAAATGCCCTACCTAATTCAAAAGCAAAAAACTGGAGGCAAATGACGATTTGAACGCCTCGAGAGCAACCACCGGGGCCAAAGGACGCAGCCAGGGGCCGGACGACGATTGGCTAATATTTAACATAATTCTCCGAGCGTTTATATGTATATAATAGATTATATATAATATATATATATGCACAGGGATGGTTCAACACTGTATATATATGCAGAGGGATGGGTCAACACTGTATATATATATGCACAGGGGTGGTTCAACACTGTATATGCACAGGGATGTTTCAACACTGCATATATATGCACAGGGGTGGTTCAACACTGTATATATATGCAAAGGGATGGTTCAACACTGTATATATATGCACAGGGATGGTTCAACACTGTATATATATGCACAGGGGTGGTTCAACACTGTATATGCACAGGGATGGTTCAACACTGTATATATATATGCACAGGGGTGGTTCAACACTGTATATATATGCACAGGGATGGTTCAACACTGTATATATATGCACAGGGATGGTTCAACACTGTATAAAGTTGGGCTATGGAAAAGGAGAGAGACAAGGAGGTGATGGGTAGGACACTTTATTTGCGTCATGGCTAAGCATAATACAGGCTTACCGGTAAAAATTTTGAAAGCGGGACAAAGACTGACAGCCCGGGATGCGCAATGGCCGGAAATGCCCGGTGGAGGTGCTGGCATAGGCAAGAACCAGGGCAAATATGGGCAAGTCAGGGATTGGACAATAATCAGTAGAGAATAATCGTAATAATAACATCGATAATCATGACAAGAGCTCCGCCCCTTTTATATACGCATAATAGATTATACTCTCTATAAAGTTGGGCTCCGGAAAAGGAGAGAGACAAGGAGGTGATGGGTAGGACACTTTATTTGCGTCATGGCTAAGCATAATACAGGCCAAGGAGATGCCTAAGCGTCTCCCCCCAACCCAACGCCAGCCTGACTCGAACATAGCGCCATCCCCACCCTCATGTCATTAACAATCCTTGCACCAAGTGGTGTCTTAAGGTATGCATACACAGTTTCAGACGCCCAATTGCCCCTGACCTTAAGCTCCTCTATGGTGGCTCCACACATGGCCAGGAAGGTGCCACCCCCCCTCCTGAGTGAGTGGGAAGAGAGGGAAGCAGCGTCGAGACCCGCCCTGGCAGAGAATATCTTCAAGGTCTCCTGATAAGTCGAGTAAGGAAAAGGGGCAGAAGCTCCGCCGAGGCATGGAATACGGAAGGCTACATCAGAGGGGTTAGCGATAATCTGGCTAAAATGCCTCTCGGTCCAATAGACCGCACACATGTCAGTATCGCAACATCTAGCTATTGGTATCTCAAGGACCCTCTCATTGAACTGAATCGTCTTAGAGCGACGAACTGTTAAGACTAGCCCCCAGTCATAAAAATGAAAATCAGATCTGAGTAAGGCGGCATCGGACCAGGTGACCTGGGACTTCCTCAGCAGCCCACGGAATGAGCAGAGAACTGCTGCATGCCAGGCGACATGACTAGGGTTATCAGTTAGTACCGCGCGCAGCATATGGGGAAGGAAAGGCATGGCACGCCGTGGTGCATCACCTTTAACTCTTCGTATACCTTTAAGTGTTGAAGCAAGAACAAAGTTCTTGTAATCTATCGGCCTTTCGCCGTTCTGCTTAAGAAAGAAATTCAGACCACTGAGGTAGTAAATAACGGAGACGTACTTAAGATCTCTGGCCAACCAGCAGCATAGAGGCCAACCTGCTCCTCAGAACATGGTATAGGAGTCCTGGAGGAGTGGAACAGTTCAACATATCCTAAATACTTCTTGATCTGTGCGGCCCTCGCTATTGCTGAGTTCTTTGCGTATGAATGTTGCTGGTATTGCTGCTGCTCGACTCTCAGAGCTGCTATCCCTGAAAGAGATGAGTGATTGGTCAAAAGTCTCGCTGCAACAAAGCATCCTAGCACCATTGACACTCCTAATCCAAGCGGCACTATCATTGTCAATCAATCTGCTTAAGGCATCGCATATCATGTTAACGGCACTACGTATGTAAATTGAACTAAATGTCAAATTGCATCGCACAGACGACCAAAATATCCTACGCAAGAAGTGCATGATTTCAGTGCTCCTTGACCTACCAGTGTTGAGTGCTGCCTGAACAACTGAACTATCAGTGACAAAAATGACTGTGGTGTTACACCAGCTCGCACTCCAGCGGATGCAGGATGCGTAGACCGCCCACATCTCCTGCACGTTGATGTGGGCGGTCCAGACATCCTCCGGAGGACGGAACTGGTGATGACCGACGTAATCGTCGAGGATGTCTGCGGTCAAGTCAGAGAATGAGCCGACAGCCCAGTCGCTGCTATGCAAGGCACCGAAGCCCCACTTGGAAGAGTCACTGTAAATAGAGACGACGGGGGCAAATTTACCTACGATCTTGGCCTTCCCGTTAAAGCCCTAGCGAAATCCAACCACCAGTCAAGGTCTTCCCTAACACCCTTGCCTAGCCTAGTCCTATGGAATGGTTGTTTCAGCTTTGACATGAGGTCATAGTTATGCCTTGAGAAGGTCCTCCCTCCCCGAATGACCTTGGCACAGTGAGCGAGCAACCCCCCCACCTGCTCGAGCTCCTTCCTACTGGCCTTCTTGCGCCCGCGTAACTTGCGAAGTATCTGTAATGTCTTTTCTAATTTATCGGGAGGAAGGCTCAGCTCGAGGCGAACAGAATCAAGAAAAATGCCAAGGAATCTAACCTTGGTCTCTACACTACTAACTTTCTTGAAATTAACAAAAAACCCAAGTCTTCTTAGTATGTGTATGAAGGTTCTCTGAGCTCCCTGGACCTCCGAACGGGTCCCACCGACGAGACAGAAGTCATCGAGGTAGTTTACAACTCTGGTTAAACCCTCACAAACTCTGCATCTCACGATGAAGTCTGATATCTTAGAAAATATAAAGAGGCTGGATGATAGGCCCATACTTAACCGATTGTCAACAAAGTAAGTGAAGTTATCATCGCCAGCTCCCATATGGCGAAGGCCTTGATGCTGGCGGTCACCCGGATGAATGGAAACTGCGCGATAGGCGTCTTTTATGTCTATCGTCCCCATATAGTCACCCTTCTCGAGAATCTCAGTTACATCATCGAGGCCTTTATAGGAGAATTTTGTACAGACTTCATCCGTGAAATTGTTAACGGAGTTGATCGATGGCATGCTGCAGTCGATGACGACGCGGCCTCCACCGTCGTCCTTAGGAACGACAAAGGCATCGTGGGTGCAGAGACGGGGGGCATCTATTCTGGAAATTAGGCCCTCCCGTTCCTCATCAAGAAATTTTTTGTTAATAATATCCCGCTCCCACTTCGCCTTCCTCCTAGGCTTGTCTGGGATATAGCAGACATCAACACATGGGTTAATCACTCTGAACCCGAAAGCGACCCCTATCATTAGATATAACCAATCTGGGTCACAATCCCCACGAAGGAAAATCTCAGCAAACCACCTGCAAGGCTTAAGTTGACTTGGTTTGCCCGCGATTAAATGACTACATGTGCAGCTCCCGTCAACACAGCTGTGAGATACCTCAAATCTCATGGGTGGCGCCCCCCTCGGTTTCCCTAATGTATACTAGCAGGCCGCCCGATGCGGTCTGCTCCACAAATAACCGACCGCCTTGCTGGCGCCCTCAGGCTGCTCCCAAAGCAAGCCATTACAACTATCATCATGAATGTAACCAACTTCAACCCTCCCCGCACTGTCACATACCTCAACCCCATATAATATTACTGGATGCCCAGCCACGTTTGGGACACCAGATAATACCACAGAAACTCTCCCCTTCATATCACTTGTCTATCAACTCATTAACCAATGCTAAGGAAGAATGAAGTCAAGACACAGATAAACAGTGGAGAAATTGTGCTTTACTAACACCAACTCCTGTCCACCTACCAGTGACCTATCATCCACACCCCTTGCCTTCTAGCCCACACAATATCTCATTACTACTTTAGCCTGTTAAAAAGCAGTGCCTACAGCCCATGGGACAGGAGTCCTATGGCTGTGTACACACTCAATTAGAATAGCTGAATTTTGATAGCATCAGACAGAGTGTCTGGGGTTCCTGCTCAAGAGTAGGTGTGCCTCACTCCAGAGCCAGGAGTAGAGTGATCTCTCTCCAGGGGGTCTGAAGCAGAGTCTAGAATTAAGATCTTGGTTTGAGGCTAGTGTGGTCAGAGGGCCAATGGGATGCAGGTGACTGGGCAGTCCACAGCCAGCCAATCAGGCACCTCCACAGTCAGGGTGGGTGGCACCCTCCCCCAGTAGGGGTAGCTGTCACTCAACCCAGCTGCAGGTGGTGCCCTGTGTGTATATGCAAATTAGGCTGGTGGACCGGCCCAGTGGTCAAGGCAGGGGGGGGCAGGCAGTTATACAGTTACAATAGATCTCTGTTAAAATGGTCTTCTCCAATTGCACTCTTTATGGATGCATAGAGAAACATTTCAACAATCATGTACTGCCTCTTATATAGGAACATCTCTTCATTAATCTCAGGCATAATATATGAACATATATTTCACACAGCTTATATCATGTCATAATGGGAGTGGGATATTATTACTGTTAGTTTATATAACATCGTCCCCACTCCGTCGCCCAAGACTAATAATGCTCTCTGCCAATATATAATTCTTAACCGAAAATCCATATATTTTTACACCCAGCTGAAAAATTAGAGCATGGCATGCAATCATCATCAGTGAGGAATGAATCAGGATGTTCAGTCCGGCTAAGGTTGACAGTATCAGATTCAATGATATCTTGAAGTTGATCGTCCCTGTATGGAAATTCAACCTTATAACTAGCACTAGTAACGACATTCGCATCGAATTGGTTATCGAAGTCACGGCAGTCCCTATCAGAGTTGATCATTGCGTCTCCTTCCAAAGGCACTGTTCTAATCGGGAAGGCGTGGGAACCGATCCGAGTAGATGTCGGTAGTACTTTTGTAATCTGGGGACTAGAATGGTTGAATGTCGGACCGAGTCAAGCCTTACACTTTGCACGTTTGTGCGACTTGGTGCCACATCGCGAACACACGTGGGCGAACGGCACTCGTCGTCTGGTCTAAGGCAACCAGCCTCGCCATTCCAAGCATAGCACGCTTTCTTTGTGCTGTTGCCCGTGACCTTCTGCATGCACTATATGTGCTAGTTCCTAGCTTCTTGGTCTTCATGTTGTGCGGGCCATAGTGCTCTATGCTCTCATCTTGGTGAGCCTTCGAGAATGGCGCAAACCCGATGCTCTCCCCAAGCTTGCGGATGGCAAGCACATGGTCGACATGTGTGACATCCTTATAGTGGTCCTCTCGAGCTGTCATTGAAATGAAGCCGACATGTTGTATGAAGGCTCTATAGTCTGCTGTTGTGAGGCCAGGAATGTCCAGGCACCAACCGCATGAGGCCTTCACAAGTTCATGAGCGTTCATCTTTCTAACGTCTTTCCCCATAGCGTATTTCCTCAATGACCACTTACTTCATCATCGTCGGGATGAGCTGCCGTCTCTACTTGACCTCAACAACCGTCTTCTTCTGCTCGACCCTCTCGAGTGTCGACGTGATCGTCCATGGGTCGAATGTCCGTTGTCGCTCCCTCGCATCCAAGTCGGAGGTGGAAGAGCAGCGTCCGTCGTCCGTTGATCTTCGTCCGGGTGTAGTCGATCGTCCGTGTCATTACGGGATGTTCCAGCCAGAATGGCGCCGGGTTGACCGCCATCTTGAAAAACGGTCGTCCGTCGTCTGGTCCGTCGTCTGTCTCGCTCAGCCCGTAGGTCGTCTTCTGGCGCCGTCACCCACATCTCCGCTTTCAGTCTGTCGATTTCTGTGCGTGCATTCGACTCTCGCTCATCAAGCGATAACACGGCCAAAGCGGTAGCGGTTGACTCCATTCCGCCGTTTTCTGCTTCACCTGCCGATCTCGCATTTTTTGTAGACGCTGTACTGCTGCGCGTCAACATGCCGGACCTAGTAGCAGGTGTGTCGATACTTTTGGAGCAAAAACCTTGGTCTTGCATGTCGTGGGTTGCCCCGCACTTGGAACAATAGCAAGTGCATGGCATGTTATAAAGCGGGCCAAGTACCGTAGCCGGCCGCACTAAGCGGATTAAGCGGTTAGATCAGTAGTTTGAAGACCAAAATTGCATCATGTGAGATCCGATCAGACTTGAACAACATTGTATCTAAGCGTATTATTTGTTAGATTTCCGTATGATTGTCGAATGAACCGCGCCGTCAACCGTTATGCAGTTGTTTCAAAATTAACGACAAACAAAACGGCAAACTATCTAGAGCTATGAGATCGGTCATCGATTATTTTAGTTCCTGATACCGTCGTCCCCTTGATCATAGTCGTCAGCCATTCCTAGGATATCATCACGGGGTTCAAAACTAACGACAAACAAAACGGTAAAACATATTTAACGCTATGAGATCGGTAATCGATTATTTTAGTTCACGATACCGTCATCCTGTCGATGGTAGGCGTCCTCCAGTCCTAGGATATCCTCGCAGGAGATGATTACTCCTAGTCTCAACAATAGTATATAAGTCGACACACAGGTAGCAGGTAGACTGTGTGGACTCTTGAAGCAGGACAAAAGCAGGACTTGAAGCAGGACAAAAGCAGGACTGTGTGGACTCTTTGAAACCAGGACAAAGACTGAACACTGTATATATATGCACAGGGGTGGTTCGACACTGTATGTATATGCTCAGGGATGGTTCAACACTGTATATATATGCACAGGGATGGTTTGATACTGTATATATATGCACAGGGATGGTTCAACACTGTATATATATATATGCACAGGGATGGTTCAACACTGTATATATATGCACAGGGATGGTTGAACACTGTATATATATGCACAAGGATGGTTCAACACCATATATATTTATATGCTCAGGGATGGTTGAGCACTATATATATATGCACAGGGATGGTTGCGCACTGTATATATATATGCACAGGGATGGTTCGACACTGTATATCACATCCTGGTCATGGGACAAATTGTGTGGGGATTATTCATGCAAATAGGGGAAATTGCGCCTATAGTGGAATTCAAACCCGTACCTCTGCCATTCCAGGGCTAGCATCCTAACCATTATACTATCCAGGTTCCGTAATGCAATCAACCTACCTTGGCCTATATGTGCATGTGGCATTTCATCTGGGTGTACCTTATATGTTACTAGGACGTAAATCTACAACATACAACATTGATACTTGCCGCGCATTACCTAGCCTGGCACTCGGATTTACTAGGATAGGACAAGGACTGGTTAGCTCTGTATCAGGATAATGTGACTGACCAAGATATCCGGTCTTGGTTCTAGCAGCCTGGTATCCAAATGGAGCAGTGCTATAAAGGCACCAGGAGTACACACTGTCCCAAGTCGGCACATGTCCTGATATGATCGTAGATGTTTCCAGGATGCAAACCCCAACAAACAAAACAAAAGATCCTTTAAACCACATATGGTTGTAAAAATATACGGATTTTCGGTTTGGATTTATATATTGGCAAAGAGCATTACTATTCTCGGGCGAAGGAGTGGGGACCAGGATTATGTAACAGAGAAGCAATGGGTGCCCCACTCGCTGTGTGACATAAGCGCCTATGTGGAAAATGTGATAACACATAGCGACCGAGGTTGTGATGTGATATTCATACTTAAGAGATGGTTAATGATTAGTGAAATGTCCCCTACATGCACCAGAAAGAATGCAAGTGGAGGGGAAGGGCATTTTTAATATATGTTTATTGTAACTGTCTGCAACTACCTGTTACCATGGGGCCAATGGGCAAGCACACCCAGCCATCCTGCATACATTATGGACACCACCTGCAGATGGGGGTTGAGTGCAGTTGCCCCCTAGTAGGGTGTCGCCCACCCAGGCTGTGGAGGGTTTCTGATTGGCTGGCTGTGTGAGCCCAGTCACCTGCATTCCTTATACCTGACACACAGACCCCACTCTAGGCACTCTTGTCCAGGACTCCAGACACTCTAGTCTGAGACTCCACTTTCTATACCCAAACTAGCAACAGCTATTCCAAAGACACTGAGCTGTGTGCAACAACCATTCGAGTCCGGTTCAATGGGATGTAGGCACTGATTCTGATATACACAAGCCAGAGTCATGTGGATCTGTGTGGGCAGTTGGTAAGGAGTGAGGGTGATAGGTCACCAGTAGGTGAAGAGGAGTTGATGCCAATAAAGCACAACTTCTTCACTATCAATCTTGCTTGACTTGTCTTTCTTTCTTCCTTATGAGATTGTGGAGCGTGACACCAGGTGGGAACTGACAGACAGTTGTCAGAACGCACCTGGGGAGAGTCGCGATACTTGGGGCTCTGGCGGCCGAGTTCCAGACATATTACACGACGGGGGCTTATACCCGAATAACATGGCTCACCCAGGCGCAGTTAAAAACGCCCTTTACACAAATAAAGGTCAAGGCCGTCAGTGCTGCTTGACCTCAAATTCAGCCATCTTTCTTCGGCGCAGGTTTTATGCGCACCCACCGATCCAAGTCAATGATCATTTCGAGCCTAAATATCGGAGCATTCCCTCTGCACACACCAACACACACCAACACACACTCACACACGTCCCATACACTCACATCTCCCAAGCCCAGCTCCAATACTACCAGCTGACCCCAGGTCACACACTCATACACACACACACACACACACACACAGACCTGTTCCCCCAACACACATTGACCTATACCGGAACTGCCCTACACCAGATCTGCCCACATTGATCTGCAGACCCCTGGTGTTCTAAATGAGAACTAGTCGATATCAATACTAGTAGCCCATCAGGTACCCCCTCACCCCCCCCCCCCACCCCCACACCTCACCTCATCCTCATTCTGGAGGAAGGCAGGGATGCAGGAGGAGAAACGTTATTGAAAGTTGCATAATTAGATGTTTTTTGACTTCCTTCCCTGTATTTTTTATAGATAAATATATTAGGTTGATCAGTATAATTCGCTTTTTTTAAAGTTGCATAATCAGCTGTTTTTTGAGTTCCTGCCCTATTTCTTTGTAGATGAATATATTAAGTTGATCAATATAATCTACTTTACTTTGACCGGGTATGGTCGCGGACGCGGTAAAACGCAGGGCCCCGGTGTGAAAGGACGGAAGTTCGAATCCCAGGCGAGTCAAACCAATGACATACTAAATTGATACAGTGTACTTGTCGCTACCTATCCTGGCAATCGGCATTATTGGGATAGGACAAGGACTGTTTAGCTCAGTATTAGGATAATGTGACTGAGTGGGATATCAGGTCATCATGCCGGTGGTCTGTTCTCCCAGTGGGACAGCGCTATAAAGTCGCCATGAATGCGCACTGTCATAAGTAGGTATTCGTCCTGATATGACCATACAGTTTGTTATTGAAGATTTTTTGAAGATTTGAAGTGAAAACATATAAAGTTAATTTTGCTTACACACCGTGCTGTGTGCCGTGTGTCTGTCACTGAACCCCTGGGGCCATATGCAGGAGTCGGTGTTACCAAGCCAAAACGCGTTTAGATGGGATTTCTGGTTTAGCGCCGAAAAGTCGGTATGCATGAGTCAGTGATGGGCCTAACACGACAAGCTTAAACTAGGTTAAGCTAAACCAGAAACATATGTGGTTTAAGGTTGGTGTTAGGTATCGATTAGGCCCAAATCTATTCAATGGCATCATATTTAACAGAATTACATACGCAATAAGTGAAATTTCATTAAATTAACCCTAAATTCGAAGCAATATTAATGCTGCCGCCGCAACGGCGGCGATATTAATATTTTCGAAATGACGAATGCAAGCAACCGGCGCCACCGCCAGTATGGAAAGCGACGTCGATGCGGTGGCTGCGGCGATTTGTTTACTTTACGTTCGTCGATTCGAAAATATAAATATTAATATCACCACCGTTACGGCGGCAGCGTTAATATTGCTTCGAATTTAGGGTGAATTTCATCAAATTTCACTTATTGCGTATCTAATTCTGTTAAATATGATAGCATTTAATATATTTAAGCCTAATATATGGGTACAGATGCAGAGGGATTTCCCAAATCTATAAATAAATTCACATTTAGCTATAATGAAAGTGTTACGTGCTCCTGCATACAGTTCCCGACGTCGGTGATAGCTACCCGGTAATAGGCTGTAACACCAAAAGCCGCTATCACCGACTCCTGCATATGGCCCCTGGTCAGGCCTCCCGGACTGGTTGATGCCTTCATTGGATTATGCCCCATTAAAATGAGATTATATGAGCAGGAAATATCGATTTAAAAAAAATGAACGGTAAAAGATGGAAGAGTGCAGTTAGAGAGATGAGAGGACAGAAAAAAATGTATAGGGGTGGAGAGAAAGACTAGTAGGCGACCTATTTTTAAGATTAGAGATGGAGGTTCAATCAGATCCTGTTCCAGTTACACCGAAGCAGATGTCCGCCCCCTTGCGGCACTGATGAGAACTAAATCTGATTTGTGCACAGGACGATGTTAGTTTCAGAACAGACAAGGCACCTCCAGTAGCTTATGTACGATCAGGACACCCACTGACACTAGGGTGTGACTGTATTGCACGGTGTATGCTGGGTTGGTGGGGTAGTTGTTGGAGTCTTACGTCCTGGCACCATCTAGGGTCATATCAGGTTGTGCGCTGACTTGTGATAGAGCGCACTCATGGCGACTTTATAGTGCTGCCCCACTGGGAAATCAGGCCGCCGGCACCATGACCCGATATCCTACTCAGTCACATTATCCTGACACTGAGCCAAACAATCATTGCCCTATCCTAGTAATGCTGAGCGCCATGCTAGGTAGCGACATGGATCGATTCTATAAGTCACTGGTTTGACTTGGTTAGGATACAAACTCCCGATCTTCCGCATGGGGAGCCTGCACTCTACCCAATTTGGCAGCTGCATCTGGTGACGGTGGGGTGGGGGAAGTCAGCCTGGCGGGCAGGAGGCAGGGGTCACGCAGGTCAAGGACGTTATCTCAGGGAGACCTAGTACCGGATCACAAGTAACCATCGCCTGTCCCGCTATGATCACAGCGGCACGGATTAGCGGGTTAAGATCAAACACCACACAACGGGGAGGACTGGTCACGTGCCCGCATATCGACACAGGGAATACAGGGTGGGAAGACCGCATTCAGCACCACACTGAGAAATGACAGTAGAACACCGACAAAACAAGAAACCACGGTAAACACCAATAAATCACAGTAAAACGCTGGTAAAACACCAAGAACCCGCAGTAAAACACTGGTAAAACACAGTAAAATACCAGTAACACACAATGAAACACCAGTAAGACCACAGTAAAACACCGGTAAAACACCGTCAAATACCAGTAACACACTATGAAACACCAGTAAGACCACAGTAAAACACTGGTAAAAGACTGTCAAATACCGGTAACACACTATGAAACACCAGTAAGACCACAGTAAAACATCAAGAAAGGACAGTATAAACACTTGTAAAACACCTTGAAACTACAGTAAAACACTGGTAAAACACCAAGAAACCACATTAAAATACCGGTAAAACACCAAGAAACGATGGTAAAACACCAAGACGCCACAGCAAAGCACCAGTAAAACACACACTAACACAACCAAACACCAATAAAACACCAAGGAACCACAGTAAAACGCCAAGACACGACAGTAAAGCACCGGTAAAACACCAAGAAACTAAGGTAAAACACCGGTAAACACTAAGAAACCAAAGCAAAACTTGTTCAATGGGGCAATAACAATTTAAAATATCATCCCCCACTATTGTTCCGTATCTAGTCACCAGTGCAGCTGGTTGGGTGCGCGGGTTGGCTAGCGATATTTACAGGATAGGGAACGAAGGCCATATTGGCTGTCGGTGCTGGAAGAATCTCGGAGGACACAGGAGTGTCTGTCTATTGTGGATTGTGAAGCGAAATGCCGGCGAAACAGACATGCACATAATATATTCGTGATGTATAAGCATTATGTGAGTATAACGGCACCAAAGGGAATTACATGTTTAGTTGCTCCTTTTATGACTGAGTGTGTGCCTTCCTTGATGTATGGCCCCTCCCTCACCTGACCGGTGGCGCCGCTACCGGAACAAGCCTGAACCGGGACGCTCTACTATGTCATTTTTTTTTTTTTTTTGGTAAATATTTTTATTCATCTGAATACATATTTTGTCAGCTCCGGGGCACTGGTCTTCCAGCCGTCGGAGTGGTTGCATTTCATCTGTACATAGTGGAAGTGGAATGTGTTTCATTGTGTGCAGCACAACCCATTCTGAACATAAAAGAAAGTGGGGGAGCAGCCTATGCTGCATAGTGTACAGCATATGTACTGAACATAGTACAAGGTATATATGCATCAAGATTGAGTGTGCAGTAATGTACACTAGTGGTTATGCTGTGTTTTTATATCAGCACGAGATTTCTTTTTTTACGGATGTCTCTCCAGTCTTTTATAGTACCAAGAGCCAACAGAGCCCCGTTCCCTATCCCCATTCATAAACAAATACAATAAAAATAAAAGAAGAAAGTTAATACAACTACCAACTACTAGAGTATTATGCCCCGGTCACATACACGTTCTTGGACGTAGTTGAACGTAGATAGAATAACGTGGGTGAAACGTGAGTGAACCATGAGTGAAACGTGCTGTCACTACATTCAAATACGCTAAGGTAGAGCAGGTTTTGGTGGATGACCCACCTAATGGTAAGGATAAATATGTTATAGTACACATCCCGGTATGCTACGGTATGGATCCCGGTACCTCCAACTACATTCAACTATGTTTAACTATGTTGAACTACGTTGAAGTTAGTTGAACTACGTTACCCTCCACTACGTTCAACTTGGTCCACTCACAGCTATGTGACCACGGCAGAACAGCCAAGGTTTTGTGTGGGTCAAAGTACGCTAGAGTATGCTAGAGTATGCTAGAGTATGCTAGAGTACATTAAGAAGTATGCTAGAGTATGCTACAGTACGTTAGAGTATGTTATCTTCATGGAGGTTACGTCTGCCTCAAACCTACCTCTCTTTTGAAGATGTCCAACGCTTAAATCGGAACTCACGGCCCACACATGTTCTTATCACGTTCTCATCATGGAGAAGTATGGATGCCTGTACGTTGCACTACGTTGCACTACGTTCAACTATGTTCAACTATGTTCAACTATGTTCACCTATGTTCAACTAGGTTAGCCTCCACTACGTTCAACTATGTCCACTAACGTGTATGTGACCAGGCCTTTACACTAGATCTAAATCTAGACTTCTAGATCTAAATTTAGAAGGTGTCCATCGGGAGCTTAGTACATTGTCATTGATTTATTACAGCGCATGCAGGCCATCACGTAAGATTGGCCGATGGCCTGCACGCGGTTATGCCGCCAAAGCAGCTTGGGCAAATTTACATGCGCGCACGCACACACCTTTGAATCTTCCGTCATTCGGCCAGAAAGTTTGCTTTAATAAAAATGGAGGGGCCTTCGAGGTTCAACCAGAGCAGAGGTCACACTCATTCAACCACATATATATATATATATATATATATATATATATATAACTGATCTATGAGCGATAAAGGCCAGATGCAGCTGGTATAGAGTGCTTAGATCCCCTCACAGGTGGCGCCAGTGTGGCCAGTACTGTACTACACAGGGCTAGTTATATAGGATATAGTCAGTATATTATAATATAGGGAACTGAAGAGAGATATTGTCCTTGTTTATATTCCCATAATAGATTATAGAGCACATATATGTGCTCTATAATATATTATGGGAATATAAACAAGGACACGACCACCTACCGGTTCTCTATATTAGTTACTACATCCTGTACTGTCATGTGTTTAGTTACTCCTACTGTACTAGTGTCATTGAGTTAGTACTACCTATTGTGCTGCTGCCTAGTCTAGTTCCTTCATCCTCCACTAGTCTGCCACCTGTGTGTGGCTCCTGACTGCCCTGATACCAGCTGCGTCTGGTCACTACTGCTGCCAGACCCGCTCAGACGGTCGGATATATATATGTAATAACTTGTGTTGTCGTTGTTAGTTGGGAGCTTACGTCCTAGCAACATCTAAGATCATATAAGTATGTGTACAGATTTGTTACAGTGTGCACTCATGGTGACTTTATAGTGCTGCCCCACTGGGAGACCAGGCTGTCAGCACCATGTCTCGATATCACACTCAGTCACACTGACACTGAGCTAATCAGTCCTTTTCCCATCCTAGTAATGCCTAACAACAGGCTAGGACGCGATAATCATCATTGTGTAAGTCATTGATTTGACTCGACCTGTATTCGAACATTCGACCTTCTGCACGGGAGACCTGCGCTCTACCGATTGGGCCACCTCGTCCGGTAGTTGCATTGTGTCTACGTGGACGTACGATAATATCCATAAATATAGCAAAACCAGAATATTTCAAACCACGCCTGAGACTATATATCACTTGAATATATAACGCATTGTGGTTTAGTCGGTTTTCTTTCTTTCTAAAAATGCAGAGTGAGTGTTCATGGTTTACAAAATAAAATGAACACTTCTGTCCACAGCGAGATGACCGATATTCATCTGTCTGCTTAGGGTAAATATGAATACCTGCTCAAGACATTTATTATCACTGGCCACACAATCATGCTAGGTCAATTTACTCCCTCAGTCAATATTTTCCAAGTGGCCAATCTCACGTGGATTTGTTTTCATCCACGAGAGTTACCCCTCCCCCCCCCCCCGCCACCTTCGCCCACCCCTCGTACCCCCATCACACAGAAGACACACATAAGCATATTCAGCGCTGAAAGGAGTGCGTCAACCAGCCACGTCTGAACCCGTTTGAGCCCGTATAAACTTGCCGCAAATAAACGTTCCTCTTCTCGTGTTCGCGAGAACTCCACAGCTTAATCTAAAACTTAATATTTTTTTCAATAACTGATTTAAGTACAGCAAAATAGGATTTAAAGTATTTTATGATAGTAGAAGCTGACAATCTGGGTTATTTAAAAAAAAGCATTAAATCAACACGTAGGACCTGACGGGTCATTTTGTCAACTCCACTCGCGGTGTTCGATTTGAAATTCCAGCAACTCCGGTGACCCGAATCGCCCGGGTTCGCACATTATCACACATTTATGTATATTTTGCTCAGATTAAAGTGTTTGGAGTATATTTGAAATGTATCTACATCAATTTCTGTTTAAATCACACAATATCAGTACTTACAGAATGGGAAACTCATCCTGCAAGGGTATGCTCGATATGTGACAGTGGTCACCCGTTTTTCCTCCTTTCCTCGCTGTGAACCCTTCTCAAGACACATGCGCCAAAACAAACTCTACTAGACGACGCCGGTCGGTGTGGTTAATTCAATAAGGACAGCGAGATTGCGGTGGAGAGTGTGTGTGGGCTGTTATTATTGTTGTTGTTGTTGCGCGGCACTGTGCTGGGAGAGCGGTGTGAGTAGTATAGTGAAGTGGTGGCGGTTTGGAAGAGAAGGTGTGTGTGTGTGGGGGGGGGGGTAAAGAGTGGGATGGGGAGAAACCATGGGTGGGCGCGTTGTGTAAGGTAAACACTCGCCACCATCCAGGCACCGCCTCCCCGCGACCCGCCACGTGCTGCGGAGTTTACGGTGTTGACCTAGTTCTGCGCGGCGGAACGGACTTACGGGATACACCGAAATAGCAGATTTTAAATATTGCTATACAAAATAATATAAGATAACATTATTTGTTGTAATGTCCGCCTGATGTGTTCGGGTGGTCTATATTTAGGTAATATACAGTCGTATCTGTCTTCAAAGGACAACGCTGTCTCCAGATTAATGGTGTTCTGATAATAGCAGGTGTCCTGCTAGATAAACGATTCACCCGGTACTTACAGTACTGGAAGTACGGGGTGAATCTTTTATCTAGTGTACTGCCAGAAGAGGGGGGAATCAAACGAAACAAACAACAGTTTTGTACATTGAAAAAATATCTGCAATCGCTGATCACAGGGATCGCTGCAGACAGGTGGTTTTGTACATTATTAATTATACCATAAGCTTAATTTGATACAGACATGGCTTCATGACATTCGTGTAGCCAAATTATACTGCAACCTAACATTACTGTCACGGATAAATAGCATTATTATTGGGGAAACACATGATAAAATAAAGGCCAACAATTTCCGAAGTAAATAGGTTGTTTTTTGTGTGCCAAATAATATCCCTCTCTACTGCCCTAGAAATGTTGCTATTGATTTTACATTGGAAAAGAATTAATCCTGATACCCGGGTAACTGAACTTTTGCAATAATATCGATATTGTGTTACACCTAAATAGGACATACATGTCAATGGATGTGATTGTGAATGGATACAACTGAGCCATATAACTGTCCAGTTGTAATTTGACCCAAAATAACCCCATTATTCAATAACATACTACTCATAGTCACACTTTCCCCTTTAATATCCCTCTTCATGCTCCGCCCGCCTCACTCTATAGTTGTTAGCTCAGTATCAGGATAATGTGACTGAGTGGGATATCAGGTCACGCTGCTACCAGCCTAGTCTCCCAGTGTGGCAGCACTATAAAGTTACCATGAGTGTGCACTGTCACAAGTCAGTCCTCGTCCTGATATGACCTTAGATGTTGCCAGGATGGAAAACTCCAACAACCAACCTTATCTCTGTACCAATCTATGCAATATGGAATATAAATTGTGTAAATAACTGTAATGTTGCATGGCGCCTAGGACTAGTGCCCTAGTGCTGAAAAACTACCTTCCTTCAATGAATAAAATTACATTTTCAACAACAAAAATGTCTCCTGACAGATTCCATAGACATGATAGACGCCGTGTTTTGGCTGATTAACATGATTTTGTCCGGAAATTCCTATTTTTAAATAATACACTTCCCATGTGCCCACAACACATGAAAGGAATTTAAAAAGACTTGAACAGATTGTTCTTGACAAGCGATACTGGAATATAGTGGGTTGTAGTGTGTGGCTACAGCAAGATAACGAAACACAGTCGGCGTGTTTGTTTGTTGTCCTTTTACGTCCTAGCAACATCTAAGATCATATCAGGACAGGTACCGACTTGTGACAGTGCACACTCATGGTGACTTTATAGTGCTGCCCACTGGAAGACCAGGCCGCCAGAACCATTACCTGATATCTCACTCAGTCACATTATCCTGACACTGAGCCAACCAGTCCTTGCCTTATCCTAATAATACCAGGCTAGGAAGCAAAAAGTATCACTTTTTAAGTCATTGGTTTGACTCGACCAGGGTTCGAACCCACGACACCACAATCTACCAACACGGGAGATGGATGCTCTAACTCATTCGGCCATCCCGTCTGGTCAGCGTGTAGAGCCGATACATTTTCAATTTAAATGAAAACTGTTTTTAGATTAAAAAGATGTGCTTGTTTGTTGGGGTTTTACACTCTAGCAACATCTAAGGTCATATCGGGACGGGTACCGACTTGTTACAGTGCGCACGCATGGCAACTTTTATAGTGCCACGCCACTGAGAGCCCAGGCTGCTGACATAATGACCGAATATCCCAGTCACATTATCCTGATATGGTACTAACCAGACCTTGTCCTATCCTATCATATTAATACTGAGCGCCAGCCTAGATACTAAGATAGCGAAAATTGTCAATTTTACAAGTCATTGGTTTGACTCGGTTGGGATTTGAACTCACGGCCTTCCGCACGGGAACCGGGGAAGACTGCGGTCCACCAATTCGGCGACGGCATCCGGTATATGAACTTAGATGTTGCTAGAAAGTAGAACCCCGTTAGCTCAAGGCACTTATTTCTATAGTAAACACCACTGATGTTACACTGGTTTCCGTTGACTCACAATAAGGATGAGAGTGATCGCGGAGGGAAAAAAAAGGGGGCGGAGGGGAAAAAATAGGGAAATCGACAGCGAGGTGAGCGATAATATGGTCACAACAAGGAGAGTGGAACACTCCAAGCATAGTTTGTACTGACTGGTCAGTGGAATAGAGCTAAAGATAATGCTACGAGAGGACAGGATGAAACTTGACTTCTGGGCTTTTTTCCAATGATTCCCTGACAATTCTAAGCAGACGGAATGGCCGAATGAGTTAGAGCGTCGGTCTCTCGTGTTTGGTAGATTGTGGGGTTGTGGGTTCGAACCCTGGTCGAGTCAAAGCAATGACTTAAACATTTATACTTGTTGCTTCCTCGCCAGGCGCTCGGCATTATTAGGATAGGGCAAGGAGCAGTGGAATGAGGAAGACCAATCGTCCGTGATTGAAATTTCCCCTGCTTAAACAACTAATGTACCAACAAATATGAAAGACTTTGCTCATTTTCGCGGAAATCAAACCACACTCAGTACAGCAACATTGTGGAATGTTCCAAACATTCCTGGCATTTTGTTGTATTTAAATAATAGCGGGAGAAAATCTACAAAATATATTAGAACTTGTAGACTATCATTTTCACCTAATTACAAAACAATAAATAACACAAGAAACAAATTAATGCGCGAAGTGGCGGAGATGGTTCATCGCTCCAGTACTGGGATGCCGGGCCTACTTTTTGTATCGATCTAGCCCGCTGTTAATTGTGTTTATGTCCCATCTTGTCAACATCCGGGCACTCACCTGTCACGGGCAGGCTGCACCTCTGAAGCCTTATTGAGACTGCCGCAGGCTGCCACTGCTCCTAGCTATAATTGACCCCCCCCCCCCGCCCCCCGAACCCTCGTCTTCCTCTCCTTCCCCTACCTCTACCACCCACCAAAGTCCCCCCCCCCCCCACTCCTCCTCCCCCCAAACACACAACTACAAGAAGGGACATACTTACTGGCAGAGCGCCAGCTTTCCGTATACATATAAACACTTGGGTTCAAATCCTGGCCTATCGAGTCGAGTCAAAGCGACCACATTACGGGCACTGGTTGGTTGGTTGGTTATTGGAGCTTTACGTCCTTGCAACATCTAAGGCCATATCACGATGGGTACCAACTTGTGACAGTGCGCACTCATGGCGACTTCATAGTGTTGCACCACTGGGAAATCAGGCTGCTGGCACCATGACCCGATATCCCAGTCAGTCACATTATCCTGGCACTGAGCTAACCAGTCCTTGCACTATCCTGGTAATGGCACTCACCATGTTAGGTAGCGACAAGTGCCAATTTTGTAAGTCATTGGTTTGACTCAGCCAGGATTCTAAATCCCAACCTTCCACACGGGAAGCCTGCGCTCCTACCGATTAAGCCACCGCGTCCGCTCAGGGACAGAATGAATAAATACAGCAAGGTCCACAGTACTTGTCAGGGATCAGGAACAATTAATGTGTGGTACCGGAGGCACAGGATTTGCCACAATGACACCGAGCACAAAGTAAAAAGACTGCACTCATCGCAGTTACTCTGATGGGTGGGGGCGGTAATAATGGCATCTAGATCAAACCTGACACATATGCAAGGTCAAGGTCAAACTCCCCCCTACCGGACTGCGGGAAGGTCATCTTGAACATCTTGCCGGGGATAACCTTGATATGGATAACCGAGTTGATCCCGGTCAAGCCCTCCACTGCCATACTTCATCATCATCATCATCATCTTCTTCTTCATTATCGTCATCATCATCATCATCATCAATTCATTAACCACGAGGATTGTTGGAGTAGCACAGATGACTTTGTGACCATATTTCTCCACTTTTTCCTGTTCTCCACTACCCTCTGGGATTTGCCAACCTCCAGGCCTGTTCATTCCCTGATGTTGTCTTCCCACCTCTTTTGTTGTCTGCCTTGTCATCCTTCCCCCTTTCACTGTGCATTGCAAGATGGTTTTAGCCAGACCTGATAAACGGAAAATATGGCCTGGTACTGGTAGATCCTGTCATACTTACACCCATATAGTCATGTTTAGATATACCTGGGCCGCGTTCAGGGTCCGTCTCGGAGGCGCCTCGGCGACGGGCCTGACGTCAAGCTAGTCTGAACGGATTTAGCTGTTGGCTGCCTCGAAAATGGTGGCCTCCATAGGCGGTGGCCATTTGCAATGGTAAAGCTGTGCTGTCATTGGCTGAAAGCACTGAATGCGGCAGCCATTTTCGAGGCGCTTTTCATCTCCAGTCTGAAAAGGGAGGTGTCGCCGAGACATCGCCGAGACGCACCCTGAACGGTTTTAAGCCAAAAAGCATCGGCGAGACGTCGCCGAGACGCCTCCGAGACGGACCCTGGGCCCAGTTATGTGTGTGATAGGTATTAACATTAAAATTGGTACAGGAAGTGAGGACCAGTTGCTGAGCTGGGTTAGGTCGCGCCACTAGTCAAGTCTGATAGAGTCGGTGAGCAAAGCAATTGAGAAGCGACGTGGGTTATTACGAACTTCCAGTATTTATCCTTTATAATCCTTCTATAATCACACATATATACACCATATATATACATACATATATTTATAAATATGCAGATGTGTGTATATCCGATTGCGATGCAATAACCATAAACCAAAGACGCTACCTTCACCTCTTGACTGCCATGATCAATGGCCGCCCTTGCTGTCGGTGATGAGTATTTTACGCGGGGAGACCCCGTATAGACTGATCGCAGGGCACTAGCTAATGTCCTCATACATCCTGGCGGCGCCCGTCACGCCGCCTACTGGGCTGCTCTACTTTGCACCTGGGGTTATTGGGTGAGGTGCTCGCAATTGCTCAGGCCTGCCGGTACCAGGTCTAAACTGCTCCAAGCTGGATGCAGCCAGCTAGCCTATGCTGGTGTTGTAAGTGTGATGGCCCACGGTCTTCCACACTGTCACGCACTCATGGAAGAACACCAAGATTTAGTTTCAGTACGCTTCAACCTGGTTTATTACAAAACCTCTCTGCTCTCGCAGCGTCAACAGTCAACTGACCCGCCCCCTAACTCGCCAGGTCCCACGTCACCTCTATAGGTGGGTGGGGGGTGAGCTAGCCACACACAGTAGAGGGCAGCCCAGTCGGGGTCTGCCCGGTGGCTAGCCGGCCGCCACCTAGCGCCGTTCAGTGTAACTGCATAGGTGTGTGGCGTAGTGTCTGCCGCCACCGTGTGGTAGTGGGGCTCATGTACAGACTACTACATAGGTAACCAGCGCATCTGCTAGCCGAATCTATGCAGCTGAAAGCTAGCAGTTTGTTGTTGTTCTTTATTTTGATTTTTTTTGTGTTCACTAGTTGATTAAGCAGGGTAAATTTCAATCACTAACAACCAGAACATCTGCAAGGCGAATCTATGCGGCTGAAAGGGAGTATAACCTTTTTTAGTTTTTTGTTTTATTTGTGTTCATTAGTTGATCAAGCGGGGTAAATTTCAACGGCAGTCAATTGGTCTTCCTCATTCCAATGCTCCTCGCCCTAACGCCAAACGCAAGTATCAATTTTTAAGTCATTGGTTTGACTCGGCCAACTTTCGAGCCCAAGGTTCGAATCCCACCACCTACCAAAACGGGATTTCTTCGGGGCTTAAACTAAGTTGTTTCAAGGTTATCAAAGAAGGTAATATAGTTTTATTCGTCGGAATATAGTCTTTTCTCGGCCCTTATTAAACACTAGTCTTTCAGCCGTGAACAACTACAAACCATTTATTTATACAAGTGTATGACGGTAAGTTGCCCAATACTCAGTACTATTCTAAGCTACACAATAGACTACATCACCGTTCCAGCCACGCTGTGCATTGTGGGATGTGTCAGAGCAAACCAAACCCGCGAGAAGCACATGGCACATGCTAATACACTGGGTGCAGTTATGAAATGTGCTAGTTTCAGCTCATCTCAGCTCTTGTTTGAAACAACTAAAAGATATATATATAATAAATTAAGGGTTATTAATCTTTTATCCAGCCTTGCATTTACATCAATATAGTCAGCACTTATTATGCCATGTGCATTTAGATTTAGACAAATCTGGGCACTCAGACTAGTATTAGAGCCATAGCCAGAGTCAGTTTTATTTATAATTATATCCTAGGGTTAATGACATATGTAGAAATAGAAAATGAGTAGGGTTAATCAGATATTGGTTATATATTTCTTTGAAACAAGTTTTTGTTGACACATTTGACATTTTAATATTTAGAACAAGAATTACTTCTGGCTAATCAATGGTGATGTAAACATCAGCCTGTAAAGTGACTGAAATTGTATGTTTCTTAGCTCAAAATGCTTAATTATGGAGAATTGTGTCTTAAACATTTTCATTATATTATTATATTGCATCCTTCCATCCATGTTTGTGCCAAATTGTTATGTATTTCCATTAATTTTGAATAAAATGGAAGTTTTGCCCTATGCGTATTGGCAAACTCAATGGCTGTACGCCTTTGCTTTGCTGCCAACGCCGTTTTCAGCACATGCGCACTCAGAACTGTGATCTCGTCTATACAACGATAAGCCACCCAGAGCTACTCTACCTTACTCAATACTCGAACCTGTTCTAAGGTGCTCAGGACTAGGTTATGCTGCTTGGAATTACTGTATCCTCTTCTTACCTGTTTAGCGCTACTATAAGCTTCCTATACACGTCCATTCATAACGGCAGAGCACAGTTTAAAACTGATCGTATATCTCAAGCTAAACAAAAGTGTCAGCAGAGAAAAGATTGTCTCCTTCATCTATTAGACTCTCTGACAGCAGCTACATATGCATCTCCAATGTGCCACTGCACATTCCGAGCACAAATTGGACTTATCAATCATCGACAAGTTCAGAACAAATGATGAGTTGCTGTCACTGTCGCCACTGACAGACAACCAAGAATAAGAAAATATGTAATGTTTGTTTCTTGTTGTTTTACGTCCTATCAACATCTAAGATCACATCAGGACGGGGATATGTAATGCATAAGGATCGTACAAGCATAAATAGTGGAAGTTCTGTAATAATCCACCACAGTTCTCAATTGCTTTGCTCACCGACTCTATCAGACTCGACTGGTGGTACCACCAATATGAATGTTACTGTAACCTGTTGTAATCTGATCAAAGTTAGTCTCATTTAGAGATCATCCACAATTTGAAACATGGTCTTACAAAGAATATGACTGGGGGAGTGGGGTGTCAGTCATGTATTATCATTTAATTTAATAAAATGTTGAAATTTCTTTGGCGTACTTTATCCTCTGTATTAAAATGTTGATGTGCACACATTTGTTTTTGTGGGGAGGAGGGAGTGGGTCTGAAAAAAAATACTATGCTTTGTGCGACCGTGAAAATGTTGAAAACTTTGCCAGACCCCTTCCTCAGTGTTAGTCTAAGCTGCTCAAAGCTACACTAAGCCGCACAGATTTGCCAAAGACATGGCTTAGCAACAGCCGGAAGTAGTGTATCGTTGGCAACTAGAGGCCCGTTAAAACACCAAAATGAAGGGAACTAAAAAGAGCTTCAATGCGGCCATTAAAACGGGACAGGGAGACAAAGAAACCAACTCGTCAACAACGCCCACACAAAAGGCAACGTTACACCGTGAACAAAGACACAAATAATTCACTTCTACCCACTCACTAAAAACAAACAACCACTCAGTCCCATTCCAACATCTTCCCACCCCGCTGTTTCTGTTCACCCCCCCCCCCCACTCCCCCCCCCCCGCTCCACATACAAACGAAGAAGAAGAAGAAGAAGAAGAAGAAGAAGAAGGTAAAAAAATTATATAAACAGATTTGTTTAAATAGCAGTACTGTTATGGCAGAATTGAAAACAAATGAGATACTCTGCCTAAAGTGGGACTCCAACATATATCCCTGCCGTACCGAAGTATGTGGCATTCCACCTGGGGATGTGAGTGTAGCTCATTATCCTAAATAAATGCTGCTCCGAGCTGCTCCGAGTGGATTCGAGCTGCTTCGAGTGGATCTAAGCTGCTCCGAGTGGATTCGAGCTGCTCCGAGCAGCTCCGAGCTGGTCCGACAATTACACAGGACATGTTCATCACCTTACAGCGCTCAGTGTGTCCGAACTGTTCCCAGCTGCTCCGAACTGCTCCGAGTTGTTCAGAGTTGCTCCGAGCTGCTCCGAGCTGCTCCGACACACATGGCAGGTTCAGCCCCCGACAGCGCTCAGCGTGTCCGAGTTTCCCTGAACTGCTCCGAGCCGTTCCGAGCTGTTCAATTCACCAGAATCCTCTGATTGGATCCCGCCTTGCTCAAACGGAGATGAGCACCATCCCTCTGTGCTCCCAGAATTCCATTGCCGTCTTAAGTGCCTTGAGTGGCTGGCAACTGGAGTTTATTCAACTCCCTGGATTGCGTCGCGCATGCGCAACTAGGCAGTGATCAGTTTCAATTTGAAGTCGGTTCACTGTAGATTAGCACACAGAGAGAGGGTGACAAGGAGGAGAAAGGGGGAAGGGGAGAAAGGGAAGGGGAAAGGGGAGAAAGGGGAAGGGGAGAAAGGGGGAAGGGGAGAAAGGGGGAAGGGGAGAGAGAGGGGTAGAGGAGCGATGAGAGAGGAGAGAAGGAGCAGGAAAGGGGGGAGACAGAGGGATAGAGAAGGAGACAGAGGGGTAGAGAGGGTGAGGCGTAGAGAGGGAGAGGGGTAGAGAGGGAGAGGGGTAGAGAGGGAGAGGGGTAGAGAGGGAGAGGGGTAGAGAGGGAGAGGGGTAGAGAGGGAGAGGGGTAGAGAGGGAGAGGGGAAGGGAGGGAGAGGGGAAGAGAGGGAGAGGGAAGTGAGGGACAGGGTTAGAGAGGTGGGGGTAGAGGGGTAGAGAGGTAGAGAGGGAGAGGGGTGGAGAGAGGTAGAGAGGGAGAGGGGGAGAGAGGGAGAGGGGTAGAGAGGGAGAGGGGAGAGGGGAAAGGGGAAGAGAGGGAGAGGGGAAGGGAGGGAGAGGGGTAGAGAAGGAGAGGGGAAGAGACGGAGAGGGGAAGACAGGGAGAGGGGAAGGGAGGGAGAGGGGAAGAGACGGATAGGGGAAGAGAGGGAGAGGTGTAGAGAGGGAGAGGATGGAGAGGGAGAGAGGATGGAGAGGGAGAGGGGTAGAGAGGGAGAGGGGAAGAGACGGAGAGGGGAAAGGAAGGATAGGGATAGAGAGGGAGAGAGGAAGGGAGGGACAGGGGAAGAGAGGGAGAGGGGAAGTGAGGGAGAGGGGAAGAGAGGGAAAGGAGAAGGGAGGGAGAGGGGTAGAGAGGGAGAGGGGAAGGGAAGGAGAGGGGAAGACAGGGGAAGAGAGGGAGATGGGAAGGGAGGGAGAGGGGAAGAGAGGGGGGTAGAGAGAGCGGGGTAGAGAGGGAGAGAAGCAGAGACGTAAAGAGACAACCTTTCTTTCAGAGTAATATTTAGGGCGGAAACAAATTATTCAATTGTAATCAATAGTTCTTTAAAGTTTCAACATTCTGACAATAAATCAAGAGGCAGCAATAAATTAATAGCATTTTCTCCTCTGCCGGAGAGAAGATAAAGACAAGAAAACCGCAGTTGTTAATAGTGCCAGGGAGAACTTTCTTTTAATTCATGGAAAGAGTGCACACAAAGTGGGACTCGAACCAACATATCTGCCATTCTAGGGTTAGCGCCATAAGCATTAGCCTATTTAGGATCCGTGATGCAATCAACCTACCCATGCCTACCTGTGTATGTGTCATTTCACCTTGGGAGATCAGTAGGCCTACACCTCACTACACCCACACCCCTGTAATTGTAAATCGCCATTTCATCTATAGAGGGCAGTGCACCTTACTACAATAGCATAATCAATTAATTTCAGAAATGTCCAGGGGACCGATAAAATGTTCAACCCTTTTCAACACCACATACCAGGAAACCCATTCTCGATAATTCCATAGAGCAGGAAGTCCGGAATCAGAATAATTATATCTAATCCAGACTTGATCTTTTCTCCATTTATTTCGAGCTGAACTTGGCTGTGTAATCAGTGACCATAATAAAATTAAAAAGCAACACTGTTAATTTTAAATCCAAGTCGTTTCTACAAGAAACGCAATGATGATACAACTGGAATGAATTTGGCATTAATCAAAATGTAATCACTGCCGAAGAAAATCAGCAAAAATATGGTGGATCAGGTGGAGCGGGGTTTACTATTTTTGGATCAAACAAACGGAGGTGTGGGGGGGGGGGACAAGATACGAACCACAGCTCCCATAGCACCGGCTGTGTTGGAGGTTGGTTGGTTATTGGAATTTAACGTCCTGGCAATATTTAAGGTCATATCAGGACAGGTACCGACTTGTGACAGTGCACACTCATGGTGACTTTATAGTTCTGCCCCACTGCGAAATCAAGCCACCAGCACCATGACCTGATATCCCACTCAATCACATTTTCCTGACACTGAGCACCATGACCCGATATCCCACTCAGTCACATTTTCCTGACACTGAGCTAACCAGTGCTTGCCATATCCTATTAATGCCGAGCGCCAAGCTAGGAAGCAACACGTATCAATGTTGTAAGTCATTGGTTTGACTGGATCGAGAATTGAACTCCCGATCTCCCGCATGGCAGGACTGCGATGTACCGATTCGACCATCGCGTCCGGTACTGTGTCGGAGGAGGGGAGGGGGAGGAAATGATCTCAAATTTAATAGAGCGTTCTTGTCCTCCTTAAATAGGATCGGAAGGTGATAAGGCAACGTCCTGCTGAAAACCTGCTGATAGGGTTGAACATCTCCTGGTATGGCTGCAGCCTGCTTTAAATTTAAAATGGTGGTACTACTTGCAAGAGGAATGAGCTCAATCAAATAAAGAAGCGAATTTATTCCTTTTTTTTTTAGTGGTAAATATTTGGACTTCCAATATCTAAAAAGTTAGCCATTAAAAATAAAAGTTACTTCAAGCTAAAGTAAGGTGGATTAAAATAATCAACCTAATATATTTATCTTATCTCAGATAAAGGAAACCTTGTTTTATATAACGATACCTCTAAAACACATTGATTTGTATCATCCGCTATTGGACGTCAAATTATCTCAGAAAATGACTGAAACTTAAAACCATCGGATTATGCAACTGTATGCAGGTATTGCAGGTATTGCAACACCTCAGGGAGTTTGATGCCCCTGCCCTGCAGAGTTGTAAACCACTGCCTTGTGGTACAGGTTCTTGACAGAACCAAAGGCTAAGGGAGCAAACCCTAAACAGAAAACCATGTCACTGTGGCAGCATTAAGAGTGGTTGATGTATGGAACTCCCAACATCTCCCAACCAGCCACTGCAGGGACAAATAGTTTTGCGCCTGTCTTGACATGTTCTTGCCGGTGTGAAACCTCTATTTGTTCCCCGAGAGAGTGCCACTGGTAACTTGCAAAAGCCAGCAGCACTTCAACACTTTTGCAGGCAGCTTTCATGAAATGCATACCATCAAGAGAAACCTGAAGCTGAGAGACATTAAGACTGACTCATGGACATCACTCTCACAGCAGAGAGCTAAATGGAGAGTGGCAGTCAAGTAATGAAAGCAGTCTTTGTCGCATCGTGACCGACAGCATGATGATGATGAACCAATGACTATAAGAACAACAAAAAAGGGATCACTCTAGCAAATCGATACTTATGCGGATATGACCTTAGACGTTGCTAGGATGTAAAATACCACTGGACAAGGTGGAGGATTCACAGCGTGATGTTCGTGTCTCCCGGGTCTACTTAAGCCTCATACGTCATAGCTCCTGCTTCATTGTAACACCGGGTTAAGATACCAGTTTCTCCACAAACAAGACATCCCACCTGTAACATAAACCAGGGATGAAAGTGGTCTCCAACAAAAAACACGCAAATCAGGCCGAGAGACCTAGGCGCCAACAGAGAATTTCCGCGAAAACGCGGATTCCCCCCACCTCCCCCCCCCACCCCGGCCCCCATACGATTAGCGCTGTCAGTGTCAGTGAATCGTGGGGGGGAAAGCCGGAAGTCAGGTTTCAACTGTCCTTATTGTGACTGTATTATCGCTCATACCTAACCCCTTTCTTTTGGGGGTTTTATGTTCTAGCAAAATCTAAGGTAATAAGAACGGGATACGGGCTAATCATTTGCTGTCATATGTAATATAATTATATATATAACAAATATTGATAACACCATGACCTAATATCCCACTGTCACATTATTCTTGCCGGGTGTGAGACCTCTATTTGCTCCCCGAGAGAGTGCTGCTAGTAACTTGCAAAAGCCAGCAGCACTTCAACACTTTGCAAGCAGCTTTTATGAAGTGCACAACCACACAAAATAGCAGCGGTTAAGAAATAAAAGCAGTCTTTGTCGCATTGCGACCGACAGCATGATGATGATGATGATGATGATGATGACATTATTCTGACACTGATACTAGCCTGATCCTAATAATAATGCCGAATGCCAGGCTAAGTAGTGACGAGTATCAATTTTGTAAGTCATTGGTTTGAATCAGCTAATGTTCAAACCAACAACCTCCCACAAGAGCAGCGAGCGAACACACTTAGCAATCCGACCACTGCGTCCGGTCAATAAATGCAAACACGAAAACTAAGAAGCCACAGACTGACTGACACTGGAATTGAGTTTGAACCAAAGCAGTATCAGTTCTTTGAGGATGTGCAGATTTGGATAAAATGACTCTGGGATACGATACACCTCTATCCCCTGGGAATGGTTATAAGATATAGCACGTAGGAGCCACCACTCACAAAGCATCGTCGCAGCCACCCACCCCTTTCCACAACCCCCCCCCCCCCCCCCCATCTCCATGAAGATAAGCTGGTGTAATATCACCGACGCTACACTCACAAGTAACATCCACAGGATCACTACCCGTTGGGGAGGCGGGGGGTAGGGGGGGGGGGGGGGTAGTAGACAATGTAGGTGCTTTGGTTGTTTTATTTTCTTATCGGCCAACAAACCCATTACATAAACATAACACTGGTATGTGCCTTGTAAATAGCGTTTCAATGGATGTGTTTTGTTGTTGTGGTAAATGAAAATTTTTATTCACCGATAAGGATATTCCTGTCAAGATTTTACTAACAGCCGATATAGTTAGCTATCAATGCTGAATCACTAGCATATCTGTGCAATATTCTATCCCTCAAACAGTCATCCTAAACTCTCAAAGTGAGTGAGTGACTTGAGGGCTTGACGTCATAGCGAGACTCTCAGATCATGCAGTCAGATATTATTAAAATGTCCCCTTGTCTAGACTCAACACACATAGCGATTATTCATTCTAGACGGCAGGTCTCCACTACATGCCAAAGGATGTCGAAAAGCAAGCATTTCTTGACAGTCGTCTATAAATCTCACCTGTTTAAGATAAGTTTTTTTTTAAAGGTAAATGAAAATTGTCTACCCTTTAACTATTATATAATAACCAAGTTGTAATTATGCCATATCGTAGTTTGCTTGTACATCCCTCCTGCTAGTGAGAGCCTTCTATTAAATTGATATTATTATTGTATCACCATTATTGTATTATCACTATATCATTGTACCACTATATCAGTATGTCATACCATCATATTATATTATTATATTATCATAGTATATTATCATATATTATCCAAGATGAAGTGACCAACTGGTAGTACTGCAGGAAGGGCCTGCTGACCAGATTGCAGCTGGCCTACTTGTTTGCACGGACAACTGTGTTTCATGCTGCTCCAACCGCACAGTAGAACATATCAGAACAATCTACACGCAATAGTTAAGCGACTCCATTTATAAATATAATAATTGCATAAAGTGTTGCACATTTATACGTACACATCATATCATATCATATCATACCATCATATCATATCATATAATGTTATCATATCATATAATGTTATCATATCATATTATTGTATTATCGCATTATCGTATAATCAAATCATATAATCAAATCATATCATCAAATCATATTATATAATATTATCAAATCATATCATATCATATTGTAGTAGTCCGTACATGAGCTCCCCTACCATACGGTGGCAGCAGCAAGGACTGCTCCATCACTGTTGCAGTTTACTGTGTTAGCTGGTGGTATGGTAGCCGCCGGGCAGTCCCATGACAGGGCTGCCATCTACTGCGTGCGGCTAGCGCAACCTCCGCTCCGAGGAAGTTGACGCGGGACCTGTCAGGGCAGGGGCGGATCACTTGATTGTGGACACCGCAGTGAGCGGAGACGAGAAATAAAGATGTGTGGAACCAAGCGTACTCGTTCCTCCTCCTTGCTTGGGGTGGGGGGAGGGGGGGGGGGGGCGGTCTACTCCATCAAGGTCAAGTTCTGGGCAGCCAACAAGGGCCCATCATAATATCATATAAGTACTGAACCACATGGCAGTGGGTATCAGCCCACCGCGCATGCTCCACAAAAAGGTCCATCCGGGATATGGAAGTAATGCAAGTATACCACACCTGATGTGCTTCAAAGCTCCCTTGCTTTCAAACTTTATATATCGCGCCCCCCCAAGGTCGCTCACCGCCTCCCTCAAGGACCTCAAATAGCAGTTGGACGTTATAGTAGTTAGTTGACATATATCAGCACAATTACAAATGGAGTAGATAACAATTACAATTACAAGACAATTACATAATTAATAATACATGTATAATAAATTGATAAATTCCATTTTGTGGTTGTTAATTTGTTTGTACAAAGTCGAAATTCCATGCTTAAACAGAAGCATTGGCCTCTTATTTCTATCACATATAAAAATGTATATGGATAGTGATAAGACTGTTATCGCGTGTAATAATCTCTATAGTGTCCTGCTCCTCAACAAGGGGGGGGGGGGGGTACCGGCATGGTCCCCCCCCCCCCCCCGCCATGCTTGAGTTTTTCCTACTCCACTCGCTTGGAAGTTATTTATATATATATGAGCAGAGTGACAGTTGGCTCAAGGTGTATAGGAGGCGGGGAAGGAGAGAATGCCCGCTCCGCAGTAAATAACATGGAAATTAAGGTGGGTAGAGAGAGAAACATTAAGGGGCTGTCTTTATTTATTTATTTATATATATATATAAATAAATAAATAAAGGCAGCCCCTTAATATTTCTCTCTCTACCCACCTTACCATTCCACCCCACATACACACACTAACTATATATATATATAGGAATTTGAACTTTAGGGTAACAGTGATCCTACCTTATAAGTTATAGTTATAATAAAAATACAACAGAGAGCGCCTCTCACCTCCAATGGGTATTCATGAGGGTCACCTTGAGTCACCTATCCCCGCGCCACCTGGTGTGTACAGCAGGCAATGGCGCTAAATTACGCAAGGCGGCGCGGGGAGTTCCGCGTCACGTGGTGTGTGTATCACGTGACTGTGCCATATCGCTGGTAACCGGGGCGGCTGGCGGTGGGTGTAGGCGCATCAGTCATATTATCCTGACACTGTGCTAACCAGTCCTTGCCCTAGCGCCAAACTTGGAAATGATACGTATTAATTTAGTAAGTTATTGGTTTGACTCAACTAGGAATTGAACTCCCGATCTCCCACCCGGGAGGCCTGCGCTCTACCGATTAGGCCACCAAGTCTGGAGTGGAAAGGATGGCTGGGGGTGTTCGGTGTGGGTAATTAGGGTCTTACATCCTAGCAACATCTAAGGTCATACCAGGACGGGAACACTTCTGGCGACTGTATAGTGCCGCCTCACTGGGAAACCGATCTGCTGGAATTAGGGCCTAATATATTATATTATGACTCAGTCACAATACCCTAACACTCAGCCCCCAACCAGCCAGCCCTTGCCCTTTTCTGAGAACCAGGCGACGTAGCCACAAGTATTAATTTTCTGTTTAAATGCTAAAAACCATCGGAAAACAAACTACCAGGAGAGCGACATTGGCTATATTTATATATTTTTGCAGTTTTTACGTCCTAGCAACATCTGAGGTCATATTAGGACGGGCCCAACACTTCTGGCAGCGCAAAGCCATGGCGGCTTTATAGTGCTTCCCCACTATGAGACCGTGTTGCTGGCAGCATGACCCGATTTGTCACTTAGTCAAATTACCCTGTTACTAAGCCAATCAGTCCTTGTTTAATCCTACTAATGGGGAGGAGCGCCAGGCGAGGTAGACACATATCGATCTGAGAAGCCATTGCCTTAATTACGTGGAAGCTTAGATCCATGACCTGCCGCAGAAAATTCAAACACTCTATCCGTTCAGCCGTCCAGTCCGTTGCAGTTGTCGTAATATTTAGGCTTTGTTCTTAAATATTTATAGGCCAGTGATTATTAGTTTGTAATGGTGACTTTATAGTGCTGCGCCACTGGGAAATCAGGCCGCCGACACCATGAACATATTCCACTCAGTTACATTATCCCGACACTGAGCTAACCAGTCCTTGTCCTATCCTATTGATGGCGAACGCCAGGCTAGGAAGCGACATGTATCAATTTGATAAGTCAATGGTTTGACTTGACCGGGAACCGAACTCCCGATCTCCCGCACGCAAGGCCCCCTGCACTACCGATTCAGCCACCGCGCCCGGTACTAAGGGAGGGTGTTATGTCTTGAGGTGAGCATTAGCTTATCCAGATCGCTATGCAGCATTCCCACACATGGTATCGAGCTTATTTGCAAGGGGGAGTGGCAGAAAGTTTACCTTGGCGTAATCATCAATCACTCCTTATCTCACACAAGGGTCTACTTACTGTGCTATAATGCTTCTTCAACCCCTGCCATGCTATATCGTGTCGGTATATCATGGCTGACTCATGATATATGATTGGTATGCCATCTTATATATCCAGCTATATCCCTATAAACAGGGATGAAAGTGGTCTCCGGGAAAAAAAGCAGAAATGCTGATATTCTCCCATAGGTTTAGCATTGTCAGGGAATCGCGGAAAATCCCAGGAAGTCACGTTTCAAATATATTGGTATACACTGATAATGCTGCGGCGTTTGAAGCATTTATGAGTAGTATACGCTGATGGTGCTGCGGCTTGACACCACATATTAGTATACGCTGATGGTGCTGCAGCATAAAACAACTTATTAGTAGTGCCTATACGTTGATCGTGCTGCAGGATTGCAGTAGGAACAGGAAAAATCCCGGAAATCCGCGAAATCGCGGAGATCTTTCATCCCTGTATAAATAACGTTAAACTTAGATACTGGTGCACTTATTAAGTATTTATTGCTGCATAGAAAGGCATACTAAGTGAATGTAAGAGAACCTGTTAGTGTAGAAGCCTATTCTGAAACTCTCACAATGGTCTGAGAAATGGCAATTGCCCTTCAATGAAAAGAAGTGCAAAATTATTCATTACGGGAAAAATAATCCTCATTACGCCTATATTATGCAGAACACTGTCCTGCAACAAGATAGCTATGAAAAGGACTTGGGTGTAACCTTCGACTCCCAACACATGAGGACTATCATCTCAAATGCTAACCAGAGAGTAGGAATAATTAAAAGAACCTTCCATCGCCTCAACAAGAACAATTTTCTCATTCTATTTAAGTCTCTTGTTAGGCCAATTTTGGAATACTGTCCACAAATTTGGAGCCCAATTTTTCGGAAAGATGTTCTGGAGATCGAAAAGGTTCAGAGACGTGCAACAAAACTAGTTGCAGTTATAAAGGACTTACCCTATGAACAAAGGCTCAGGAAATTGAAACTTCCTACCCTTTCCTACAGAAGGAAAAGAAGTGACATAATTGAAGTATTTAAAATTATGAAAGGTTTTGATAAAATAGATATGAACCAATTTTTCACCTTGAATAAAAGAGAAGGCAGCCAGGGCCATACTCTCAAACTAGTAAAACCCAGAGCCGTTTCAAAATTAAGGCAACACAGTTTCTCAAACAGGATCATAAATATATGGAATAGTCTCCCACAAAATGTTATAGATGCCGGCTCAATAAATTCATTCAAGAACCGATTAGAAAAAGCATGGGCTGATGATATAGGGAAATTTGACCACTTGTTCACCACATGCTACTAATTTATCCCTTGTGTTGCGAATTACTTGCACTCAAGCAAAAATGAGAGACAAATAAGTGTTCACACTTCCTGTCTACCAATCACTATATCACTATATCACTATAGCATCAGATATTTGACAAGCGTACCAAAATTACTGTTGTATGTTTACAATCTAAATATCTCCGAAGCTACTTAAAGCAGATTATAACGACCAATCTAATCTATTTATCTCAGAAAATATGACAAACTCTAAACTATTGGACTAGGCCATTTTAATCAATGATTGTAAAGCCTTAGTCATATTATGGATGGCGACCACTTGCGACCACTTTGCTACCAAAGAACCCGCAGTCAACGGTGGCCTCTTTGAGACCAACGCAATCAATCAATCAATAGTTCCGTCCTCTAGTCGAGGGTTGGATGCAATGGTTCTCCACTTGTCCCGATGTTGTGCTGTTCTGATAGACTGTGAATAATTCAAGCCTGTCCACTGTGAAATATTTGTAAACCATGATGTTCTTGGTCTCCCTCTCCCTCTGCTGCCATTCACCTTCCCTTCCAAAAATGTACGGTATATTGAACTCTGACACATGATGTGGCCAAAATAAATAAGTTTCTTTGTCTGTATAGTGGCAAACAAGCTTTTCTTATTTTTAATTTTTCTGAGAACTTCTTTGTTGGGGATCTTCTTTGTCCATGATATTTTCATCATCCTTCGATAAGTCCACATCTCAAATGCTGCTAAACGTTTGTACATTTTCTTAGAGATTGTCCATGTCTCAGGCCCATACATTAGAGTAGACTACACATAATACTGAAGAATATGCTTCCTTGTTTGTATTAATATCTTACTTGATGATAACACTCTATACATTTAGGAGAATGTTGTTCGGGCTATTGTTATAGAGGGAACCCACCCACAATTGAGAAAGAAGATGGGAATATTATATTAGTATCAGAGGTTGAGAAGGCTATCAATGATCTAAAGTCAGGTAAGGCTCCTGGAAGTGACCAGATAACATCAGAAATGATAAAAGGACTAGATGAAGTGGGGATTCAAATCATTCATAAGCTAGTAAATGACATCTATGAGACTGGATTTATACCATTGAATATGAATGAATCCATATTTGTACGACTCCCAAAGAAGCTAAAACCAACATTGTGTACTGAGTACAGAACACTAAGCCTGATGAGTCATATGTTGAAGATGATCCTGAAAATAATTTTACTGAGAAACAGACAGAAAATTGAAGAACAAATCAGTAACGTACAAAGTGGGTTCATATCCGGAAGAGGTACACGTGAAGGGATTTTCAATATGAGAATGATTTGTGAACGTTATTGTGAAGTGAACCAGGATGTTTATGCCTGCTTTATTGACTATGAGAAGGCCTTCGACCCAGTCAATCATGAACTGTTAATCAAATGTTTACAAGATATTGGTGTCAAAGGCAAAGACATTAAACTAATTGTGAACTTATACTGGACACAACATGCATTTATAAAAATGGAGCAGGGCCTATCGGAAGAAGTTATGATTAAACGAGGAGTTTGACAGGGGTGTGTATTGTTACCATGTCTATTTAACCTGTACACAGAGATGATTTTCAGACACATTGAAGATAGCAAGGGAGTGACAATAGGTGGCATGAATGTCAACAATCTTAGATGTCGATGACAGTGTAATACTAGCAGACAGTGAGAAAAACCTACAAGATATAGTGAATAGAATCAATAAAGCCGGAATACTATTCAACATGAAGATGAATGCCAGGAAGACCAAAACAATGGTTATAAGTAAAAAAAGACAGATAGACCAAAGCAACCTATGTTCAAAATGGTCACTGACCCCTGGGCGACTATTTTTGGTCACAAGGAGATTTTTCCAACAGCAGCTAAAACCTCCTTGCGACCAAAAATGGTTGCAAGGAGATTGGCGACCACTCAGGACCACTTTGCGACTGCTTGCCACTACTTTGCAACCACTTGCGACCTCTTTGCAAACAACATTATTTTGTGGTCACAAAGTGGTCACAAACAGTCACAAGCAATAGCGTCACTGGGGTATTAGCAGGGAGCTGATGTAGCTCAGGCAGTAGAGTGTCCACCTGTGATGGTGTGGGTCATCCGATCAATCCTGCTTAGTGGACCCATTTGCAGTTTGGGCTATTTTCGGTTCCAACCAGTGGTCCACAACTGGTTCATCAACAGCTGTGGTATGTGCTGTCCTGTCTGTGGGAAAGTGCATATAAAAGAGACCCCTTGCCGCTTATCAGAAAAAGTAGCCTATGTTGCGGCAGTGGGTTTACTCCAAACAAATATGTCAGAATGACCATATGTTTGACGTCCAATAGCCGATGACATGAAAATCAATGTGCTCTATACGCATCATTAAATAAAACAAGCTTTACTTCTTCTGTCTTTTTTGGAGTGGGGGGGGTATTACTATTAACAAATAAGAGGAAGAAGGTAAACCCATAAATTTGTCAATTTTTTATTTTCTAACTTAAACCAGACTGATCTTTAAGGTATTAACTGCTTTGACGGATGCCTCACACATCACCAGCACATCCGCCTCGTCTATCTCGTCCCCTGCCAAACACAGACGCACAACTTCCCTCTGTCATCCATCAATGTCTCCAGCCATCTGACGTCACATCCGCTCTAACCACCCGTGACCTAATTAGACAGCCAATCAGTGACACGATTAACGGGGTCAATCAATCAGGCCAGCGCGACCTCTGCCGCTGGCACACGGATGAATTGAGAGTCCATCTCCCGTTGTGCTAGATCGTGGGATCGAACCCTGGTCGAATCAAACCAACGACTTAAAAAAATAAATATTGGTCGCTTCCTAGCCAGGTGCTCGGCATTGTTAGGATAGGGCAAGGGCTGGTTGGCTCAGTATCGGGATAGTGTGACTGAGTGAGATATCAGGTCATGATGCTGGCAGCCTGGTCTCCCAGCGGGACAGCACTTACAATATACTGTTATAGTTATATGGTGGAGACAAGGGCACTCTAAAGTCAGAGGTGGGGTGTCAAACTATTGCCATGGGATATTTTTGATAGGCAGAGTCTGGCCTTTAAGGGTGCTATTTGACTTTACAGCCTGCCCTCCTCTCGCGCCATGCTGATCAATGACCACAATTACACCAGCCGAGAGATACAGCTTGTGCAGAACAGCAGGGGTTCTGTGTGTTCTGCTAGTCTGGTTTGTGAGTGCTGCCATTTTCTGTCAGACCGATACCAACAGACAGATACAGCTTGTGCTGAACAGCCATGGTTCTGTGAGTTTTGCTAGTCTGGTTTGTGAGTGCTGCCACCTGTCTGTCAGACCGACACCAACAGACAGACACAGCTTGTGCTGAACAGAGGGGTTCTGTGTATTCCGCTAGTCTGGTTTGTGAGTGCTGCCACCTGTCTGTCAGACCGACACCAACAGACAGATAGATACATCTTGTGCAGAACAGCCAGGGTTCTGTGTATTCCGCTAGTCTGGTTTGTGAGTGCTGCCACCTGTCTGTCAGACCGACACCAACAGACAGACACAGCTTGTGCAGAACAGCCAGGGTTCTGGGTGTTCTACAAGTCTAGCTTTCAAGTGCTGCCACCTGTTTGCCACACTGACACCAACAGAAAGGCACAGTTTGTGCTGACCAGCCGGGGTTCTGTGTGTTCCGCTTATCTGGTGTGTGAGTGCTGCACATGTGTGCGTGTGGGGTGTGTTGGCAAGGTTGTGGGTATATGGATGTGGTTGGGATGTGGGTAACGAGGGTGTGAGGTGTGCGGCATTGGGTGTGTGGTAGCAGTGTGTAGGTGGGGTGGAGTGGTAGGGGTGTGGATGTCTGGTGAGTAGTTAGTATGTGTATGTGGGGTGGAATGGTAAGGTTGTAGATGTATGGATGTGGTTAGGATGTGGTTGTGGTGGTATGGGCTGTGTGGCGTTGGATGTGTTGTAGGTGTGTGTGTATGCGGGGTGGTGGGTGGGGATGATAGAGTGTTAATTAAGACTGAGTGATGAGGGTTGGCAATGATCACAGACAGTGCCACAATTTAAGCGGGCTGCCATCAAAGAAGCTCCAGGCATTCCCAGAAAGCATCATCCCTGTACCTTGCAGCTTCAAGTGACTTTCTTAGAGAAAACCAAACTCTCCTAACCTAAAGTCATCTGGTCCAATGGTATATGCTACACTGACCCTAGCAGGGCCATGAACCTTATTAGTGGTTTACAGGGTCACAGCGTCTGTATTTCGGAATGCTCATATTCCACTAAGGCCTATCATGGTCGGTCAGTCAGGACATATTTGTTTTATCGGGAATATTCATGACTGTTCGTCACTAGCGTTCATGATCCCCCGCCTGTTGAATTAGTATGGGCATCCTACTTGTGTCAGTGATCTGCTGTACACTGTCAACATCATTTAGTTCGAAGTCGTCCTCTACATCATTTGCCGTCTATCATCCCAGTAATTACGGGTTTCTCCATTCTCTTGGAATACTCATATTGTGACATCACACATCAATTTGTTGAAAAGGGGATGATAAGAATCAACAAGATTCACGACGCTTTCCTGGTAGATATATGACAGACTGTTTGAACTAATTCTACTATTACTTCTGATGCAGGGTGCCCAGTGTGTACCCCACCCCATATTGATATATCTTATGGTTCACGTAGGACTTAGTTACCACTGGTTGATGCTCTGAAATAACCACTAATACTGCTACTGGTGTCAGCATCTTTCACTAAACATGCAGTGCAGTGCCATAGGCCTGTAGTCATGACTACTCCTGTTTACTGTGATCAAAAGGAACACATGTTACACTATATAAAATTTTCCGATATTTGAGATATGGGCTATGGAGAACTACTCTATAATAAATTGCAAATGGTCTATATAATGGTAGATGGTATGTAAAACCAAAGGCATATAAGGTATATGTCGAGTTGGTGATCCATTACTAATTAAAGATAGAAATTGTATATCAATATAGATAGTGAGAGAGGGTCACTTCTTGACCCGAAAGAGGGTCACTTCTTGACTTGGGAGAGAGTCTTTGGAACTCTCCTCACATACCCCCACCCCCCCAAGTGTTATTTACGGATCACTGCACACCAGAGACAACAGGGCACTTAGCCAGACATAACCATGCCTTGGTTGCAAGGATATTGAATGTTCATTGGTTGAATAAGAATGCCTGTTGGTGATTGGAGGGATTAATCAGGTGTGTACAGCCATCTTGAATTCTAAAAACTATATATATAATAAACTAAGCAAACTCCTTCTGGTTCCTTCTGCACACCCTATATCTTGCCTTCCTTCTCTATACTTGCCTGTAGTGATTTCCTATTAGCCTGCCTACACAACTACAGCTGCCAGCCGTCGACTTTACAACCAGACAGACATCAGTAGTGTAGTAGGTCTGTAGTCATGACTACCCCAAATTTACTGACATTATCAGTGTCCTAATGTTTCACTAAACACTCTTTGTGTTCTCTTGACTACCCCTGATCACTGCCACTATCAGTGTCTTATTGTTTCACCAAACACACATCTTTGCGTAGTCATGACTACCCCTGCTCTCTGCCACTATCAGTGTCTTATTGTTTCACTAAACACACATCTTTGTGTAGTCATGACTACCCCTGCTCTCTGCCACTATTGGTGTCCTAATGTTTCACTAAACACACATCTGTGTGTAGTCATGACTACTGCTTCTTGTTGCCGGTCCCTATACCCCCAGGTTTCACAAACTACCGAATGAGTAGAGCGTCCGTCTCCTGTTTTACAACATCGGGAGATCCGAAACCATGAGTTTGTGGGTCCGAATCCTGGTCGAGTCAAACACATGACTTAAAAATTGATACTTGTCACTTTCTAGCCTGGCGCTCAGCATGATTAGGATAGGGCAAGGACTGGTTGGCTCAATAGCAGGATAATGTGACAGTGGGATATCAGGTCATGGTGCTGGCGGCCTGGCTTCCCAGTGGGGCAGCACGATAAAGTCGCCATGAGTGTGCACTGTCACAAGTCGGTACCCATCCTGAAATGACCTTAGTTGTTACTAGGACGTAAAACAACCACACACAAACTTTCTGCTGTTCCCAATACCTCCACGTTTCACTAAGCATCTATCTGTAACTTTGGTGCCATTTGATCCCCCAGGTGTTAGCCAGTTGTATCATCTAAATATGCACCTGCAATGTAAAATACCTAAACACCAATGTCCTGGCACTCTAAAGAGAACTATTCAGATGAATACATCGTCTACTAAGAGCGAAACCGGTCGCAGTGGCCGAATTTTGTAGAGCGCAGCCCTCCAGTGCGGCAGATCGAGAGTTCGATTCCCGCTCCAGGCACACCAATGACTTACAAAATTGATACTTGTCACTTTCTACCTTGGTGTTCAGTATTAATAGGATAAGGCAAGGACTGGTTAGCTCAGTGTCAGGATAATGTGATTGTGTCGGATATCAGGTGGCCTAATTTCCCAATGGGGCAGCACTATAAAGTCACCTGGAGTGCTCACTGTCACAAGTCGGTACCCTACCTGATATGACATTAGATGTTGCTAGGACGTAAAACTCCAACAACCAACCAACTGAGGGTAAAAAAAAACGGCTATGTAGCGATGATGCGCGGCGCGCCCCCTGGTGGGTGACGATGGCAATCAGCGTCATCGTGTCCATCACTAACCGGATTACACAATCTATACTGGGCACCAGTCATGGCCTCCGTTGGCCCCCTTACCCGACGTGGGCCGGAGGGGTGTATGGGTAAAGATGAGAGCGGTGTATGTGGTGTGTGTGTGTGTGCAGTGTAGGATGTGTGGGTGAGGTGTAGGATGTGTGTTTGAGTGTGTGATGTGCGTGTGGTGTGTGATGTGTGGTGTGTGAGGTGTGGGTGTGTGTGTGTGATGTATGGGTGGGGTATGTTATGTGTGGGTGGGGTTGATGTGTGGGTTGGGTGTGTGATGTGTGGGTGGGGGGGTGATTTGTGAGTGGGGGGGGGGGCGTGATGTGTGAGTGGGGTGTTTAAATGTGGGTGGGGTGTGTGATGTATTGGTGGGGGTGTGATGTGTGGGTGGGGTGTGTGATGTGTGGGTTTGGTGTGTGATGTGTGGGTTTGGTGTGTGATGTGTGGGTGGGGGGTGTGATGCGTGTGATGTGTGGGGGTGTGTGATGGGTGTGGGGTGTGTGAGTTGTGGGGGTGTAATGTGTGGGTGGGGGTGTGTGATTTGTGTTTGGGGGGTGTGATGTGTGTTTGGGGGGTGTGATGTGTGGGTGGGGTGTGTGATGTTTGGGGGAGGTGTGATGTTTGGGGGGGGGGGGTGATGTGTGTGGTGTGTGAGGTATGTGTGGGGGGTGCAGTGTGTGTGGGGTGTGTGATGTGTGTGATAAGTGTGGTATGTGTGGTGTGTGAGCTGTGTGTAGTATGTGATGTGTGGGTGTTGCGTGTGATGTGTGGTGATGTGTGTGGTGTATGTGGTGTGTGTGGGTGGTGTGTGATGTGTGTGTGATGTGTGGGTGTGTGTAATGTGTGGGTGTGTGTAATGTGTGGGTGGTGCGTGTGATGTGTGCGTGGTGTGTGATGTGTGGGTGGTGTGTGTGGTGTGTGGGTGGTGTGTGTGATGTGTGGGTGGTGTGTGATGTGTGGGTGGTGGGTGTGATGTGTGGGTGGTGTATCATGTGTGTGTGATGTGTGCATGGTATGTGATGTTAGGGTGATGGATGTGATGTGTGGGTGGTGAGTGTGATGTGTGGGTGGGGTGTGTGATGTTTGGGGGAGGTGTGATGTTGGGGGGGGGTATGTGTGTGGTGTGTGGTGTGTGGTGTCTGAGGTATGTGTTGGGGGTGCAGTGTGTGTGGGGTGTGTGATGTGTGTGATAAGTGTGGTATGTGTGGTGTGTGAGCTGTGTGTAGTATGTGATGTGTGGGTGTTGCGTGTGATGTGTGGTGGTGTGTGTGGTGTATGTGGTGTGTGTGGGTGGTGTGTGATGCGTGATGTGTGTGTGATGTGTGGGTGTGTGTAATGTGTGGGTGGTGCGTGTGATGTGTGCGTGGTGTGTGATGTGTGGGTGGTGTGTGTGGTGTGTGGGTGGTGTTGTGATATGTGGGTGGTGTGTGATGTATGGGTGGTGGGTGTGATGTGTGGGTGGTGTATGATATGTGTGTGATGTGTGCATGGTATGTGATGTTAGGGTGATGGATGTGATGTGTGGGTGGTGAGTGTGATGGGTGTGATGTGTGGGTGGTGGGTGTGATGTGTGTGTGTGGTGGTGGGTGTGATGTGTGGGTGGTGTGTGATTTGTGTGTGATGTGTGTGATGTGTGGGTGGTGTGTGATGTGTGGGTGGTGTGTGGTGTGTGGGTGGTGTGTGATGTGTGTGTGATGTGTGCATGGTGTGTGATGTGTGGGTGGTGCATGTGATGTGTGTGATGTGTGGGTGGTGTGTGTGCTGTGTGGGTGGTGGGTGTGATGTGTGATGTGTGGGTGTTGTGTGTGGTGTGTGTGATGTATGTGATGTATGTGATGTGTGGGTGGTGGGTGTGATGTGTAGGTGGTGTGTAGGTGGTGTATCATGTGTGGGTGGTCTGTGTGATGTGTGGGTGGTGGGTGTGATGTGTGAGTGGGGGGTGATGTGTGGGTGGTGTGTGTGATGTGTGCATGGTGGTCATGTGTGTGTGATGTGTGGATGGTGCGTGTGATGTGTGGGTGGTGGGTGTGATGTGTGGGTGGTGGGTGCGATGTGTGTGTGGCGTGTGTGGTGTGTGTGGTGTGTGTGATGTGTGTGTGGTGTGTGTGATGTGTGGGTGGTGTGTGATGCATGTATGGGATGTGAAGTAAGTGTGTGGTTTTGAAGTGTAGGTGTGTCTGGTGTGTCTGGTGTGTTTGGGGTGGTTGGTTGGTTGATTGTTGGAGCTTTACATTCTGGCAACATCTAAGATCATATCAGGACGGGTACTGACTTGGGACAGTGCACACTCATGGCAACTTTATAGTGCTGTCCCACTGGGAAATGAGGACACCATCACCATGATCCGATGTCGCACTGAGTCGCATTATCCCAACACTGACCAAACCAGTTCTTGTCCTTTCTATTAATTCCCAGTGCTAAGCTATGAAGCGACAAGTATAAATTTGGTAAGTCATCAGCTTGACTCGACCGGAAATCGAACCCCGGACCTCCTGCATGGGAAGGCTGCGCTCTCCCGATTCGGCCACCGCGTTTGTCTATAGTGTGTGAATGCATGTTGTGGGTGAGGTAAGTTTGGTGTGGGCACGTTAAATCAGCTGCTAGACTGATTGCATCACAGTGATCAATGTTTCACTAATTAATCTGATAACCTGCAGTCACTGATGACACTGACTACCCATCAAACATACGTAACGTCTTCGTTACCTAAGCCCTAATCAGTGTCAGCTCAAATGTCATGTTTGTAAGCACCCCCCCCCCCCACACACACACACTGCAATACCCCACCCACCGACACACACACACCTCCACAGCTCATTGTCAACCAGGCCTACACCCCACTGATGATGTAGGCCATCTGTATTCATTTCATATAATTAATGATGGTAATATTATGTAGGCTTCAGTGTCACAGGTCCCATCCTGGTTCATATTTGCTACATTTTTATTCTTGTTATTCTTGTTATTCTTGTTATTCTTGTTATTCTTGTTATTCTTGTTATTCTTGTTATTCTTGTTATTCTTGTTATTCTTGTTATTCTTGTTATTCTTGTTATTCTTGTTATTCTTGTTATTCTTATATTCTTATATTCTTATATTCTTATATTCTTATATTCTTATATTCTTTTATTCTTTTATTCTGTTATTCTTTTATTCTTTTATTCTTTTATTCTCATTATTCTCATTATTCTCATTATTCTCATTATTCTCATTATTCTCATTATTCTCATTATTCTCATTCTTCTCATTCTTCTCATTCTTCTCATTCTTCTTACTCTTCTTATTCTTATTCTTCTTCTTCTTATTATTATTATTATAATTATGCCCTTGTGAGTAGTAATCTAACCTTTTCCACAGGCACCTCTGAGTGACAAGAACATTTGTTTAAATGCATGCAGTCACCCAGTCACACTATGGCTTGCGACCAATTTGAAGCAACAACAACTTTGGACCTAATAACCCAGTCACCGGCGACCTCCTTGCAACCAAAGCAATAAATATGGACCTCCAAGCGATCATTTTGGTCGCAAGGTTTGTAGGGCACAAGCCGCAACCTCCTTGCGACCGAAATGGTTGTAAGGTTGTTGATCACCCCCCCCCCCCGCACCCGCATTCTCTGAGGTGGGGGGTGTGGGGTCCAACATGCACCTCTCCAACCCGCTGCGCAGGGTTTTATCGCTGGAGAATGTAAAAGGGGAGAGGTAATAAACAAAGAGTCAGTCCCGCTCATAAAGCAGACGTGATTGTTCCAGATCCACAGAGTAATGAATGGGCTCGCAGTAGAAACAACTAGGTTCCTCTATCGGATATAGGGTGTGGAACTGGGGTTATAGAGTAGGGAGAATTTACACTGGGATTTGCGCGGTCAGCTGTACACAGGTGGTTCTGTGTATTTAAAATTCCACAAAGGGATGCATTGGAGAGATCATAGTCAAATGAGTAGCTATGAGCTGCTATGCGTAGCCATGAGCTTCTAGGAGTAGCTATGAGCTTCTAGGAGTAGCTATGAGCTTCTACTTCTACGAGTACATATGAACTTCTACGAGTAGCTATTAGCTTCTTTGAGTAGCTATGAGCTGACATGAGCTGATATGAGTAGCTATGAGCTTCTATGAGTAGCTATGATCTAGTATGAGTAGCTATTAGCTGCTATGAGCTTCTATGAGTAGCCACGAGCTTCTACGAGTAGCTATGAGCTGATATGAGTAGATATGAGCTTCTATGAGTAGCTATGAGCTTCTATGAGTAGTTGTGATCTGTTATGAGCTGCTATGAGTAGTTATGAGCTTCTATGAGTAGCTATGATCTGCTATGAGTAGTTATGAGCTTCTATGAGTAGCTATGATCTGCTATGAGTAGTTATGAGCTGCTTTGAGCTGTTTTGAGCTGCTTTGAGTAGCTATGAGCTTTTATGAGTAGATATGAGCTTCTATGAGTAGCTATGAGCTTCTATGAGTAGCTATGAGCTTATATGAGTAGTTATGATCTTCTATGAGTAGCTATGAGCTGCTATGAGCTGTTATGAGTAGCTATGAGCTGATGTGAGTAGTTATGAGCTTCTATGAATAGCTATGAGCTGCTATGAGCCGCTATGAGCTGCTCAACTGCGAGTCACTGCGCAATCTGAACAAATAATGAGAAGAGTGTGTGGAGGGGTGAGGGGAGTGAGGTGTGGATGTAGGTGAGTGTGTGAGGCTAACATTTGGATTGTTTACAAGGGCCATGTCTGTGCGGGTGTGGGAGTGAGTGTGGGTGTGTGGTGGGTGAGGCTAAAACTTAGATTGCCCGTAATGATCTTGGGCTTGGGTGTGGGTGAGGCTACCACTTGGATTTCCACTTGGACCATGTGGGTAGATGTCAGTGTGTGTTGGTGTGAGACTAACACTTGGATTGCTCATACAGACCATGTGGGTATGGATGTGTAGGTTTGGGGGGCTAACACTCGAACCAGCCCTAAGGACGTGTGTGCGGTGTGGGGGGGGGGGTGCGTAGATGTGGGAATGTTGTGTGAAGGTGCGTGTGAGGGCATGTGTGTGTTGGCATGTGTGTGTGGGCATGTGTGTGTGGGTATGTGTGTGTGGGTATGTGTGTGTGTGGGTATGTATGTGTGGGTGGGTGTGGGTATGTGTGGGTATGTGTGTAAGTGAGGGTATTTGAGTAAGTGCGATGCTAACACTCAGCCTGCCCGTAAGGACAGCGCATCCTTACCGACGACATGGATGGCCCACTGACCAGATCTGCGGTGTGGATGTACCCTGCTGGCAGGCAGTCAACGCCATTTTCCACGGCTGAACAAATGCGAAGGAGGCGGCGGTAACAACAACTAGCGAAATGCCAGATCTGTATCGATGTGACCCCCCCCCCCCCGCGCGCACCCCCCCCCCCCACACTGGCGTAGTCACATTAACCCACTGAGGAGGCAGAGAGAGGAGATGGGGGTGATGCTCTCCTAACTACCTACCCACCACCCACACCCACACACCGGACGCGGTGGCCGAATGGGTAGAGCACTGGCTTCCCATGCGGAAGATCGTGAATTTGGTTCCCAGTCGAGTCAAACCAATGACTTCCTAAATTGATACGTGTCGTTTCCTAGCCTAGCACTCGGCATTAATAGGATGGGACAAGGACTGGTTAGCTCAGTGTCAGGAAGATGTGACTGTGTGGTGGGATATTTGGGCATGGTGCCAGCTAGATAAAAGATTCACCCGGTACTTGTAGTACACGGGTGAAGACCAGCCTTATATAAATACGGGCGAAAATAGCGTTAGTATGGAACATGACCTAGAAACTGTGGCTCCAGTATCAAATGGCTACCCATATAAGCACAGAGTTGGTGAAATGGGAGAGAATGCAGAAAGACAAGATGGCGGCCGTAGAACGCCGTCGATTTCACTTTTAAATCTTATTAAACTAGATATTATATTATATTTTTCAACTCAAAGGTAGCGGGCTAATAATAAGACAGATGTAAAGAATAATTGTTGCTTCTTAGATTGTGAAATTAGGCTCTCAAATCTTTGACCCGCATTTTCAACAGCTTTTACATAGGGTTGGTTTGCACCCCTACTGCAGCTGTACGGGGTGAATCTTGTATCTAGGTGCCAGCGGCCTCGTATTATCCCAGTGGGACAGCACTATAACGTTGCCATGGGTGTGCACTGTCACAAATGGGTAAACGTCCTGATATGACATTAGATATTGCCAAGAGGTAAAACTCGAACAACCAATCAACCAACCTACACCCCACACCCCACACCCCCACACCTCTCCACACCCCACACCCCCACACTCATTCCCTCAGTGACCCGCACTCTCTCGGTGCTCCGTCACTCGTCCCACCGAGTCACTGAGTCACCACGTCGACGACTCGCACCCATCCGTCAGCGACACTTGACCCAGATTCCAGACACGCCGCCGTGTAAAACCGCTACGGACAAATTGGACGCTGGCGATTGTGAACTGGTTCGCGGTCACGTGGTGCCAAGTGGGGCTTGAGTATACAGTCGCACCTGTCTTCGACGACACTCTGTATTTAGTGGCCACCGCCAAATGCGGACAATTTCTCAACGCACCAATTGTCGTCTCATTTGATTGAGGACATCTTAACCCCGTCCTGATATGACCTTATATGTTGCCAGGACGAAAAACTCCAATATCCAGGTAGGACAACATTGGTTTGGATACAGATGATGTCCTTTGAAGACAGATGCTATTGTATATTGCCGCTTAACAAATAATTGTCTCATCGGAGGTTTTACGTCCTAACATCACATAAGGTCATGTCAGGTATGGGCGCGGTCTTGTGACAGTGCACACTCGTGATGATATTATAGTGCTGTCCCACTGGGATACCCGCTATCCGACTCAGTCACTTTATCCTGATGCTGAGCCTCCCAGTCCTTGTCCTCTCCTACTATTGCAGAACACCAGACATGTGTAAATTGCATGAGGTCTTGGTCGGCCAAGGATTGCTTCCAGGAACTCCTGCACTGGATGCGATGGATCTACAGACAGCCATCCCACACTGTCTTTTATTATATTTATCATATATATTATATTCATTATATATTATATATATTATATAAATTTGCCTACATACAAACAAATGAGGGAAGCTTACTTGTGATGGGATGGACAATCTTTATTGCTCGTCTTGGCTAGCAATTTGTGACTACCGGTTTAGAAAAGTTCAAAATCAGGGCCAATACTGATGCAATATGGCAGCCAGGTGGCGGAACCCGGCACTGGCGCCAGTATCGAGTAGTCCCGGGCTCGCAGGCACCGGCCAGCAATTGGACATTATTAGATATTAACGCAATATATAAACTCTCGCCGAATATATTTGATTAATACATGTTGATTCCGGCCCTTTATATATGTATAATATATTATACTCCTTATATATACTAAGCTCTAACAACATCTAAGGTCATATCAGGATGGCATCGACTTCTGACAGTGTGCATTAATGGAGACTTTATAAGTACTACCCCACTGGGAGATCAGGCCGCTAATGTAAAATTAGGGGAAATCCGTAACCCTGACCACTACAAAAAATTCCTGAGGAAAACAATTACTTACTGACACAACAAAACTGCACCTGCCCCTGAGCGCCGTCAATGCTTGCTGTGTACTGGCACAGAAAGCAAAAGACAGGCCAGGAAAAGTGGTAGGCACTAAACAGAAAAAATAGGAAAATTAGCCCTCCTAAGTATTAAGGAAATCAGGAAAGCTATCACCACATGGCACAGTCCACCTGGGTATGTGTAATGGCACAAACCAACACAGAAGTGGACAGGCCAGGGTCATGCAACTGATCCACCCTGAAATATAAAATGGCTAGGCAAACAACACAGCCATCCCACCTGGCCACAGTCCTAAAGGGTCCGAGTATGTTCTAGCACACGAATGCACTATCTAAGGACAGGGTTTAGGTGAAAGGATGCTGTAACAAATTAAAAAAAAATCTGAATGGAACGGGATCCTCTCCCGCAAGCCTACATGTCACCCAACTAGATGTACATAGTAGGCTAAGGTATCATTACTCAGACTAGACAAAAAAAACTGGAAAATTACAAAAAAACTATAACATAGGCTATTACTAACAACCAAAATTGCAGAAGGCTGACCCGAGCAGACACAGGTAAACACTCCTGGGCAAAGGAACAGATCAAGACAGCGCCACAGCTGTCCAGCGTTGAAAACAAGCACCCTGACAGGAGCTTATACGTTATGGGCAGAGTAAATACCTTGTCAATAAAAAAAAAAAATTTTAAAACAAAAAACACCATGACCCGAAATCCCACACAGTCACATTCTAAGCAATCCTTGCCCTATCATATCAATACTGAGCGCCTGGCTGGGTAGCGACAAGATTTAATCAGTGGTTTGACACGGCTGGTGTTCGAACTCACACGTGGGCGTGTGTGTGGGAAGATGGTTATGCATACTACAGAACTTATTACACGCGATAAAGGGTTTAACACTATTCCATATATTTAAATTTGATATCACATAGCTGTATCAAATCCGGCCATCTCTGCTGGTCAAAAGGTGTGGCGATCACTCGCAGGTGGCGCGATCGTGGCCTAAGGAGGAACTACGCCCTGATGTGATGTGTATTAAGTGCATGTCACACTATGCCGGATTGAGCAATGGACAGAATTGTCTAGTCCGGTGGCGTTCGGGCGTGATAAGTATCAAAATGTATTAAAATGTGTCAAAGTGGTGTGATATCGGGTCTAAGGCCGCTGGACGAACGGACATGAAACGGACATGAAACGGACATGAAATGGACATGAACGGATAGCCAACAGATGAAACAAACTCAAACCGGACAAGAATGGTAGATGTCAATCCGGCGGCATCCATTCCAAGTTTTGTGCATGTTCAAAACTTATAACGCATCGGGCCAGATATCAATGGATATCAACGGATATGCAATGGACACAAACCAGACTTTGTCAGATATCAATGGACATTGTTCGGTTTCTTTCCGTTTCCCCCAATCCGGTGATGTGTGACAGGGCCTTTACAAGTACAAGGCAGTTATAACTTTACATAAGGAGACGAAGACCTGGTGATGCCAGTGTTTTTGTTTCTATTCACATAATGGATTACAGGGCACATATATATAAATTATATTATGGCAGGGTTATTAAAATAATGCTCGCTGTACATATAGCGATAATCTGTCCCAGTTATCATCGGGTCACTCTGGAAATTCCGTTCCGGCTTTATCCATCAAGATTTAGCCATTGGGAACCCTATTTCTGTTTATGTTTTATGTCCTGGCAACATCTAAGGTCATATCAGGACGGTTATGTTCAGTAGTGCATAGCAGACTATGTAATGGGTCTGGGAAAATAGAAGCGGGGATATGACTCAACTGACAATCTAGGTAATCAAAATCGGTCTAGCCATATAGTCTCGCGCCATCATGGAGGACTGCGGCAGTCAATTGTAGCGGGCTTTGATGGCTACGATTATTCCGAAGACATTGTCAAGCGACATTTTCAAGCAGGGGTGGCACAATTTGATTCTCGCTTTTATGAGATCGCGTAAAAATTCAGGGTAACAAATGCTGGATTTGTCCTGAAAGCATTGTTCCCCTAACCAATGACTACTAATGGCCGTGACCATTCAGAGGCGACGATAGAAAATTAACAGGGGTGAGCGCTCTGATTAAAGCCCACTACAGTATAACCCCGTTAAACCAAACTTGAAGGGACCCTAGAAATTTGTTTGGATTAACCGATCATTGGTTTAACCAAGCTTTGACTTTGACTTTGACTTGGCTGTGGCAACAACTTTGGTGCATTATGAATGTAATATACAATGTGTGTGGACACTATGATTATTGTTTTTTTTATGCATATACAGTTTAACCCCATTAAACCAAGCTCGGTTAAATCAAAGATCGGTTAATCCAAACCTTTTTCGGCGACCCGTCAAAATACTACCATTTATCATATAAAAAAGTCTCAGATGACCTTAAAAGCACATGCAAGTTTGGTTTAACTGTACCGGAAGTGGTCTGGGGCCGACAATTTTGTTTGGATTAACCGATACTTTGGTTTAACCGACTTTGGTTTAACCAACTTTTTTATATGATAAATGGTAGTAATTTGCCGGGCCGCCGAAAAAAGTTTGGATTAACCGATCGTTTGGTTTAACCGAGCTTGGTTTAACGGGGTTGTACTGTATAAGGATTTAATGGAATTGACTTAATTACAATTAGAACCGACGCTACCGCAATGAACCACATGGAGTAGGGCTCTGCAAGAGTGGTGAGAGCATCTACTCATCCGCAAACATTTCTGGATTATTGATATTTGAAAAGGGCAAACACTGGCGAAATAGGTAGCCAATATGTGACCCGCCATGGGAAAAGGTACTTCCACACTAACCATCCTGGTTTCGAGGAAAATATGATTTGAATGTCCCACAACCAGTATTTTAACTAGGCAACCACTATGCTTATAATGTCATAAAATAGTAATATTGAACCTATTTTGACAAAAATAATCAATTCCTGAATGGGGAAGATCCATACTATTTGTGTTGTTATATTCCTCGATTAAGCAGAGGAAATTTCAATCACAACGAATCGGGATTCCTCATTCCACTGCTCCTTGCCCTATACCAGTAATGCTTAGCGCCGGACTGGGTAGCGACACGTATCAAGTTGAAAGTCATTGGTTAGTTAATTAAGTAGAGGAAATTTCAATCACAATGAATCGGGCTTCCTCATTCCACTGCTCCTTGCCCTATGCCAGTAATGGTTATGGTGCCGTCACATTACGACGCTTCTCGCCGGTGCGCCGCCAACGTGCAAAAAAGTCGAGAAACGACAAACTGTTTGGCATGGTGGGAAATAGTTTGACGTCAGCGCAATGTGTTGGTAGCGTGTGGCCGACGTTGTGGTAACGTATATCGACGTGTGAGAAAAAAAACTAAAAAAGTTTGGCTCACCATCCTGTTATGACCTTAGATGTTGTGAGGACATAAAACAACAACAAACAAACAAAGCAACAGTTTGGCGCAACGAGCCTCATGCGCACGCAGCGTGTGCCTAGCATTCGCATAACGTTATTCCAGCGCGTTTAACATATCTCGACGCGCCCCTAATGTCGCCATAATGTTGGCACCCACGTGTTGCCCACTCATTACGACATGAGGATAGGGATAGGACTGGTTTAGCTCACTGTCAGGATAATGTGACTGAGTGGGATATCAGGTCATCTCAGTAAGAACCCACCTGGACGTGGTAGCCGAATCGATAGAGCGCTGGCTTCCCGTGTGGAAGATCCCGGGTTTGAATTCGGGCCCAGTCAAAGCCATGACTTACATAATTGATGCTTGTTGCTACCTGGTCTGGCGTTTGGCATTACTAGGATATGGTAAGCACTGGTTTGCTCAGGATCAGGATAATGTGACTGAGTGGGATATCAGGTCATGGTGCAGGTATCTTGATCTCCCAGTGACGCAGCACTGTAAAAGTTGCCATGAGTGCACTGTTGCAAGTCGGTATCAGTCCTGATATGACCTTAGATATTGCTAGGGTGTGAAACTCCAACAAACAGTTACGGACAGGTCGTGTCCTGCTACAGAAATATATTAATGCAGGTGGTATTCCACTATAGGTAGTATCCTGCTACAGGGATACTCTAATGCAGGTAGTATCCTGCTACAAAGGGTGCATAAATGTGGTTTCCCAGTGGAGCGGCACTATAAAGTCGCGATGAGTGCGCACTGTCACAAGTCGGTACATGTCCTGATATGAAGTTAGATGTTGCCAGGACGTAAAACTCAACCAAACAACCAACCAAACAGAGGTAATCAAAATCAGCTTGGGAACCAGCCGGCGACCAGTCGGTGACCAGTCGGTAACCAGTGGATTTTTTGGTTGCAAAGTGGTCGCCAGTGGTCGCAAGCTCTAGTGTGACTGGGGCTTCAATCCTTGTATGAACATGCACTTGTAAACGGACAAGGGATGTGATCTAAAACATGTTATTGAACACTGTTAGAACTAATTGTTTGCTATAGGGGGGGGGGGGCAGCATACATGAATATCATCTACATGAATATAATCTAAAAGTCCCGACTGACACTCTCCAGACTGGGTGTGGGGGGTGGGGGGTGTTATGTTGGAGGGGGTGGGGAGGAAGGTTGCAGGTTACGTAGGTTAGCAGCATACATGGAACCCAATTAATGACGAAATGCGACTTCCTGTCAGTGTTATGTCACGTCATGGTGAGCATGCGCATGGCAATTATGGTCAGGTGATCTAATAAGGCGATATGTAAAAGTAATACTGATGAGTATATCTGGGGTATAACGAGTTATGCTAATATTAGTTAGGCTGCAGGGGGCCCTATTGTGATGCGACCGGCTGGAGGCTGGTCGCTGTGCCGCCTGTACTCCCCCGTCTCTTGGTTCACTGAGACACGGGCCTCCCCCAATCAGGAGGAAGATTTGCGGGGGAGCCGTTTGCGGGCGGTGGCCTATCCTCCAATCAGGAGGAAGATATGCGGGGGAAGCGATTTCGGGCGGCGCAACCCGCATTCGGTATCCAGTCGGCCGGAATTTTGACATATATATATACATATAGAGTATATATATCAGTAGTATCTGGCTGGGCTGACAAATGCTCTACCGAAACACATCAAATTAAAATAAATTAAGGTACAGCGAATAGTATGGTGATGTGGAGAATGACGGACTGCCGAGTTTCTAACTCAGTCTAGGACCATTGGATAAAGTAAAGTATCTGCAGACGTAGAGAAAATTCATGTAAAAAATACACATCTTAAAATTAGGTGACCAGATCTTTAAGTAGGAGACATTTAAATCACGGACAATTGGTCCCCCTCATTCGTAGCCAGTATAGGCAGGCCACTTGTCCATTTTCACTGATGGTTCTAAACACCGGGCCTGGTAGCCGCTCCACCAGTCTCCCATCGTTATAATCAAGGCACTCGCATTCCCAATCGAAGCTCAATTTTCACGGTGGAAGCCCATGCCCTCTTTCTCACATTAGAGTGCATCAAGATGGTTGGTTGTTGGGGTTTTACACCCTTGCAACATCAAAGGTTATATCAGGGTTGGTACCGACTTATGACAGTTTGTTTGTTGTTGTTTTACGTCCTAGCAACATCTAAGGTCATATGAGGACGGACGTGTGACAGTATACACTCATGGTGACTTTATATTGATGTCCCACTGGGAAATCAGGCCTTCGGTACTATGACCTGATATCCCACTCAGTCAAATTATCCTGACTTTGAACTAACCAGTCATTGCATATTAATGCATGCAGAGCACCAGGCTAGGAAGCTACAAGTATCAAGTTGATAACCCATTGGCTTGACTCGACCGGGAACTGAATTCCCAAACTCCCGCACGCAAGGTCCGTGCTCTATCGATTCGGCCACCGCGCCCGGTGAGTGCATCAAGAACTCTGACCAAACCAATGTTGTTGTCTCCAGCGACTTTTGTTATTGTTCTGTCTCCTGGTGGCTGGAATTCTCAGCGATTTGAATCCAACGAGCAGCAACACAGAGCGCACATACCCAGACGGGTTTAAAAAAAAGAGCCATGGTCGAGTCAAATCAATTACTTAAAAAAAATGATACTTGTCACTACCTAGCCTGGCAGTCAGCATTATTAGGAGAGGGCAAGGATCAGCGGAATAAGGAAGACCAAGTGTCCCTGATTGAAATTTCCCATTCTTAATAAAAATAAAAATAAAGCAAGTACCTAATGCAAACCCGTCTGAAAATCGAATCTTTCTGATGATGTGGTGCTCATGTTACTTCACCGTTAAGTCACAGCAAGGACCCTATAATACTAAGACGGCTCACTCAGCCTGTACTGTGTAATCAAAATGATCAAACCCACCACTTGGTGTGCTGACTGTTCTCTTGGTTAAACAGGTGCTATATTACATGTATATATGTATATATGAATGTGAAAGATGTGTGATGATGGCGATGCTGATGATGATGCTGATGATGATGTGTATTTGTTCATAGCAAATTCATATTGATGTGTATTCATACTTACCCATATCATGTATAATATAATTGTATGTGTTTACATGTGAAACACCAATCCAGCAGCTGGGCTGATCAAACCCACCACAAGGTGGCACTGCGAAATTTACATTACCATTGGAGAGATAGGGAGTGAGCCGTCTTAGTATTATAGGGTCTTTGGTCACAGTCTAATTTACCTTTTTCGAAATAGTTAATCTAGAATATAGAATAACTAATGCTCTGCATTGTTGCCAGTCACCCTGCGCCCTGCTGTATGGGTTAGATAAGGCAATGCACTGCTTAATGGGATTACATAAGAATGAGCAGTTCCGCATGAGTTGGCACTGGTATCGAGTTGCTGCTTGTCACGTGTCCATTGTGTGTGTGACAAAGACAGCACTCACTGCATATTGATTCTCCCTGGTGCATTACGTCATTTGGAAATGCCTACACAATGTATTCTGAGTGTCCAGCTTCTATACGCATGTATGTGGAACAATGTAGCGGTGCAGTGTGAGTAGTGTGAGTAGTGTGAGCAGTGTGTGCACTATGTGCAGTATGCATAGATTTGCAGTGTATGTGGAGTGTATGCAGTGCGTGCAATGTGTGCAATGTGCAGTGTGTAGAGTGTGTTGTGTGCAGAGTGTGCAGTGTATGTAGAGTGTGTAGTGTGTGTAGTGTGTGCAGTATGTGCCGTGTAGACAGTGTGTATAGATTTGCAGTGTATGTGGAGTGTATGCAGTGCGTGCAATGTGTGCAGTGTGTAGAGTGTGTTGTGTGCAGATTGTGCAGTGTATGTAGAGTGTGTAGTGTGTGCAGTATGTGCAGTGTATGCAGTGTGTATAGATTTGCAGTGTATGTGGAGTGTATGCAGTGCGTGCAATGTGTGCAGCGTGTAGAATGTGTTGTGTGAGGGTGTGCAGAGTGTGTAGTGTGTGCAGTATGTGCAGTGTGTGCAGAGTATGCCGTGTGTTCAGAGTGTGCAGTGTGTTCAGAGTGTGCAGTGTGTCTGGTCTGTGCAGTGTGTCTAGTGTGTGCAGTGTGTGTAGTGTGTCTCACGTGTGTAATGTCTGCATTGTGTGCAGAGTGTGTAGTGTGTGTAATGTGTGTTATGTGTGTAGTGGCTGCAGTGTGCATAGTGTCTGCAGTGTGTGCAGTGTGTGTAGTGTGTGTAGTGTGTGCAGTATGTGTAGTGTGTGTAGTGCGTGAAGTGTGTGCAGAATGTGCAGTGTGTCTGGTGTGTGCAGTGTGTCTAGTGTGCACAGTGTGTGCAGTGTGTGTAGTGTGTGTATTGTGTGCAGAATGTGCAGTGTGTCTGGTGTGTGCAGTGTGTCTAGTGTGTGCAGTGTGTCTAGTATGTGCAATGTGTCTAGTGTGTGCAGTGTGTCTAGTGTGTGCAGTGTGTGTAGTGTGTGCAGTGTGTGTAGTGTGCATAGTATCTGCAGTGAGTGCAGTAAGCGTAGTGTGTGCAGTGTGTGCAGTGTGTGCAGTGTGTGTAGTGTGTGTAGTGTATGCAGTGTGTGCAGTGTATGCAGTGTGTGCAGTGTGTATAGTGTGTGCAGTGTGCGTAGTGTCTGCAGTGTGTGTACAGTGTGTAGTGTGTGCAGTGTGTGAAGTGTGTGTAGTGTGTGATGTGTGTGCAGTGTGTGTAGTGTGTGCAGTGTGTGTAGTGTATGTAATGTGTAGTGTGTGCAGTGTGCGTAGTGTGCGTAGTGTGTGCAGTGTGTGTAGTGTGTGTAGTGTGTATAGTGTGTGTAGTGTGTGCAGTGTGTCTAGTGTGTGCAATGTGTGTAGTGTGTGAAGTGGGTGTAGTGTGTGAAGTGTGTGTAGTGTGTGCAGTGTGTGTAGTGTGTGCAGTGTATGTAGTGTGTGTAGTGTGTGTGTAGAGTGTGCAGTGTGCGTACTCTCTGCAGTGTGCGCAGTGTGTGTAGTGTGTGAAGTGTGTGTAGTGTGTGTGTAGTGTGTGTGTAGTGTGTGTAGTGTGTGTAGTGTGTGTAGTGTGTGTAGTGTGTGTAGTGTGTGCAGTGCGCACAGTGTGTGCAGAGCGTGACTGCATGGGATATCAGGTCATGGTGCTGGTGGCCTGGTCTCCCAGTGGGACAGCACTATACAGTCGCCGTGAATGCGCACTGTAACAAAGTCAGTACCCATCCTGATATGACCTTAGATGTTGCCAGGATGCAAAACTCCCAACAACTAACCAATCCTATAGCGCGTCACATCTCGCATTGTGGGACGACAAAAAGCAAAGCCACGACAACGAGTGACTTGCGATAATAAGCCATTCAAGTCCCCTCCTCTCTCCTCGCCACCCACTCACCCACCAGTTCCGCTTATCACAGAGAGCACCATCTTTCCACCCTCAAATACCCCACGCATGCTGTCTCATTTCAAAAGCCTCGTTCTCGTGGGGTACAACTGCTGAGTGATCGCCATTGTCCGCCATTACTTCCCGGTTCCATTAGACCGTGGAAGACAGAACGCGGCGACCGACGGGAGTCACGTGACATGCTTGGGCGTATTCAACTGGGACGATGCTGTTTGTGTATTTTAAACGCCTCTCCCACCTGCATAGAGTAGCAAGCGTAAGCGTGGAAAGCTGACAAATCAAATAGGATATTCAAGAAAGTTCTCACAAATAAAAATGGCACCGCGAGTTTATTTAATATCGCCTTTCAAATTAATGTGTTCATAGCAAATAGAGCTAGTGTTTGAATGAACAAAAGAGTAATGTTTTATTTCTTTGTGTGTATATATATGTGTGTGCTATATAATCTATTATAGGAATATGAACAAGGACACTACCACTTATCAGTTCCTTTCTCTATATTAGTTTGTATCTATTATCCTACTGTCACAGGAGTTAGTTCCTGCTTCTGCCACAATGGCGCCAGCTGTTAGTGGCTCCTGGCCACCTTGATACCAGCTGTTTCTGAAATTTGAAATTTTAGGTGGGTAATTAATATATTCCCACCAAAGAATATATACTCTTTCTCAACCATTCCAGTCTTTGTTATTCTGTTTACTAGGTGCCAACTGCTTATATATTCCTCCGAGCGAGTGGAGGGTTAGCCCCGCGCGGGAGATGGAGCGGTGCATGCTGGTACCCCAACCCCCACCCGGATAAGGGGGGGGGGGGGGAGTGACGGACACTACAGGCATTATTACACGCGATAAAGGGTTTATTACTATCGATATACCTAGAAGATCACTGCATCGGCACTGAAAAACTGAATTACTCAAGCTGAATGAAACATTTAACAACAACAAAAACAAAATACCAGAAACCTATCCCCTGACCAATTAGCTGAGTCGCATAGGCTGAGGTTATCAACATGGACCGAGCTGACAGTAGATTTATGGAACGGCTCCTGGAAGCACTAGCTCTGACAAGGCGCTTGTTACCGAGCTCTGGGAGATGTATTCATTATATCTCCAGGCCTGATACCATCTGCTACCCCCTCCCCGTGTCATCCCTCCCTCCCTCCCTCCCTCCCGGGCGCGGTGGCCGAATCGGTAGAGCGCGGACTCGCGTGTGGGAGATCGGGAATTTGGTTCCCAGTCGAGTCAAACCAATGACTAATAAAATTGATACTTGTCGCTTCCTAGCCTGGTGCGTGGCATTAAATAGGATAGGGAATGGACTGGTTAGCTCAGCGTCAGGATAATGTGACTGAGTGGGATATTGGGTTATGGTGCCAGCGGCCTGATTTCCCAGTGTGGCAGCATCATAACGTCACCATAAGTGTGCACTTTCACAAGTCAGTACCCTTCCTGATATGATCTTAGATGTTGCCAGGACGTAAAACTCCAACAACCAACCAACCAATCACCCAGAGACAATGGCAATAGCGGAGGCGGAAGATAACGAGAGGAGTCTCATTGAGTGGAACATCCCAGAGAACCGGAAGTCGCCCCCCCCCCTGCGCATGTGCACTGCGCAATGCACAGAACCCCTGCTAAAATGAAGGGACTACCCACAGTACACTGCGGCGGGGAATGGGGGTATATAGGGATGTCTTAGTTGAGGGTTGGTTGTGTGGTGGTTAATTGATTGATTGTTGGAGTTTTACGTCCTGGCAACATTTAAGGTCATATCAGGACCAGGACAGGCTATATGGGTGGTGGTGGGGGAGGGTGATAAATATGACTGTCAGAGTTGAGGGATGGGTGTGTGGGTTCTGGTGGTGTTGGCAGGGTTGTGTGGGACTAAATAAAGCCTGGTGGACTGGTGGTGTGTGTGGTGGCGGTGGGGGTTGGGTATGCAGTAGCGGGGGCGGGGGGGGGGAGAGTTGGGGAGTAGTAAATATGTGAGTGGTGGGGGAGGGAATGAGTGTATGATATATGGGAGCGTGGGACCTATAGAGTTGCATTGAGTTGAAGACTCGCGATGTCTGAGTGGCTAGGAGAGAGGGTGTGTGTGTGGGGGGGGGGGTAGTGTGTGTGGGCGTGTGGTGGGACAATGTATGTGTGGGAATGTGGTAGGTCGGTGTTTGCATGGCGTGAGGGTGGGGGTGGGTGGGGGATGCAGGCAGAACACACAGACTACTCTACCCGATAGTTGGAGGCTGGGCTGAATGGGCTCAAGTCATGTCGGTGTGTGCTGCACTGTCGACAGTCGCAGCCGATTAGCAGGCGTCATCTTTCTGGGTAGACTAAGCCCAATCGGCCCGCTGTCCGTGTCCTGCTCATATAGGCCTCCTCAGTTAGCTGGGTATGACTCCCTTACAATGAGGGCTGATTAGCGGGGGGGGGGTTAAGGTAGGATTCCATCATGGCGTATTCATCTGGCATATTTCGCAAAACAAACCGAAACAACGCTTAGTTTTGTCATCTCATCGCCTATTTGTGATAGTGGTTTTATAGCCCTCATATGTGTATATAGCGTATATGAGACTGTCTCAAAATGTGCTAAGCAATATGGGACAAAACTTTCTCCATTGTAACGATCAACATACTATCTACTTATGCATTTGCTCAGGATAAACTGATCTGTTTTTGACATGGTGTTTCATAATCCCAATAGAATACATATTGATTTGAAGAAAATGTCCTTGTGTTTTCAGTGTAACCGTTTCTATGCTGTTTTGTGTCAATCGTTACAATGGACAAAAAAACGAAGAGTGAGCACCTTTTGAGACAGGCTCATATACTACGCAAGGGGTACAGGCGTGAGGCAGAACCAGGCGAGGAGGAAGCGGCAGGGGGCGCCACCAGGCGAGGCAGAAGGCCTGGCCAGTAGATGACCAGAGGAGTGTCAATTAGTTGGTGTAGTGTCAGGCTGATATGAGCGCGAGGACATAGTTCATAGCTTCCAGATAATTATTATCGAATAACTGCTTATACAGCCCACATATATAATCTAACAAATGTGCTTCCAGGCATGGAACTGACAAACAAACAAAAAGGTTTTGGCGGGGGTCCAAGGGGCTGCACTGCATAGGCTCTCCTCGTTGGGTTAAGGGTCAGAAGCCCTTGCAGGGGTATGGGGGCAGTACCCCCTGAAGCTATTGAACTCGCACTTCGTCTTTCTCTCTCTTAGCATAATGCACTGACACCACACACATTCATGCCTCGAGAACCTAACAAGCAACGACATTCTTTCCTCCATTTTTTGTCATTTCACATAATTCAACCACATATAGTGGACAAAATTGCCAATTATCACGGTTTCATGACTATTTGATTTACACTACGTTATGTTATATTGTTGCTCTCATACCCTGTGAGGGGCCGATAGAGTAAAAATTAAATCATTGTCATTCCCATGACGTCACTTAACCATCTATCACTCTACTATCTGTGGTTTCACGAAAGAGCACAATGCCTGTATATCGCTTATACACAGTACATACCTCACACGACACGCTGATATAACAATATATATATATATCTCTTCGCAGATTATTTGGGGGGGGGGGGGGTAGGGCGAGGGTGGTGATTATTGTATTCCTCTGAATTGGTGGTGGTGGAGCGATGCACTGGGGTGTTGCAGTTCCTGTTGCTAGGACGTAAAACACCAATAAAAATAGGCCCCTACCACACATCGCGTTAAGGCTGGCTGGAATGTCAGCTTTAGACATGGCAGCAGAAAGGCGAGACACCCCAGTGTGTTAGTAGTATAGAGACGGGACTGGTGGCAGTTACCAGAACTAGTGAGTAGTATACATAACTGTCGGTTATAGCCAGGGATTGCACTGACAGAAAAACGGTCAGGATTTGTTGGTTGGTTGGTTGTTAGAGTTTTACGTCCTGGCAACATCTAAGGTCATATCAGGATAGGTACCAACTTGTGACAGTGCGCACTCATGGGAACTTTATAGTGCTGTCCTACTGGGAGACCAGGCCACCAGCACCATCACCTGATATCCCACTCAGTCACATTATCCTGACACTGAGCCAACCATTCCTTGCTCTGTCCTAATAATGCCAACCACCTGGTGAGGAAGTGACAAGTATCAATTTTTAATTCATTGGTTTGATTCAACCAGGATTCGAACCCGTTGGTTCAAATCCCACGATCTACAAAAATGGGAGACAGACGCTCAACACATTTGGCCATCCTGTCTGGTGTCAGGATGTGTAAACAATGTAAGCACGTATAAGGCTATATTTAAATAGGAGTAGGCTAGTCTAGTAGTAAGAGTAGAAAAAATAAAACACATGTATGCCAAGAAAATCCAAAGAAATTAACATAGATTACTAACCAGACCAACCAACTATCTATCTGCTACTGAAATGCAGGCAATCAAATACCTTATCAGCAGCTACTGTGTGATAAGATAACACCAACACTACAGCTGGCCAGCATTGAAAACAAGCCTGAATACCCAGGCTTATATGCTATGGACAGTATAAATAAAGGCTGAATAAAAAAAAAAATTTAATTTAAAAAAAAGCATTTTCAATGCACAAACTGCTTTTTGCTTCATTTGATTGTCCCTCTGATTATATGAACACCTGTTATGTCCGACCTTTCACACGAGAAGCCCGAGCTAGTACCGAATCGACCACCTCGTCTGGTAGCAGTAGGTACTCATCAGGCAAGTCATTGTGTAAATATATACGGATTTTCGGTTCGGAATTATATATTGGCAGAGAGCATTATTATCCTCAGGCGACGGAGTGGGGACCAAGGTTATGTAATAGAAAAGCAATGGGTGGCCCACTCGCTGTGTGACATATTAAGCTATGGGAAATATATGTTAATACATAGTGACCGGGATTGTGATGAGGTGTTCCTATATAAGAGACAGTTAATTGTCTTCCCTTTCTTCCGTATGTGTTTTTTTAAGAGGGGCATCAGGTGTGAACTGACAGACAGTGGTCAGAACACATATGGGAAGAGTTTGTGGTATTATCTGGAGCTCTGACAGCAGGGGCATCCAGTAATATTACAATTGGTTTGACTCGGCCTGGATTCGAACTCCCGAACTTCCTCACTTTACTACATATCTCCAAATATTAAACTTTTGTTGCCAAATAGAAGGGAATAAATATTGAGGCAATCTAATAGAACCTGTTACTGCAGAAGCTTACAGACTCAGAGTGTTGGTGTGATTACCAAAAATAATTTGGCACATTTTCACCCCAAATATCTAAAAAGTTAGCCATTTAAAATAATTCTTATTTTTAACTAAAAGTAAGGTAGATTACAACGACCAACCGAATATATTCATCACAGAAAATGACAGAAACCAGGCGGGGACAGTAACTGTTTTCCCACTTGCCCAATCGAGCAAGTGACTAAATATTCACCTTGCCCAAGTGGCAAAACTACTTGCCCAAGTCCAAGTCAGCCAATTGAAACTGAAAACTGCTACTGCAGATCAGAAAAATAATGACTTGCCCTTTCGGGCAGGTCACCAAGAACTTCACCTGCCCAACTGAGTAAACTAGGTGCCCCAGGCAACTGGTCAGCCCTTATTGTCCTCCCCTTGGGGAAACTCACTCAAACTCAAAAATCATCAGATTATGCAACTCTAACAATAAACCAACACACAAACAAACAAACAAACAAACAAACAAACACGCCGTCCTCGGCTGGTGGTAACTTACCCAGCAGGAACATGCCGATCCAATCCGTCGCGCTGGCGGCGCGGTGCAGATCCCAAGACACGCTGACGGCGTCTCCGGCGCCGAGTACACACTGCCGCCGGTCGACGCTGAGCTCGGCCCGGACCCGTCGCCCCTGGGCCGCCAGGCTGGTGTCGCTGCTGGCCCGGTCGCGCCCACTGAGGTGCCGGGCGCTCACCACCGTCACGCCCGTCGCGTCCGACGCCTCGTCGCTGTGAGCCGCGTCGGGGCCGCGCGTCGCAAAGTCGGAACTCATGCTGTGCCGCAGGGCTTTGCGGGAAGTCGCCCCTGGCCCCGCCCCGGGCCCGGACCCCGCCGCTACTACCGCTACCGCTGCTGCCATGATTAAATGGCTGCTCCGCGTTAATTCTTTGTTAATAGTTTTTTTTTTTGCGGGAAGGGGGTGGGGGTGGGGGTTTGTTGTTGCTGTTGTTGTTTGTTGTTGTTGTGGCAGCTTAATGAGAACTCACATATATATCATGTATCCATCCTCCATGATTCGACTGGGTTTTTTTTTCACTTAATTTTCTGTTCATCTTTGGATGTCCATATTCCATGATTCGACTGTCATTTATTTATTTGTCTGTATATCTTGGGATCCATCCATACAATGTAGAATCGCACTCCGGTCAATCTGCTGATATAGAGATTAAGGTATAAGGTTATAGGGTTAGTATTTATACTTTGTAGGGCTTCTTTAATTAGATTTTTCTATCTATCTCTTTCTCTCTCCTTCCTTCGCTTCTCCTTCCCTCTCATTCCCTCTCCTTTCCCCCCGTTCTCTCTTTCTCTGTCCTCCCCCCCCCCCTTCTCGCTTTCTCTGTCCTTCCTTCCCTTCTCTTTCTCTCTCCTCCCTCCCTTCTCTCTTTCCCCTCTCCTATCCTCCTCTCCCCATCCCTCTCTCCTCTCTCCCCATTTACCTCCTTTCTATCTCCCCCCTTCCCTTCTCTTTCTCTCCTTCTCTATCTTATTCTCTCTCTCCCCTCGCCCCCTTTGTCTCCTTATATCCTCCTATCACCCACTCTTTCTCTCCCCCCTCTTCGATCCCCCTTTTTCCTTCCCTCTCTCTCTCTCTCTCTCCCTCTCCCCTCGTATCGCCCTACATATACACACACACCCTTTCTGCATAGACGACCTCAGAGTCACTCAATCCTGTCGCAGCGAGTGATCACAGTGACGGTCGACAGCAGTTAGTGAGGCCGGACGCCCCGTGGTGGAGCCACAAGTCGCATTCAGTGAATAACCAGGGCGAGGAATGCACAATAATTGACAGCGTCCTATATCTATATTGTCGCATAAGTCAATCACACGTCACATATATATCCGGAAATACTAAGTCAGATACAGACAACTTACGTCATTTATACCTGCATAATTTAATATACATCACATGTGTATATAATTTGACCAGCTAGCTCAGTATCACGATAAGGTGACTGAGTGGGATATTGTCACGCTGCCACTGGTCCAGTTTTCCAGTGGGGCAGCACTGTATAAACACCATGGTGCGTACTCTCATCACAAATCGGCATCCATTCTTCTATGACCCCAGGTTTTGCTAGGACGCAAAACCCCAAGAACCCATAATCTCACTATCCAGTTAGTAGATTAAGTCACGCCTAGTTGGTCGGATAAGCAAGCTTGGTTTCCATGGGTACAGTATATACATGTATGTATATAATATTATTTATAATCCGTCCAAAAAATCCTCCAGTGCGACTGACACTGGTCAACATCCGGTGGAGGCGAGGTGAGTCGAGATTGCGCCACCGGTACAGTGTTGCGTCTTACAGAGTATAACAATAATAATAAGTAATATTCCCTTCCGTACCTTTGTACTCGCATATTATGATATACATCATATATATTATATATATATATGTGTGTGTGTGTGTACAGTGGGGTGGGATTAGGTTAGGTAGCGGCGTACTTTTGTTGTTGGCGGCTTTCTTTCTTCACCCCCGCGTCTGCACACACACAGTGACTATACACTAGGTAGTGCTTCCATTCACTGCCAGGGATAATCCTGGGGATTACCATAGAGCCGGCTCCGTCTACAATGCCGAGGTCCAGGCTCGGTTCCCATCAGCAGCACCAGTTCCACCAAGTGTAGTTAACCTTCATCCACCCACTCACACCCCCACCCACCACCCACCACCACCACCCACACCCCACTGCTTCCATCCCACCCCACCCCACCCCGCCACACCTCCTTCCTCCCCCAAACCGCGTCATGCTTGACAGTGCCGCCGGGCTTCATGCCGATATAAGGTATTATGCAAATATGCTGTTGACCTAATTAAGGCACACTGAACCAATCAGAAGCGTGTCTGAATGGCGGGTGCGGAGGCACGAGTCCCGGCAGCCCCAAGTGTTTTAAGTCAGTTCCGCAGTCAATATTTGCCGCTGGGCCAGACGCCGGTTCCGGTGTATGCGCTTCCGGTTGCATGAACTTCCCGCGCGCCTGCGCACGGTCGTGTGCGGCACGCTTTTGTGAGGATGCGGGCGGTGATCCACTCTGAACTGCTGTAGTCGGCCACTTAGACACTTAGAGACGCGGAGTAAGGCGGGACTCACACCGCCTGCACCAACTCCACACCGTAAAGTGCAGCTTTTTGTTGCTGTTGTTATGGATGGTGTTGTTTTTCCTTTCTTCGATTCCCCACGGAGACTTACTCTCACCACTGCAAAGTGTAGACTTGTTTCCTTAAAAATAAAAGTCCATGCCTTATTAACACAGCGCAAACTCACTCTCATAACCGCAAAGTGCCGATTTTTCTTATCTTCAATTCACGCTTTACGCCTTATTAACACAGCGCAAACTCACTCTTGCTACTGCAAAGCGCAGATTTGTCTTTTCTTCAATTCCACGCTTTATACCTTATTCACACAGTGTGAACTCACTCTCACCACCGCAAAGTGCAGACTTTTCTTTTCTTCAATTTAATGCTTTGACCTTATTAACACAGTGTGAACTCACTCTCACCACCGCAAAGTGCAAATTTTTATTTTCTTCGATTCCATGCCTTATTAAAACAGCGCAAAATCACACTGACCACCGCAAAGAACGCACCTTTGTTATTTCCCTTTCTTCAATTCTCCCACTTAGTAACACATCGCAAGCTCACTCTCACCACTCACTGCACCCCTTCGTAGTTAAGTTTCCGCTGTGGTTCCGTTGACGGTAATTTCCCACCTCACAGAATTAACTTGATCCACTTGAGCTCAGAGGTTCGCTCGGTGCTGTAATCCATGACAACATTGCGCAAACAGGGCACACAGAGAACACAAACAGACCTGCACCAGCACTGATACGTGCTATATTAATGTGATACAGGCTATATTAACTTGATATATAACATGATCTGATAAGGATGCTTAATGCAATCAGCTTCGCGGATAAATCCATTTGTAGTGCACGTACACATGTATGGAGAATGATGATCCCCTATTATCACCCATACTAATTAGGGGAGCGGTACAATGTCTATGCTGGTCAGGCCTGGGTTATCCAATCGGCTTTGACCTATATCCGGGTGATTCCCCGCGTTTAACAAGCATCATTCTATATACTCCTTCCACTTAAATATAAAGATGTGTATATGATAATCCTCTATTATCGCCCTTACTAATTAGAAGAGTGGTACACTGTATATGCTGGTCAGGCTGGGATATCCAATCGGCGTTGACCTATATCCGCGTCATTCCACGTGTTTGACAAGCATCATTCTATAATACTCCTATAAAGATATAATCCCCTATTATCGCTCTTGTTAATTAGGTTAGTGGTACAGTGCCTATGCTGGTCAGGGGTATCCAATTGGCCTTAACCTATATCCGGGTGATTATTTCACAAGCACCATTCTAGGTGCTCCAACTTAAAAATAGACATATTTTTATAGGTCACACCCTTCTTATTACCCACCAAATGGGTCTTCTTACTACCCATATATATATACAGACAGAGATAGATGATAATCTTCCATTATCGCCCTAACATTTACATTATTCTAGGTATTCCTTCAACTCAAATAGATCAGATGTGCATGAATATATATATATATATATATATATATATATCTATATAAATCCTATGGCACGACTGACACTGGTCAACATCCGGTTGAGGAGAGATGGGCCGAGATGGCGACACCAGTACAGTATTGTGTCTTACGGAGTATAGCAATAATCATAATAATAAGTAATATTCCCTGTTGTATCTTTATACTCGCATAATAAGTTATACATCACATAAATATATATATATATATCTTTAAAAAATTCAATTTCATATCAACGGTGCTCTGCAAGGTGATGCATCAGTATCGGCGCGCTATCAAAGCCTGAGGATACGTGGCACACCTGCACCTCCAATGTATTCCCACGTCCCCCCACCTCCCCCTCCCCCTATTCCTCCCCCTCCTCCTCCCTCTCCCCTTTCTTGAAGCACGGTATCGACGCTGATCCGTCACTGGGGTAATGGAGTTGTGGGCCGTGAGGTAATGGATTTAGATCTAACAAGACGAAGGAGCCGCAGAACACACACCCACACACCACACACACACTATGGGGTAACACACCCCACCCCCGTGTACCATAACTTACCCGTCATCCATAGTGGCAGCTACATGAATCTACCCAGAAAAGTGATCCAGGCAGATGGTCCAAGCAGATGGTCCAAGCAGATGGTCTAGCCAGATGAACCAAGAAGATGGTAAAGCCAGATGAACCAAGCAGATGGTCCAAGCAGATGGTCCAGGCAGATGTTACAGGCAGATGAACCAAGCAGATTGTCCAATCAGATGGTCAAGGCAGATGATCCAAGCAGATGATCCAGGCAGATGGTCTAATCATATGGACCAGGCAGATGAACTAAGCAGGTAATATAACTTATAAGCAGGTCACTCAAGCGCTGAATGCAACATGGTCTTCTCTAGGCACTTTCCAGGTATCTATATACCTATGTTAAATATTAAATCTTATATATATTTTCAGCGGTACAGTGAGTGAGCATAGCATTCGCTGAGGCGTTGCCGGGTAGGTTGCGCCACATGGACAGCTGAGGTTGTATCAATAGATGACCTAATGTATGGACTTAACCAGCCGATAACTGAGGAGGCTGGGGAATAGATGGAATCTTCCAGCCTTATTATACTCGTGTAATGGCTTATACAACATATATATATATACATGTATTCTGTTTTATATTAATATTAATGTATTCTGATTTATATTTATTATAATAAATATGAACATAGCACATAATATATACAATGTATCAGTAGCAGGGAACTATCTTAACTCCAATTCATGTGGCATACTTGTATTCCCAATCTATTCCTATCCAGCCATGGGATCCACTCAGATAATCCAGATAGGGATCCAAGTAGAGGATTCAATTGGTGATCCAACCAGATGATTTAAATCCGGATCCAAGTGGATGATGATGTTAGGGATCCAAGTGAGGATTCAATTAGAGACTCATGTATAGAATTCAACTAAGGATCCAACGGGGGATCCAACTAAGTATCCAAGGAGAGAGCCAACCTGATGTTCCAAGATGATCCCAGTAGAAGATCCAATGTGGTTCCAACATGGGATCCAACTAGGAATCTAAGTAAGGATCCAACTAGTGATTCAACGTGATATCCAACCCGGTGATCCGCGATGATCCAAGTAGAGGATGATCAAATCCGGGATTCAAATAGCAATCCAATTCGGCATACAACCAGATGATCCACGATTATAGCAGTAGAGGATCCAACCCTGGGTCCAAACAGAGGATCCAACGGGAGATCCAAATAGGGATCCAAGTAAGGATCTACTCTACGAAGCTGTGACGCACGTACACGTATCCATATCCAGGCGATGACTAAAGCAAGTGAGATGAGCGTCCGTCTCCCGTCTTTGTAGAGGGTGAGATTCGAACCCACGGGTTCGAACCCTGGTTGAGTCAAACCAATGACTTCACAATTGATACTTATCGCTTACTAGCCAGGCGCTTGGCATTGCTAGAATCCGGCAAGGACTGGTTAGGGCTCAGTGTCAGGATAATGTGACTGAGTGGGGATATATCAGGTCATGGTAATGGCAGCCTGATCTCCCAGTGGGGCAGCATTAAGTATAAAGTCAACATGAGTACACACTGTCACAAGTCGGTACCCGTCTTGATACAACCTTAGATATTTCCAGGACCTAACACTCCAACAATCAACCAACCAACCAAAGCAAGTTGATTTCAGGCAGTCACAGAGACAAACCCGCCGTGTGCAGACCTATCTCAAACCACTTCCGGCACCCACCTATTCACCTCCCTCAGCCCACTGTCCCGCCTCTTCCTCCTCCTCTAGCCGCCTGGCGGGACAAATAGGAACGAAGCAACTTGACTTAAAGGAAAGAAAGAAGAAACAAAAAACCCGCAGTGTTTCTACCGGGGTCTCGTCGTTATCCACGCAGTAATTCCAATCTGCGCCGCTAGGGGGCACGTCGTCGGGCCCGGCGCAGTAGTGTAGGGCACGGCTACTAGGGGGCGCCGCGCGCTGTAACGTCACATCAGGCCATGATCGCCGGGCAGACACAGCGTCCTCTGTACGGACAGAAGGAGACAGACGGGTTAGTGGACATAACAAACATTTTGTTCTATTTTTCTAATTATTTTTATTTCATCCCATTTGAATTTCAGGGCACAACAACGTAGAAATACATTTTCAATATATTTCCTATTCAAAAACTTCTTTGTTTGTATATTACATTAATTGATTATGCAACTTGAAATTAAATCGCAGACAACTGGTCTTCCTTATTCCAATTCTCCTTGCCCTATCCTAGTAATCGCAATCACCAGACTAGCTAGCGACAAGTATAAATTTAAAAGTCATCGCTTTACCTTAGATTTAAACCACGGGATTCAAATTGCCAAAACAGGAAGCGAGCGCAAAACTCCTTCGGTCATCCCATTTGGCAGTGCGCAACAAGCTCTTAAGAAATGCCGTTTAATGCACTTTGCTCCATAATTGAATTAAGAAGCCTGTCTCCACGTAGCCACCCCCATAATCGAAGATGGCGCTAGGAGTGCATAGATAAGCGTTGTACCACTCGCCCAGTATCAACAAATCTTTTACTTAAGGGCCCCAGCCCCTCACCCGGGGTACCCCACCTCCACGTCAGCCTTAATTGGAATCGACTTCCCCACACCGACCGCTCAATGCCAGCCCCCACATCCATAGGCTACCATACCACCTTCTTACATGATCTCATGTCAACTGTGATTGGTTAGTTACAAATTGCCAACCAAATCTGGACCAAGCGCGAATTTCGATATAGGTTGGTGATATAAACAACCAACATGGTGGTTGGTAGATAAAAGATTCACCTGGTACTTGTAGTACACGGGTGAAGGACAACGTAGTGTAAATACGGGTGAAAATAGGTTTAGTATGGAACATGAAGTAGAAACTGTGGCTCCAGTATCAAATGGCTACCCATATAGGCACAGAGTTGGTGGAATGGGAGAGAATGCAAAAAGAGAAGATGGCAGCCGCAGAATGACATCGATTTCACTTTTAAATCTTATTAAACTAGATATTATATCATATTTTTCAACTCAAAGGTAGCGGGCTATCAATAAGACATATGTAAGGAATAAATGTTGCTTCTTAGATTGTCAAATTAGGCTCTCAATTCAGTAACCCGCTTTTTCGACCGTTTTTATATAGGGTTGGTATTCACCCGTGTACTGCGACTGCGAGTACCGGGTGAATCCTGTATCTAGGTGGTTGGGTCTAGGAAATATTTTTCGGGGGGGGGGGGGGGGGGGACATGCTATGCACAGGTTAAAGCTAGTATAATATAGTCTATATAAATCTATATATATATGGAGGGATTTATATACATTACATATATAAATCTCTATACATAGATACATATAGGTATAAATAATACTATTAATAACTTCTTCCTGTAGACTGAACTCTCTTCTGCCGACTACCTTAGCAGAGCGACCACCCTGGAGCACACAGGGACGTCCTCCAGTGTTGGACCGAGAGGTCTTGTAGCCATGACAACCGAATCCCCATGAGCACTCCGCAAACAGACCCTGACCTCTCCAGTGGGACAGCAGTAAGGTCACTGAGGTCACAGAAGTGTGCTTGAACCAACTCTCCACGACGAGGATTCTGCACTTGACGCATGCGCATAGTTTGAACTATTTAGTGTGTATATGTTTATATATGTTATGTATAAGTATAGTGCGAGTATAAAGGCATGGAAGGGAACTTATTATTACTGTCATTATTGACATGTTATATACTAATTGGCGCTCACCTGACCATAAACATGCGCGAATCGGTGGCGCCACCACCGGTCCCGCCCATCCGCAACAGAGGCTCCTACTGTTCATCTGCCCCGAGATTGTTCTTTTATTAATCTAGGGCAAATATTCCCTATGCCAGAGAATATATTATCTCAACCCACCTTTCTTCTTGTTGGGTCTGTTTGTACTGTAGCTTGCATATAGCAATACTACTTTGGCATTACACACACATATTGAAGATTCCATATGTGATGTAAAAAACTTATGCGAGTATAAAGGCGCGTAAGGGAATATCCCCTACTGGCCACCCTGATTCTGTGTACTACTTTATGGGTGGCCCCTCCCCTGGGTGGGACAGCTGGCGCCACCCCCCAGTGCCGCGAATATTGTCACTCGCGCACTATATATATATAAACATATTGATTCATGGTTGTTCTTATGCTAAATGTAATCTGCACACTATGTGTATATATATACACACATACATATATGTGTGTAGATTTTCTATTGATTGTGTATATTAAATAATAAAGTTTATTGCATGATATGGGCTTTAGGCATGAGGGTTTGCAGCCAAGCCAATATCAAAACTAATTTGTGAGCTTTGATAGCTTGTTTGTTTGTTTGTTGTTGTTTTACGTCCTAGCAACATATAATGTCATATCAGGACTGGGCTGCCTGCAACGTGACCCGATATCCCACTCAGTCACATTATCCTTACGCTGAGCAAACATGTCTTTACCCTATCTTAGTAATGCCGAGCGCCAGGCTAGCTAGCAATTTAGTAAGTAGTTGCTTTGACTAGCTTAGGTTCGAACCCACGACCTCACAAAATGGGAAGCCAGCCAGTGTTCTTGCCGATTCCACCATTGTGTCCATTAGATATAATAGTAATATGTTTATATTCATATAATGCATTACATAGCACACACATATTTATAAACATAGCGAGAGGTGGCCTGTGCTTGGATGTTGATTGTTGGAGTTTTACATCCTTGCAACATCTAAGGTCATATCAGGACGGATACCGACATGTGACAGTGCGCACTCATGGCGACTTTATAGTGCTGCCCACTGGGAAATCAGGCCACATGACCTGATATCCCACTCAGTCACAGTATCCTGACACTGAGCTAACCAGTCCTTGCCTATCCTAATAATGCTGAGCACCTGGCTAGGAAGCGACAAGTATACATTTTATAAGTCATTGGTTTGACTCGACGGGGAACGGAATTCCCGGCCGTCCGTACGCGAGGCCTGCGCTCTACCGATTCGGCCACCGCGCCCGGTAGGTCTGTGCTTGGAGAGGGCCCACCCACGTGACCCAGCTTATGTACTTAGCGATGACATACGACAACCAGTGCGTCCCCTGCTCCTCGTTTGTGAGGACATTAGGCCTGCCTAGCATTGCGTGCATGTCTTCTGGACAGCACACTGAGAACGGAGCCCCAACACTCATCCGCCATCATACCCCAGGTTTACACATACGCACATCTATTAAATGCCTAAAGTGAGTCATTCAGAAGCCATCATAACCCAGGTTTACACATGCGCACATCTATTAAATGCCTAAAGTGGGTCATTTAGAAGCCATCATTTTGCAGGTTTACACACGCACACATCTATTAAATGCCTAAAGTGGGTCATTCAGACACCATCATTTGCCAGGTTTACACATGCACACATCTATTAAATGCCTAAAGTGGGTCATTCAGACACCATCATTTGGCAGGTGTACACATGCGCACATCTATTAAATGCATAAAGTGGGTCATTCAGAAGCCATCATAACCCAGGTTTACACATGCGCACATCTATTAAATGCCTAAAGTGGGTCATTCAGAAGCCATCATACCCCAGGTTTACACATGCGCACATCTATTAAATGCCTAAAGTGGGTCATTCAGAAGCCATCATACCCCAGGTTTACACATACGCACATCTATTAAATGCCTAAAGTGGGTCATTCAGAAGCCATCATAACCCAGGTTTACACATGCGCACATCTATTAAATGCCTAAAGTGGGTCATTTAGAAGCCATCATTTTCCAGGTTTACACACGCACACATCTATTAAATGCCTAAAGTGGGTCATTCAGACACCATCATTTGCCAGGTGTACACATGCACACATCTATTAAATGCATAAAGTGGGTCATTCAGACACCATCATTTGCCAGGTGTACACATGCACACATCTATTAAATGCATAAAGTGGGTCATTCAGACACCATCATTTGCCAGGTTTACACATGCACACATCTATTAAATGCCTAAAGTGGGTCATTCAGACACCATCATTTGCCAGGTTTACACATGCATACATCTATTAAATGCCTAAAGTGGGTCATTCAGAAGCCATCATTTGCCAGGTTTACACATGCGCACATCTATTAAATGCCTAAAGTGGGTCATTCAGAAGCCATCATACCCAGTTTGCACATCTATTAATGCCTAAAGTGGGTATTCAGAGCCATCATCCAGGTTTACACATGCCACATCTATTAAATGCCTAAAGTGGGTCATTCAGGACACCATCATTTGCCAGGTGTACACATGCACACATCTATTAAATGCATAAAGTGGGTCATTCAGACACCATCATTTGCCAGGTGTACACATGCACACATCTATTAAATGCATAAAGTGGGTCATTCAGACACCATCATTTTCCAGGTTTACACACGCACACATCTATTAAATGCATAAAGTGGGTCATTCAGACACCATCATTTGCCAGGTGTACACATGCGGACATCTACTAAATGCATAAAGTGGGTCATTCAGACACCATCATTTTCCAGGTTTACACACGCACACATCTATTAAATGCCTAAAGTGGGTCATTCAGACACCATCATTTGCCAGGTGTACACATGCACACATCTATTAAATGCATAAAGTGGGTCATTCAGACACCATCATTTTCCAGGTTTACACACGCACACATCTATTAAATGCCTAAAGTGGGTCATTCAGACACCATCATTTTCCAGGTTTACACATGCGCACATCTATTAAATGCATAAAGTGGGTCATTCAGACACCATCATTTGCCAGGTGTACACATGCACACATCTATTAAATGCATAAAGTGGGTCATTCAGACACCATCATTTTCCAGGTTTACACATGCACACATCTATTAAATGCATAAAGTGGGTCATTCAGACACCATCATTTGCCAGGTGTACACATGCGGACATCTATTAAATGCATAAAGTGGGTCATTCAGATGCCATCATACCCCAGGTTTACACATGCGCACATCTATTGAATGCCTAAAGAGGTTTGGGGATCGTGCTTTTAGTATTGCTTCCCCGAGACTGTGGAATGCTCTGGCAGGATATATCACTGATTGTAAATCTGTTGGTCTTAAGACACATTTGTTTAAATCTGCTTTTTACGAGGTGAAATTTATTTTCCTGTATATTTGTTTGTTATGTAAAGCACCTGAGAACGGCTTGGTGGATCGGGCGCTATATAAATGTTTTATTATTATTTTTATAAAGAGGGTCATTCACACACCATCATTCACCAAATTTACACACGCGCACATCTATTAAATGCCTAAAATGGGTCACTGTAATAAGCTATATATGTAAATAAATGTTTTGGTTTTGAAAATGTTGATGCTTTTCATCATCTATGCAACTTTAATGATAGCAGATATTACATGTATTATTATCTCATATGTAAGTTTTCAAATTGCACCACATGTAAGTCTTGAAATTGATAACATTGTCATTTCAGCCCCACATGAACTTACTACCTGCTGATTACATGTGGTAAATAACTATATTGTCACATATTCAGAAGACCAGTGCCGCAGTGTTGACCAAAAAAAAACAACTTTAATCGATGAATAAACTATATTTACAATAAAATAAATTGTGTGATAGGATTATGAATTCATACATAAATTGCTAATGCGGTGACAGTATTAACAAGGAGAGAAAGCACTGATGTGGAATTTGTTTATGTGGTGCTGGCTCTAGGGTTGACGGGTCTACTGGGTTAGTATATTCTCCCTTGGGCTGTATGCAGTTGCTTGATGCACTCCTGGCTATTATGTAGTTCCAAATAGACGATTTCCACCACCAACCCGCCTTCTGATGCCAGTGGGAAGAATTATTAGCCACGCACACAAATATGTTATCTCGAGTAGTAAGGTTCGTTTGTTTAGGGTTTTATGTCCTGACAACATCAAAGGTCATATCAGAACGGGTAGCCACTTGTTACAGTGCGACCTCATGGCGACCATATAATACTGCCCCACTGGGAGACCTGGCTGCCATGACCCCATTTCCTCCCACTCAGTCACTTTATCATGACACTGAGCTAACCAGTCCTTACCCTATCCTAGTAATGCCGAATGCCAGGCTAGGTAGCGACAAGTATAAATTTGTTAAGTAATTAATTTGACTCGACAGGGAATCAAAGTCCCGACCTCCCGCCTTTGGAAGCCTGTGTTCTTACCAATTCGTCCACCGCGTCCGGTATCGATAATAAGGTAAAGTGCCCAAAATGATGACAGCCCAAGATGAGGCGGGACATAGGTCTGTTCTGACTGCTAGTTTTTCCTGAAGTGATCACGTGCACAGGTCTCATAGTGCCTGGTGTGTACAGTGGCTGATGGCGCGCTAAGGCCATTACCACAGGACTAGGGCGCGGTAGGGGGGAAGGGGAGGAGGTGGGGGGGAGGCGCTCTGATATTTGATATGGGAATGGCTTGTCGTGAGTGCTCGGGATGTACGGTGTCTATGAAGGCGGGTCGGGGGGATGGTGGTGGTGCGAGGTGGTAGTGGTGATGGTGATGGTGGTGGAAGTGATGGTGGTGATGGTGGCTTTTTGTGGTATTTATTTTGGTGGGTGACGTGGTAGAGGTTGATGGTGGGTGGTTGCGGTGGTAGTGGTTGGTTGTGGTTGGCAACATTTAAGGTCATATCAGGACTGAATATTCAGTCATGTGAATTAATGCGGGACTAGCAACATCTGAAATCCTGTAAATAGGAGTAGCTGCTGATGTCAGGATGGCCTATTGATGGCACAATAGTGATACCTCACTTTACCGCTCTAGGCATACATAGTCCTTCCCTTTAGTTGCAGAATGACTCCCTTACAATAGACGATATTCACAACAAGTGCGACGCCTAGTGGCCTTGAATGAAACCACAGTTGTGGGCCGTTTTTTGTGGCTAGACCACAACTGCATTTGTTTCCAGTACAAATCAGTAAAAGCGTAGTTGTCAAAACTCTTATTTTTATGTATGCTATAGGCAAGAAACAATGCACCATAAGTGGCCCTACATTTTTATCTGCTACATTTGCAACTGTTTTATTAGAAAAAATGCTCACTTACCATGTAGGTTTCTTTCACTCGGTATGTAAATAACTTATGCTTCTGCGAGGCTTTCAGAATGATGACATGCAACCTATCAAATCTAGCTTGAATGCGCATGCGTGTGAATATCGTGCATAGCATTCAGGTGGCCAGTGATAACCAATGCCAGCAGAGCAGCATCACCACGTGGAACAATAAACCCCGCCTGGGTTGTAGCATCTTGCATCAGAGCAGGCCATCTCCACACACAGGCAGACAGGCAGGCACATATAGCTTGCTTGGTTGATTGGTCATTGGAGTTTTATGTCCTGGCAACATCTAAGGTCATATCAGGATGGGTACAGACTTGTGACAGTGCACAGTCATGGCGACTTTTTTGTTTTGTTTGTTTGTTGTTTTACGTCCTAGTAACATCTATACAATGACCCTATATCCCAGTCAGTAATATTATCCTGACACTGAGCTAACCAGTCCTTACCCTATCTTATTAATGCTGAGCGCCAGGCTAGGAAGCGACAAGTATCAATTTTGTAAGTCATTGCCATTGGTTTGACTCGACTGGGAATCAAACTGAGTTTTTTAAAAGATTCCTTATCTTAAGTAACAGAAGTGCATATACTGGAATACAGTTGCTGACAGGCAATAAAATATCAGAATAAAGCTGCCTTGAGGCAATAATGTACTGGAATAAAGCTATTGAGAGGCAATAATGCACCAGAATAAAACTGCAAACAGGCAATAATATATCAGAATAAAGCTGCCACAAGGCAATAATACATCAGAATAAAGCTGCCTGGAGGCAATAATATAAGGAATAAAACTGCCACGAGGCAATAATATACTCAAATAAAGCTGTTGAAAGGCAATCATATAAGGAATAAAGCTGCTATGAGGCAATAATATAAGGAATATAGCTGTCAAGAGGCAATCACATAACAAATAAAGCTTCAAGAGGCAATAATATAAGGAATCAAGCTGCCACGAGGCAATAATATAAGGAATAAAACTGCTATGAGGCAATAATATAAGAAATAAAGCTGCCATGAGGCAATAATATAAGGAATAAAGCTGCTACGAGGCAATAATATAAGGAATAAAGCTGCCACGAGGCAATAATATAAGGAAGAAAGCTGCCATGATGCAATAATATACTCAAATAAAGCTGTCGAGAGGCAATAATATACCGGAATAAAGCTGCTACGAGGGAATAATATTAGTTATAAAGCTGCCATGAGGCAATAATATAAGGAATAAAGCTGCCACGAGGCAATAATATAAGGAAGAAAGCTGCAACGAGGCAATAATATACTGGAATAAAGCTGCCATGAGGCAATAACATAAGGAATAAATGCCGCCCTCTGACGGCAGGGGAATAATTAGTGTTGTGGGTAGCAGCTCACTGTGCAGCATGGTCTGTTGAAAAGGTATTATAGACTTAAATGCTCCCAGCACAACTTTGCATGTTTTATTTTCCCCTTCTCTTTACATAACTAAATAATGTGCATGGAGAGTGTTGGAATTGTTAGTGTGAGGGTGTTAGAGCTGTTAGCGTTAGGCAGGTGTTACCCATCGTTTCTCACTGTAAAGTAAAGCTTGTTTTATTTAACAACGCCTCTAGAGTACATTGATTTTTAGCATTGGCTATTGGACATCAAATATATGATCATTCTGACATATTTCTTTTAGGAAACCTGCTGCTACTACATAAGCCGTGTTCACACATGCAACTTTAGGCCGAACTAGACAAGGCAAACTAGATGAGGCGAACTAGTGTCGTGTCCACACACAGAGCGGTTTCAGGCGGAAATCGATATCTGCGCATGAGCAAGTCCATACTAACCAGCACCAGTTTCGGTTAGTCGACGTCGCCACGAGAGAGTGTGGGTTCGACCTAGATATGTATGGACTGAATTGTATTGGTTTGGAACGGTCAAAACTTCTGCTGGGCAGTGAAAACCTTAAAATATATCATGAAAAAAATATTTGTGCACCTCTAGCAGGTTCATAGACCAAATTTACCGAAAAGTCAACAAACTCAGGTCTCGACTGTGACGTCCTTAATCCGCCGCATCTAAACCGCTACCGTCCACACAGGCAATATGGGCCTACTTGAGCTAGTTCGCTTCATCTGGACTACCTCGCGACGCGGTTTACATTAGGCGAACTAGTTGAGGCGAATCAGCCCTAATCCGCCTTAGCATCGCATCCACACGGCGAATGTGAGCCGAACTAGACAAGGCGAACTAGTTGAGGCGACTTAACGCCCGTGTGTGAACACGGCTATAGGCTACTCTTTCCAATAACCAGCAAGGGCTCTTTCATATGCACTTTCCCACAGACAGGACAGCATATACCACTGCCTTTGATGAACCAGGAACCAGTTGTGGACCACTGGTTGGAACGGAAAATAAAACTGCAAATGGGTCCACTGAGCAGGATTGATAATGATAGATAGCATGATCGACAACTTCACAGATGGACACCCTACAGACTGAGCTACAATCCCGCTCCTCCGGATGGTATGTGCATTTCGGCAGTTATCGGTACTGTGTGTGTGTCACTCGCTGGGGACCGGTGCACATGACATGTTCTGGTCCCCTCGCCTCCACCACTTCCGGTGAATTGCAATAAAAGGTGAACAGTGCGCCTCATCCGGAGCGTGGAGGGGTAGGAGAGGGGATGAGAGGGGATGAGAGGGGAGGAGATGGGAGGAGATGGGAGGGGAGGAGAGGTGAGGACAGGGGAGGAGCGGGGAGGAGAGTAGAGGGGAGGACAGAGGAGGAGAGGGTAGGAGAGGGGAGGAGAGGGGAGGAGAGGGGATGAGAAGGGACGAGAGGGGACGAGAGGGGACGAGGAGGGGAAGGGGGGAGAGGGGAGGAGAGGGGAGTAGAGGTGAGTAGAGCTGAGTAGAGGTGAGTAGAGCTGAGTAGAGGTGAGTAGAGGTGAGTAGAGGTGAGTAGAGGTGAGTAGAGGTGAGTAGAGGGGAGTAGAGGGGAGGAGGCGGAGGATAAGGGGGAGGAGAGGGAGGAGGATGGGAGGGGAGCGGAGGAGAGGGGGAGGAGAGGGAGGAGAGGCGGGAAGTGAGCGGAGGAGAGCGGAGGAGAGGGGAGGGGAGGCGGAGGAGAGGGGAGGAGAGGGGAGGAGAGGGGGGAGGAGACGGGAGGAGCGCGGAGAGGAGCGCGGAGGGGAGGGGAGGAGGGGGGAGGGAGAAGGGGGGAGGGGGAGAGGGGAGGGGGGGGAGGGAGGAGAGGAGAGGGGGAGGAGAGGGAGGGGAGGGAGGGGGAGGGAGGGGGAGGAGGGGGGAGAAGAGGAGGGGAGGAGGGGGGAGGGGGAGGAGAGGGAGAGGAGAGGGAGGAGAGGGGAGGAGGGAGGGGAGGGGGAGGAGGGGAGAGGGGAGGGGGAGGGGAGGGAGGGGGGAGGGGAGGGAGAGGGAGGGGAGGAGGGGAGAGCGAGAGGAGAGGGGGGAGGGGAGGGGGAGGGAGGAGGAAGGAGGGGGAGGGGGAGGGGGGGAGAGGGGAGGGGGGAGAAGGGGAAGGAGGGGGGAGGGGAGGGGGGGAGGGAGGAGGGGGAGAGGGAGGGGGAGGGGAGGGGGGGAGGGGGAGGGGGGGAGGAGGAGGGGAGGAGGGGAGGGGAGAGGGGGGGGAGGGGAGGGGAGGAGGGGGGGAGGGGAGGGGAGGGGGGGAGGGGAGGGGGGAGGGAGGGGAGAGAGGGGAGGGGAGGAGAGGGGGGAGGAGGGAGGGAGGGGGGAGGAGGAGGGGGAGAGGAGAGGGGGAGGAGGGGGAGGAGGGGGAGGGGAGGGAGAGGAGGGAGGGGGGGGGAGGAGGAGGGCGGAGGGAGGAGGGGGGGAGGGAGGGGAGGAGGAGGGGAGGGGGGAGAGGGAGGGAGGAGGGGGGGAGGGGGGAGGGAGAGGGGGAGGAGGGGGGAGGGGAGGGAGAGGGAGGGGGAGGAAGGGGGTGGGAGGGGGAGGGGAGGGGGGAGGAGGGAGAGGGGGGGGAGGAGGGAGGGGGGGAGGAGGGGGGGAGGGGAGAAGGAGGGAGGGGGAGGGAGGGAGGGGGGGGAGGGAGAGGGGGGGGGAGGGGAGGGGAGGAGGGAGGGGGAGGGGGGGAGGGAGGGGGAGGGGAGGGGGGAGGAGAGGGGAGGGGAGAGGGGGGGAGGGAGAGAGGAGGGAGGGGGGAGGGGGAGGGAGGGGAGGGGAGGGAGGGAGAGGGGAGGGGGAGGGGGAGGAGGGGAGGGGGAGGAGGGGGGGAGGGAGGGGAGGAGGAGGGGGGAGAGGGGGAGGGGGAGAGGGAGGGAGGGGGAGGGAGAGGGAAGGAGGGGGAGGGGGAGAGGGGGAGGGGAGGGGGGGGGAGGGAGGAGGGGGAGAGAGGGGGAGGATGGGAGGAGGAGGGAGGGGAGAGGAGGGGAAGGAGGGGAGGGGGGGGAGGGAGGGGAGGGGAGAGGGGGGGAGGGAGGGGAGGGGAGAGGGGAGGAGGAGGGGGGAGAGGGAGGGAGGGGGGAGGGGGAGGGGAGAGGGGGGAGGGAGGGAGGGGAAGGAGGGAGGGGAGGGGGGGAGAGGGAGGGGGAGGAGGAGGGGAGGGGGGGAGGGAGGGGGAGGAGGGGGGAGGGGAGGGGGAGGGGGAGGGGGGAGGGAGGGGGGGGAGGAGGGGGGGAGGGGAGAGGGGGAGGAGGGAGGGGGGGGAGGGAGGGAGGGGGAGGAGGGGAGAGGAGGGAGAGGGGGGAGAGGAGGGAGAGAGGTGGGAGAGGAGGGAGAGGAGGGAGAGAGAGGGAGGAGAGAGGAGAGGAGGGAGAGGAGGGAGAGGAGGGAGAGGAGGTAGAGGAGGGAGAGAGGGAACAGAAGGAAGGAGAGGAGGGAAAGGAAGGAGGGAGAGGAGGGAGACGATAGAGAGGAGGGAGAGGAGGGAGACGATGGAGGGAGAGAGGAGGAGAGAGGGGGAGAGAGGAGGGAGAGAGGGTGAGAGAGGAGGGATAGAGGGGGAGAGAGGGGCAGATGGGAGAGAGAGCAGGAGAGAAGGGAGGGGGAGGGAGAGGGGGAGGGGGGAGGGGGAGAAGGGAGAAGGGAGGAGGGAGATGGGGGATGGGGAAGAGGGGTCGGTGGCGGGGGAGCAGGCGTTCAAGTAAACCCTTCACTGTGACTAGTGGGAGTGCTCCCTCGTGAGGGCAGCAGGTTGGCGTCCGTTTACTGGAAGGTACCTCAAGGTGACGATGAATAAAACCAGCGAATTTCGCCCACTTTCGGAAACCGGGGGGGGGGGGGGGGGGGGGGGGGGGGGGGGGGGGGGGTGCACTCGGCGGCGCGCCCTCCGGTTGCCATGGAAATATAGTGTTTCTGGCGGGAAATTAACTCTTCTCGTCTGGCTATGCAGAGGCAGGCACAGGCGGGCCTTGTGTATGAATAGCGTGTGGCAACGCAGCCACTTCCGGTACGCTATCACTGCTAGCCGGAAGTGGACAAGTCAAAAAGCACTACGGGCGGACTGAACTGAGATCAGGCTCTGGTGGAAGGTGACGCTAATATGCATCTGGATTCTTCTAATTCTTCTCATTTTTCTTCTTCTAATTCTTCTTCTTTTAATTCTAATTCTTATTGTTATTATTGCTGAATATTATTATTAGTATGATTTATTATTGCTGTTATTTTTATGTATTATTACTGTTATTATTAATAGTACTACTATTATTTTAATCATCATCATTATTATTATTATTATTATTATCTTCAATATTTTTTAACTGAATAAAGTTGCATAGTCTGATAATTTTCAGTTTGTGTCTTTTTTTATAGATAAATATATTAGGTTGATTTAAACAAATTAATTTACCTTATTTTAGTTTGAAGTAGAATTGTATTTTACATGGCTAACTTTGGAAATATTTTAAGTGCAATGATGCAAAGTTAATTTTGGCACGCGTGTCAAAACTATGATGACATAGGCTTAAACAGTAACAGGTTCTAATATATTGACTTAGTATTCCCTTCTATGTAGCAACACATGCTTAATAAGTGTAACAATATCGAAGTTGGTTAAGTAGAGTTATATCGGGATAACCGTTTTGGTCTTGAATATTGAACAACTACCCACAAATATATGATAGAGACTACTTTTTTTCTGACTAGCCCCGCCCCCCCCCCCCCAGCCCCCCACACACACACCCTATAAAGGCAACTACCGTTATTCAGTATTTCACCTATTCTCTCGGAGTTATTTACAGACCAACCATTTCCAGAGGGCATCTCTGATCAAGCTGTTTCGGAAAGAGTAGCCTATGTGGCAGCAGCGGGTTTCCTCCAAAGAAATATGTCAGAATGACCACATGTTTGACATCCAATAGCCGATGATGAAAATCAATGTGCTCTAGAGGCATCGCTAAATAAAACAAACTTTCTGATCAAACTGTTGCTATTAGTGCCATTCAACCAGAATGAATGTCCTCAGGGACGCAGTCTAGCGCATATTACAGACAGCGAAATAGTGCAAAGCCGACTATCACTTCCTACCTTCAATATCCACTAATCGCTTGAAACCAGAGGGTTGCAACTTATCTATAGTTAGCAGTTGTTGTACTGGGAAACATGGCGAAATATGTCGTGGGGATGATGTGAATATAATGCCTAGAAACAGCAGGGAAATATTGTACCAAAAACAGGATTCGAACTCACACCAATTGCATTTCGGGACAGTGTGTATCATCTAGGCTCCCTGATGTCATCACCCTATCCATGCCTACCTGTATATGTGGCTTCTTGCCTGAGAGGTCAGTGCAGGCTACCAATATATATATATAGACACACAGTAAGAAGTAATCACAAACAGATGGCGTGTTTATGACCGCTGGGGTAGAGAGCACACTCATTCCGCCCTGACACGCTGGGCCGTCTTCAAGCTGCATCACACTAACGATTATGTAGTCTTAAAGCCGTCTAACACTGATGACTATGTCATCTTAAAGAAGTAACACACTAATGACTATGTCGTCTTAAAGCTGTATCACACTAACGACTATGTCGTCTTAAAGCTGTATCACACCAATGACTGTGTCGTCTTAAAGCTGTGTCACACTAATGACTATGTCGTCTTAAAGCCGTATCACACTAACGACTATGTCGTCTTAAAGCTGTATCACACCAATGACTATGTCGTCTTAAAGCTGTATCATACTAACGACTATGTCGTCTTAAAGCTGTATCATACTAACGACTATGTCGTCTTAAAGCCGTCTCACACCAATGACTGTGTCGTCTTAAAGCTGTATCACACTAATGACTATGTCGTCTTAAAGCTGTATCACACAAATGACTATGTCGTCTTAAAGCTGTATCACACCAATGACTGTGTCGTCTTAAAGCTGTATCACACTAATGACTGTGTCGTCTTAAAGCTGTATCACACCAACGACTATGTTCGTCTTAAAGCTGTATCACACAATGACTGTGTCGTCTTAAAGCTGTATCACACTAATGACTATGTCGTCTTAAAGCTGTATCACACTAACGACTATGTCGTCTTAAAGCTGTATCACACCAACGACTATGTCGTCTTAAAGCTGTATCATACTAACGACTATGTCGTCTTAAAGCTGTATCACACTAATGACTATGTCGTCTTAAAGCTGTATCACACCAATGACTGTGTCGTCTTAAAGCTGTATCACACTAATGACTATGTCGTCTTAAAGCTGTATCACACCAATGACTGTGTCGTCTTAAAGCTGTATCACACCAATGACTATGTCGTCTTAAAGCTGTATCACACTAACGACTATGTCGTCTTAAAGCTGTATCACACCAATGACTGTGTCGTCTTAAAGCTGTATCACACCAATGACTATGTCGTCTTAAAGCTGTATCACACCAATGACTGTGTCGTCTTAAAGCTGTATCACACCAATGACTGTGTCGTCTTAAAGCTGTATCACACTAATGACTGTGTCGTCTTAAAGCTGTATCACACCAATGACTATGTCGTCTTAAAGCTGTATCACACCAATGACTGTGTCGTCTTAAAGCTGTATCACACTAATGACTATGTCGTCTTAAAGCTGTATCACACTAACGACTATGTCGTCTTAAAGCTGTATCACACTAACGACTATGTCGTCTTAAAGCTGTATCACACCAATGACTGTGTCGTCTTAAAGCTGTATCACACTAATGACTATGTCGTCTTAAAGCTGTATCACACTAATGACTGTGTCGTCTTAAAGCTGTATCACACTAACGACTATGTCGTCTTAAAGCTGTATCACACCAATGACTGTGTCGTCTTAAAGCTGTATCACACCAATGACTATGTCGTCTTAAAGCTGTATCACACTAATGACTATGTCGTCTTAAAGCTGTATCACACCAATGACTATGTCGTCTTAAAGCTGTATCACACTAATGACTATGTCGTCTTAAAGCTGTATCACACCAATGACTATGTCGTCTTAAAGCTGTATCACACAAATGACTATGTCGTCTTAAAGCTGTATCACACCAATGACTAGTGTCGTCTTAAAGCTGTATCACACCAATGACTATGTCGTCTTAAAGCTGTATCACACCAATGACTGTGTCGTCTTAAAGCTGTATCACACCAATGACTGTGTCGTCTTAAAGCTGTATCACACTAATGACTGTGTCGTCTTAAAGCTGTATCACACTAATGACTATGTCGTCTTAAAGCTGTATCACACTAATGACTGTGTCGTCTTAAAGCTGTATCACACCAATGACTGTGTCGTCTTAAAGCTGTATCACACTAATGACTATGTCGTCTTAAAGCTGTATCACACCAATGACTGTGTCGTCTTAAAGCTGTATCACACTAATGACTATGTCGTCTTAAAGCTGTATCACACCAATGACTGTGTCGTCTTAAAGCTGTATCACACAAGACTATGTCGTCTTAAAGCTGTATCACACTAAGACTATGTCGTCTTAAAGCTTCACACAATGACTATGTCGTCTTAAAGCTGTATCACACCAATGACTGTGTCGTCTTAAAGCTGTATCACACCAATGACTATGTCGTCTTAAAGCTGTATCACACTAATGACTATGTCGTCTTAAAGCTGTATCACACCAATGACTGTGTCGTCTTAAAGCTGTATCACACTAATGACTATGTCGTCTTAAAGCTGTATCACACTAACGACTATGTCGTCTTAAAGCTGTATCACACCAATGACTGTGTCGTCTTAAAGCTGTATCACACCAATGACTGTGTCGTCTTAAAGCTGTATCACACCAATGACTGTGTCGTCTTAAAGCTGTATCACACTAATGACTATGTCGTCTTAAAGCTGTATCACACTAACGACTATGTCGTCTTAAAGCTGTATCACACCAATGACTATGTCGTCTTAAAGCTGTATCACACTAACGACTATGTCGTCTTAAAGCTGTATCACACCAACGACTATGTCGTCTTAAAGCTGTATCACACTAATGACTATGTCGTCTTAAAGCTGTATCACACTAACGACTATGTCGTCTTAAAGCTGTATCACACTAATGACTATGTCGTCTTAAAGCTGTATCACACTAATGACTATGTCGTCTTAAAGCTGTATCACACTAATGACTATGTCGTCTTAAAGCTGTATCACACTAACGACTATGTCGTCTTAAAGCTGTATCACACCAATGACTGTGTCGTCTTAAAGCTGTATCACACTAATGACTATGTCGTCTTAAAGCTGTATCACACTAACGACTATGTCGTCTTAAAGCTGTATCACACCAATGACTATGTCGTCTTAAAGCTGTATCACACTAACGACTATGTCGTCTTAAAGCTGTATCACACTAATGACTATGTCGTCTTAAAGCTGTATCACACTAATGACTATGTCGTCTTAAAGCTGTATCACACCAATGACTATGTCGTCTTAAAGCTGTATCACACCAATGACTATGTCGTCTTAAAGCTGTATCACACTAATGACTATGTCGTCTTAAAGCTGTATCACACCAACGACTATGTCATCTTAAAGCTGTATCACACCAATGACTGTGTCGCTAAAGCTGTAACACCAACGACTATGTCGTCTTAAAGCTGTATCACACCAATGACTATGTCGTCTTAAAGCTGTATCACACTAACGACTATGTCGTCTTAAAGCTGTATCACACCAATGACTGTGTCGTCTTAAAGCTGTATCACACTAATGACTATGTCGTCTTAAAGCTGTATCACACTAATGACTATGTCGTCTTAAAGCTGTATCACACTAATGACTATGTCGTCTTAAAGCTGTATCACACTAATGACTATGTCGTCTTAAAGCTGTATCACACTAACGACTATGTTGTCTTAAAGCCATCTCACACCAATGACTATGTCATCTTAAAGATGTATCACACAAATGACTATGTCTCTTAAAGCGTCTCAGACTAATGACTGTTGTCTAAAGCTGTATCACACTAACGACGATGTCATCTTAAAGCTGTATCACATAAATGACTATGTCATCTTAAACACTGTTAAAGCTGTATCACACCAATGACTGTGTCGTCTTAAAGCTGTATCACACTAATGACTATGTCGTCTTAAAGCCATCTCACACCAATGACTATGTCATCTTAAAGATGTATCACACTAATGACTATGTCGTCTTAAAGCCATCTCACACCAACGACTATGTGGTCTTAAAGCTGTATCACACTAATGACGATGTCATCTTAAACCTGTATCACACTAACGACTATGTTGTCTTAAAGCCATCTCACACCAATGACTATGTCGTCTTAAAGCTGTATCACAATAATGACTATGTTGTCTTAAATCTGTCTCAGACTAATGACTGTCGTCTTAAAGCTGTATCACACTAACGACGATGTCATCTTAAAGCTGTATCACATAAATGACTATGTTGTCTTAAAGTCATCTCACACCAACGGCTATGTCATCTCAAAGCTGCATCACACTAATGACTATGTTATCTCAAAGCTGCATCACAATAATGACTGTCATCTTAAAGCTGTCTCACAGTAATGACTATCTTGTCTTAAAGCTGTCTCACACTACCGACTATCTCGTCTGACACTAACGACTATGTCATCTTAGAGCCGTCTCACAGTAATGACTATGTTGTCTTAGAGCCGTCTCACACTAATGACTATGTCATCTTAAATGCATCTCACACTAACCACCATGCCGTCTTAAGCCATCTCACAATGACTTACAACTGGTCCGTCTTAGGCCATCTCACAATGACTGACGACTGGTCCGTCTTAGGCCATCTCACGCTAACAACTGTTCTGTCTTAAGCCATCTCACACTGACGAGTGGGCCGTCTTAAGTATCTCACACTGACGAATGGGCCGTCTTAAGTATCTCACACTGACGAATGGACCCTCTTAAGCCGACTCACACTGATGACTGGGCGGTCTTAAACCGACTCACACTGACGACTGGACCGTCTTAAGCCGTCTCACACTGACGACTGGGCCGTCTTAAGCAGTCTCACACTGACGACTGGGCCGTCTTAAGCCGTCTCACACTGACTCGTCCTTTCATGGCAGAGATCAGGTAGGCAGGTTGCGTATTACACATGCGTGAGGTTTGCGGGTCACATGTCTGATGCTCTGGGTGATGATTGTTTCGCAGTGTCCGAGTTATTTGGAGCAGTGAATAAGTCATCACTGATTTTGTCCTTCACTCTTCACTAATGACAGCTGTTCTGACAGCCATATGTGGTGTTCTCTGTGGCGGAGTTGTTAGAGTGTCTGACTTTTTTCTAGGTCGGACTCCTAATCTGAAGGTCAGTGGTTCGATTCCCTGTGCCCCCACCTCTGCCAATTTGGATTTCCACCGCTGTGTATAACTTACAGCGTCATCAAAGGCCGGTTGCTCTCATACCATGTCTATGTGGTGTGGGAGGTTAAAAATCCCTTGTGTCGGTAAGGGTGTAGGCTCGGGCTTTCTATCGACAAACTGTCTAATGGTGAAAACAAGCCTATTCAGGCTTATCCATGATAGGCAGTATAAATCTTCAAGAAAATATGGTAACTTACTGAGAACTGTTCCGACAGCTGCAATGGCAGCTGTACTGACCACTGCAATGATAGTTGTACAATTAAATGCACAACGATTTGTACTGACATCTGTACCTACAATTGTATCAATCTGTAATTCCGCTGGACTGACAGGTGTGGCTGACCTGCTATATAACATATATACATATATAACATGTGTGAGGTCTTGTAAATGAAGGAAAACTTTGAATATCTAGGGCGAGAATCGAACCCCAACTTCTGCCATTCCGGGACTAGCATCCTAAGCATTAGCATTAGCCTATCTAGGCTCCGTAATGCTTACCCACGCCTACATGTGCACGTAGCATTTCACTTGGGGAGGTCACCCTTGTCGCAAATATTCCTCAGCGCGAATGAACATAGGTGCGCGTCCTTTTGGAATGAGGAGGGGCGGTGGTGGCGCCACGGGTCGGATCATGGTGGTCGGGATACATAGAGTAGCAAATGGGTTTATATAATAATAATAATAATAATAATAATAATTGAATTACCTTCCACACCTTTATACTCGCATAATATTGTGATGGTTCATAAAGCATTATACATCACATATACATAGGCAAATTGTACATGTTTTGGAAACATGGGTAATTGAATACGCACGATCGACTCCCCGCAACCCTTTTTTCATCTGCCCTGGATACAGGCCTGCTGCTTCTCAATGACGTTTGAATTCCCGCCAATGTATGACGTCATACCATTTCGCGTCATAGTCTAGCCGCCCGAGTTCTTGGTTCACTCTGACCTCGGCCGTGCCTCCCCTAACATCTACACAGCTTTATTTCTTGCCATCCCTCCCACCCAAACTTGTATGGATAAAACGTGGGGTTAAGTTCTGTAAGCCTCAACAATATCATATCTGGACGTTCGCATGTAATTTCTAAAGACTCTAATAAATCCCAATATATAGAATGTCGGTCTTGTGTTATTTCAATTATGCAGAGCTTGCCTGTGATGGTGCACTATGCCCAATTAAAAATCAGAATAGTCAATAAAACCCCGATGCGCTGAGTCATATTGTGGGTATGCAGGTATAGCAATACCTCAGGGAGTTTAACGCCCCTGCCCTGCAGAGTTGTAAACCACTGCCTTGTGGTACAGGTTCTTGACAGAACCGAAGGCTAAGGGAGCAAACCCTAAACAGAAAACCATGGTCACTGTGGCAGCATTAAGGGTGGTTGATGTATGGAACTCCCAACATCTCCTGACCAGCCACTGCAGGGACAAATAGTTTTGCGCCTGTCTTGACATGTTCTTGCCGGTGTGAAACCTCTATTTGCTCCCCGAGAGAGTGTCGCTGGTAACTTGCAAAAGCCAGCAGCACTTCACCACTTTTGCAGGCAGCTTTCATGAAATGTACAACCGCACAAAGGAGAGCGGCAGTCAAGTAACGAAAGCAGTCTTTGTCGCATCGCGACTGACAGCATGATGATGACAGCATGATGATGATGTCGGACCCAACCAGACCCAAAGACACTGAATGGCGTCTGTGACAAAAAGGAGCCCCGATACAAAGATTAAAAATGGACCAAACTCTTTGAACATGTCCTCAGTGAGCTGGGTCCTAGACCTTACCCGCGGAGTATGCGCAGTGAGTTGATGCACATATCAGTTCTCGCCACTGCCGTCGGAGGGCAGGTTGGTGATGGAAAAGGTCTTATAGTAGTAGACATACTATGCTCTATGGAAAAGGTCTTATAGTAGTAGACATACTCAAATACAGGAACAATTCCACCTACCTATATAATATCATTTCTGAGCAATTATATTCCTTATATATACCACCATATATATGTCCCAATAGTCACGCACTGCGCGTGTGCAGACAGATGGATGCATGTCTATTCAAAGTTAAAAAAGTTCATGGATTTGTTTTTGTCGTGCCTCTGAAATAAAGTGGGATTGTCTTATTTTATGTGCATTCAATCTTAATATGATCGTAAATTTATGCGTGCTTTCAATCTTGAAATGGGGGGTGTGCTTCTATTGGGTAGCGTGCTTCTATTGGGACATATACGGTATATATGATGGATATGAATATATACATCTCTCTCTCTATATATATAGAGAGAAAGATATATATATAAATTCCAGCTATGTATGTATATATATATTTAAATAAATATCAATATACATATAAGACCCGCGAGTCACCAATGCCAGCGATGAGGATGTATAGTTAAATCAATATCAATATGCCTATATCATCTCACGATTCAGCAATGCCGGCTAGTGTTGACCAACCCTTGGCTCGCCCCTCACCCTGCCATGTCTACATCCCCTTCAACCCTCTCACCAGATGCAGGGATAATTCATTCAGCCCGATCTAAGGCCGACACGGTGACAAGTCTTGGGAGGCGGGATTGTCACCGGCTCTGCTTCACCAGCTGTTCACACACTGGTCCTATGACTGGTCGTCATACACAGTGGTCGTCATACAGACTGGTCGTCATACACACTGGTCGTCATACACACTGGTCGTCATACACACACTCGTCACACACACACGCGTCACACACTGGTCACAGCCTAGTCACAGCTACTCACGAACTGTTCATACATTTCTCACAAACTGCGCCATCACTATGCTTACCAACTGCTCATCAACTGCTCATAAGAACTCGCCAAGAAAGTACTCACCAACTACTCCTTCAGCGTTTATCAACTGCTCACAGACCGCTCAGCAACTGTTCAACTAACTGTTCAACTGCTCACCAACTCATCAACTGCTCTCTAACTGTTCACCAACTGCTAATCAGCTGCTCACATGCTGTTCACACACCACTCACCAACTGCTCACCAAGTGTTCACCAACTGCTTACAAAACACTCACCACCTGCTCACCAACTGCTCACCATCTGTTCACACAGTATTCACCACCTGCTCACTAACTGCTCACTTGCAGCTCACATGCTGTTCACAACACACTCACCCATTGCTCATTAAGTGCTTACCAGCTGGTCATATAGCACTCACAAACTGCTCACTAAGAGCTCACAAACTGCTCACTAAGCGCTCACAAACTGTTCACTAAGTTAGTAAGTGCTCACCAGCTGCTCACGAGTGCTCACTCCCCACAGCCCGCGCCCATCTCACGTGCAGCGCGCGTCTCCGCACGCAATGCCACCCAGCGGGGCGCCAGGGAAGCTGTGGAGCGGCGCCTCGTCAACCACCCCCCGGGGAGAGGTGCCCCGTGTGGGCGCAGTGCGCAGGCGCCATGCCCTTATTCATCTTCCCTCAGCCCAGGCCGCGCCTCGTGGGGACGGGGGTTCGGGGTGGGGGCGGGGGCGAGCGTGGGGCTGGGGGTGGGAGGTACACGGCGTGGGGGTAGGTGGGATGGGGGTGAGGGCGCTGTGGTAGGCGAGTTGTGGGGGAGGGGGGGGGGGGTCAGGATGTAGGGCATAGGGCATAGGGCTAGGTGGGGGCGAGGAGATATCGGGGAGACGGGGGGAATGTGAGCTGGGCGATAATATGGAGACCCATGTGAGTGCATGTAACATTTTTGGAGGGTGTTTGAAGCGAGGCCAGACTTTCTTATTTACGCGATTGTCTCCTTTCGTCAGTCAATGGCGCTGCCCCGACCCACTCTTATACACAACATAAGAACATTAACAACCGACCTACCCTCTGTCCTATATAAATTACCAAGTTCCCTAACCCTCTCCCCTAACTCTCCTCCTGCAATCCCACGCCCAACATACCGCCCACCTAACTATATACTTACCATTCATACAATACAATTATTGTAATTACCCTGCTAAAGTTAACTACGTTATCACACTGTACATTGATGACATTACCTTTATATATGCATGCTTACCATTTATATACTAGGATTATTATAATTATCTTGCTTAGATTAGCTATTGTCAACTATTTATATCCTACTCTAGGTTGATGCCACTACATAGCTATATATGTACCATTCACACTCTAGAATTTATATAATTACCGTGCTAAAATTTACTACTTATATCCTACTGAATATTTCTGTCACTACCTATCTATATACTTAGCATTCATATACTAGGATTATTATAATTACCCTGTCACATTACAACGCATCTCGGTGAACGTTATACACGTTATTCGATCGCCAGAACTACGCCTCATATGTTACATACGTCAAGACAGGCTCGAGAAACCCTAAACGTACGTTAGACATATGTTAGATGTTTGTTATCCATATGTTGTCAGTACGCAGACTGTATGGTCCCACTGCCTTTAATGTAGGTCAATGTAGTGCAACATCGTGAAAACGTTTGTCAAACGTATGTCTAACGTACATCAACGTATGCCTAACATGTACATAACATACGGCCGATGTAAAATCCACACGTTGTCAAAGGTTGTTGTACTTCGAAAGTTTTGTACCTGCACAAAACTTTGCCAACCCCCGACGCGTGACGCCGTATCTCAACGAACGTCGACGTACATTGATGTATACCAACGAGCTCCTACCGCATGCATAACACATAATGACGTATCCCGACATAGCTGGCAAAAATCACATACGTCGGCGTACGTTGGCGCGCTGAGTCGTAATGTGACAGCCCACTGAGAATAACTATTGCCAACGACTTACATCAAACTGTCCTTTGATGTTACCACTTATCTGCATACCTACCGTTCAAAAACTCGGATTATTAGGATTACCTTGGTAAAATAAGACCAGACGGGATGACCGAATGAGTTGAGTGCCGTGTCCGTTTTGGTAGATCATGGGATTCGAACCCACGGGTTCGAACCCTGATCGAGTCAAACCAATTACTTAAAAATTGATACCTGTTGCTTCCTAGGCGCTCGGCATTATTAGGAAGGTACAAGGACTGGATGGCTCAGTGTCAGGCTAATGTGACTGAGTGGAATATCAGGTCATGGTGCTGGTGGCCTGGTCTCTCAGTGGGCCACCACAATAAAGTCACCATGAATGTGCACCGACAAGTCGGTACCCGTCCTTATTTGACCTTAGATGTTGCCAGGACATAAAACTCCAACAACCAACTAACCGTGGTAAAGAAATATCAACTATACATATACCCCGTTGTACATGTAAACTACTTATCATAATTCGATTGCGCTCACAACCTGATCTGTTTCAATTTGCCATGAGCGACTTGAGCCGTGGTTACACACGGACCTTAAGTCGCCTCAACTAGTTCGCCTCATGTCAGTCGACTCAGATCGGGCATGTGAATGCTCAGCTGAGGTGAATTAGGGCTGAGTCGACTCAACTAGTTCGGCTCAAGTAAACCGCTTCGCGAGGTAGATTAGATGAGGCGAACTAGCTTGAGTCGGCCTAATTGGCATGTGTGAATGCAACTGGTTTAGTTGAGGCAAATAAAGCACATGGATGGAGACTGCTTCCTAACAGGTAGTTGCTTTCATAGTGGTTAGAACACATGATTGGACCGTCCTACATGTTTGGACTGTCCCATTTCTTCATATATGGAGACTGCTTCCTAACAGGTAGTTGCTTTTTATATTGGTTGGAGCACATGTTTGGACCGTCCTACTCTTCCCATCTCTTCGTTAAGTATGTTGTTTGTATGTATGTACATGTGGATCTATGTGCGGCATGTGGATGTATGTGCGGATGTATGTGTGAATGTATGTATGTGTGGATACCCATCCTCATATGAACTTAGATGTTGCTAGGACTTAAAACAACAACAAACAAACATCGATGTGAGCCGGTTTAACGCGCATGTCTGAACGTGACACACTTTGAAAACTCTGTATGTGTGAATGCGCCGCTAGTTCGACTCATGTAGTTCGCCTCATCTAAGTCGGCCTAACGCTGTACGTGTGACCACACCTTTGGTAACCAGCTCATATGCCATCAAAAGGACAAACATGACTCGAGGGGAGGTCACGTGCAACAGCCCCACCCCTCAAACAGCCTCAATCAGCCAGAAGTGATACTTCAAATAAATAAATAAATAAATAAATAAATCCATAAATGGAGGGGCCTTTCGGGGTACAGCCAGAGTTGGCTTAACCAATCACTATACATATAACGAATCAATATAAATAGTGTATAATTGTGTATGAAAGTGTGGGTGTGGAATTCACCATTAAAGCTCCTCTATCCCTACCCTGCCCACCCAACTTACAACATCCCACACACTGTTAATGTACTTAGCCATTAAAATAATTCCAACCAACGCCTCTCCCCGCTTTCCCTCCAGGACTTAAATCATAATGATACATGCGCCTACATTAATTATTCACATTATCTCTGCTGCGTTATCACCAGTCTAGAGTATGTAGCGCCAACAATTGCCAGATGATGCACCTTCAATAGATGAACACACAAAAGCGCTAAACCCTAACACTGTCCCCATTCTCATACACCATCCCGTTATGAACATTTATCATCAAAGAACTGGCTAAATATCTGTAACCACCGACAGCTGGAAGACCAGTGCTTCGGTGCTGATAAATGATTTGTTTGTTTGTTGTTTTATGTGCTAGCAACATGTAAGGTCATATCAACACGTGTACTGACTTGTGACAGTGTGCACTTATGGCAACTTTATAGTGCTGCCCCACTGGGAGACCATGCCACTAGCACAATGACCTGATATCCCACTCAGTCACATTATCCTGACACTGAACCAACCAGTCCTTACCCTATCCTAATAATGCCAAGTGCCAGGCTAGGAAGCGACAAGTATAAATATTTAGGTCATTGGTCTGGGTCGACCAGGGTTCAAACCCACTAACCCATGGGTTCAGATCCCCTGATCTCTCAAAACAGGAGACGGAGTATGTGAAAGTGTCTAATCACGTTTGAGATTTATCTGAGGTCATTCCATTGAACACGAGGTGATCTATGTTGAGTAATGAGGTTTTACGTCCCAGCAACACAATTTTAGCGTCACATTAGGACAGATACCGACTTATAACAGTGCGCACATATCAGGGATTTATATTGTTGTCTTACAATACACCATGTCATCGGCACCATGATTCAATATACCACTCATGAATTGACAGTATCCTGAATAGTCTCGATATGACCTGAGATGTAACAAGGACATTAAACCCCAACACACAAACTCAACATTATTCTGATAGAAAATGCACCAGATCTTGTCCTATCTTATTAACTCCAAGCACAATTATCAATTATGTACGCGTTGGTTTGGCTCTGGCGAGGATCGAACCCTTGGCCTCCACATTCCAGAGATGGGCAGACTACTCTCTTGCCATCCCATCTGTCACGAGATATTTTGGAGTAAGCACGATGTGAATTTTGCTAAAGACAGGATAGTATGGGTTGCAATTTTATATATTTAGGATATGGATTCCTATTTGAGCACATTTGAAGAAAGATATGTAAGGTTTAAATTAATCTAATCTACAGGCTGTTATCACATTGTGTAACCCGACTAGTTGTTACCGCATTGTAAAACAGTTACCATGTTGTGTAACTGCACTGACTGTTACAAGATGGTGAAACTCTTACAAGATGGTGAAACTCTACTGGTTGTTACCACATTGTGTAACTCTACCGTCTGTTACCACATTGTGTAACTCTACCGACTGTTACCACATTGTGTAACTCTACTGAATGTTACCACATTGTGTAACTCTACCGGTTGTTCCACATTGTGTAACTGTACCGACTGTTACCACATTGTGTAACTCTACCGAATGTTATCACATTGTGTAACTCTACTGGCTGTTATCACATTGTGTAATTCTACTGAATGTTAACACATTGTGTAACTCTACCGGTTGCTACCACATTGTGTAACTCTACCGACTGTTACCACATTGTGTAACTCTACTGGATGTTACCACATTGTATAACTCTACTGGTTGTTACCACATTGTGTAACTCTCCCGGTTTGTTACCACATTGTGTAACTCTACCGACTGTTACCACATTGTGTAACTCTACCGACTGTTACCACATTGTGTAACTCTACCGAATGTTACCTTGTTGTGAAACGCTACCACATGTTACAAGATGGTGAAACTCTACCACATGTTACAAGATGGTGAAACTCTACCACATGTTACAAGATGGTGAAACTCTCCCACATGTTAAAAGATGGTGAAACTCTACCGCATGTTACAAGATGGTGAAACTCTACCGCATGTTACAAAATGGTGAAACTCTACCACATGTTACAAGGTGGTGAAACTCTACCGCATGTTACAAGATGGTGAAACTCTACCACAAGTTACAAGATGGTGAAACTCTACCACATCTTACAAGATTGTGAAACTCTACCACATCTTACAAGATGGTGAAACTCTTCCACATCTTACAAGATGGTGAAACTCTACCGCATGTTATAAGATGGTGAAACACTACCACATCTTACAAGATGGTGAAACTCTACCACAAGTTACAAGATGGTGAAACTCTACCACATCTTACAAGATGGTGAAACTCTACCACATGTTACAAGATGGTGAAACTCTACCACAAGTTACAAGATGGCGAAACTCTACCACATCTTACAAGATGGTGAAACTCTACCACACGTTACAAGATGGTGAAACTCTACCACATCTTACAAGATGGTGAAACTCTACCACATCTTACAAGATGGTGAAACTCTACCACAAGTTACAAGATGGTGAAACTCTACCACATGTTACAAGAAGGTGAAACTCTACCACATCTTACAAGATGGTGAAACTCTACCACATCTTACAAGATGGTGAAACTCTACCACAAGTTACAAGATGGTGAAACTCTACCACATGTTACAAGATGGTGAAACTCTACCACATCTTACAAGATGGTGAAACTCTACCACAAGTTACAAGATGGTGAAACTCTACCACATGTTACAAGATGGTGAAACTCTACCACATCTTACAAGATGGTGAAACTCTACCACATCTTACAAGATGGTGAAACTCTACCACAAGTTACAAGATGGTGAAATTCTACCACAAATTACAAGATGGTGAATCTCTACCACATGTTACAAGATGGTGAAACTCTACCACATCTTACAAGATGGTGAAACTCTACCGCTTGTTACCACGTCGTGTAACTGCCCCCAGCTGCTCGCCCCCTTCCCCCCCCCCCCCTCCTCCTCCTGCCGCTGAGTGATGCTGACATTCTGCTCATCTGCAGCTCGGCTGACTTGATCCGTGAGTCACCTGATTGTGTATGCACATCGGGCCCGAGCCTCACACCAATCCCCATACACACGCCGGCCACAGAGGGGGACTGCACCGCAACGCCACCAAGCGTCATCACCGATCCACACCTCATACTACACCGCACAGACATTCCAATTAGTAAAAACAACTATATGCAAAATTGATTCACATAAAACAAAAAAAACTTGAATTTTCATCTCTATAAAATATGTGCTTTTCGCTATTTTTCATATCTGCAGAGCTCTGTTCACTAAATGGTATTAAATATGCAGCAATCACAAGTTCCCTAATGTGACTTTGCATTTCTATAAATCTCTATCTTTAACAAATGGCATTAAATAAATAGAATTCACAGTTTCCCTAATCCAACTCCACATTTCTACTGAGCGATATGCTTAACAAGCGGCCTTACATTAAATAAGCAGAATTCAGTTTCCCTAATCCTCCTCTACTTTTCCTGTGAGCGCTAGTCTGACAAGCAACATTTGATTAAATAAGCAGAATTCAGTTTCCCTAATCCTCCTCTACTTTTCCTGTGAGCGCTAGTCTGACAAGCAACATTAGATTAAATAAGCAGAATTCAGTTTCCCTAATCCTCCTCTACTTTTCCTGTGAGCGCTAGTCTGACAACCAACATTAGATTAAATAAGCAGAATTCAGTTTCCCTAATCCTCCTCTACTTTTCCTGTGAGCGCTAGTCTGACAAGCAACATTAGATTAAATAAGCAGAATTCAGTTTCCCTAATCCTCCTCTACTTTTCCTGTGAGCACTAGTCTGACAAGCAACATTTGATTAAATAAGCAGAATTCAGTTTCCCTAATCCTCCTCTACTTTTCCTGTGAGCGCTAGTCTGACAACCAACATTAGATTAAATAAGCAGAATTCAGTTTCCCTAATTCTACACCACATCTACATTGAGAATCATGCTTAACAGGTGACATTACATTAAATAAGCAGAGTTCAAAGTTTACCTAATTCTACTCCACACCTCCATAGAGAAGTATGTCCAACAAGCGGCATTATATTAAATAAGCCGAATTCAGGCATTTTCCCTAAGCCTACTCTACATCTCCGTAGAGTGTTATGTCCAACAAGCGGCATTGCATTAAATAAGCAATCCGACTCAATATTTCAATAGACAACTACATTTAACAAGCGGCATTATATTAAGTGATCAGAATTCACAGTTTCTCAGGGGGCGCTGTGGTGTGTTCTTCCTCTGCATACACCATCTTGCATATTGTGGTCACAAACACAGACAGACTCACCTCATAGTGGATCCCTCAGGAACAAGCGCCACCACCCACCCACCCAACACCCGTCTGAGTCGGGTGCTACGGGGTGGGTGAGTGGGAGGTAGGGAGGGAGGGAGGGAGGGTGAGAGGAAGGAGGGAGGGGTTTTTAATAGGGCAGGCAAGACGCTCAAAACGAGGCCACAGAAGGAGGCCACTCTCATCACATGGGGCGGCGTTTTGCGTGTTATGGAATCAGTGCATCCTGTTGAAGCCAGATTGAATCAACATGTCGCGCCCCCCCACCTGCATGCAGCCACCAACACACCCACACCCACACATTCCTCTGTTAGAATGTAATGCCCCACACCCACACGTTGAATCAACATGTCCCCCATCAGAATGTAACAACACAAACCCACATATTGAATCAACATGTCCCCAATCAGAATGTACCAATTCACACCCACACATTGAATCAACATGTCCCTCATCAGAATATAACAATGCACACCCACACATTGAATCAACATGCCCCCCATCAGAATGTAACAACCCACACCCACATATTGAATTGACATGTCCCCAATCAGAATGTACCAATTCACACCCACAGATTGAATCAACTTGTCCCTCATCAGAATGTAACAATGCACACCCACACATTGAATCAACATGCCCCCCATCAGAATGTAACAACACACACCCACATATTGAATTGACATGTCCCCAATCAGAATGTACCAATTCACACCCACAGATTGAATCAACTTGTCCCTCATCAGAATGTAACAATGCACACCCACACATTGAATCAACATGCCCCCCATCAGAATGTAACAACCCACACATTGAATCAATGTGTCCCCCGTCAGAGTGTAACAACCCACACATTGAATCAACATGTCCCCCATTAGAATGCAACCCGCCCACCCACATATTGAATCAATGTGTCCCCCATCAGAACATAACACCCCACTCATTGAATCAACATGTCCCCCATCAGAATGTAACAACCCACACATTGAATCAACATGTACCCCATCAGAATGTAACAACCCACACATTGAATCAACATGTCCCCCATCAGAATGTAACAACCCACACATTAAATCAACATGTCTCCCATCAGAATGCAACACCCCCACACACACATACACACATTGAACCAACAATTCACCCACCAGTATTTAAGCCTCCACACACACTCACACACATTAAATCAACCTTCCCTGTCCGACACAGACAGATTATTTCCACAATACAGAGACCCACTCTCAAATCAACTTCCCCAATACAAACACAGGACACACACAAACACAGGATACACAAACACAAGACACCACACACATATACAAGACACACAAACACAGGACATTCACAAATGCAAGACATACAGAGACATGACTTACACAAACACAGCACACAAAAAGACACATGCCCGACATAAATACATGACCGACACAAACACAGGACACACAAACACATGCCACACACAAACACAGGATACATACAAACACACATAGGACACACACAAACACAGGACACACACAAACACAGGACACACACAAACACAGGACACACACAGACACAGGACACACACAACCACAGGATACATACAAACACAGGCCAGACAAACATAGGACACACACAAACATAGGACACACACAAACGCAGGACACACACAAACGAAGGACGCACACCTCCGCGCTGCTCTTTGCCCACACACTCAAAACCTAATTGTGGGGATTAATAACAGCGACCTGTGGCGGCAAGTTTGTTTTCTTCAAGGGATTTATGGGTTTCATTCCAAGCTTCCCCCTTCCCCTCCACCCCCCTACCCCACTATACCCATCTCCCTCCGCGCTGTCTAACTGATTAATAGCTTCGTGCCCAGGCTTTCTGAGCGATTCTCTAAAGATGTGATTGGTGAAAGGACGAGGAGGGAATGAAGGGGGTGTATTTATTTTATGGGGTTGGTGGTGGGAGGCTGTTGAGAATTTTTCTGGGAGTTCCCCCCCCCCTTGGTCCCCTCCTGCTACCCCACCTTCATCCCCAATTGCACAGATCAATCAAATGCCTGTCACTCGTTGAGTTCTCACGTGATGAGTAACTCCCCTTTCTCATGCTCACAACCCTTCAGACTCCAACGCCGCATACCCGTCTCCACATCTTCAAACCGCTGGCCACCACTAGGAGTCGCAACCAGAGGCGACACTACAGGGCAACACTAAAGCCAGCCACCAGAGGCACCACTAGTGGGCGCCACTAAAGCCAGCCACCAGAGGCACCACTAGAGCGCATTGCAAGAGCCAGCCACCAGAGGCGCCACTACATGGCAACACTAAAGCCAGCCACCAGAGGCACCACCAGAGGACGCCACTAAAGCCAGCCACCAGAGGCACCACTAGAGGGCATTACAAAAGCCAGCCACCAGAGGCGTCACTGGAGGGTGCTTCTAAACCAGCCACGAGAGGCGCCACTAGAGAGCACACACAAAGACATGTCCCTCATCAGAATGTAACAATGCACACCCACACATTGAATCAACATGTCCCCCATCAGAATGTAACAACACACACCCACATATTGAATCAATGTGTCCCACGTCAGAGTGTAACAACTGTAGCGGCATTCGGTAGCAGCATTAGCATCACTAGAGTCGCTTCTAAAGCCAGCCACCAGAGGTGCCACTAGAGGGCCCTACTAAAGCCAGCCAACAGAGGCGCCACTAGAGGGTGCCACTAAAGCCAACCATTAGAGGCCGTCACAAGAGGGCACCACTAAAGACAGTCACCAGAGGCACCACTAGAGGGCACTACTAAATCCAGCCAACAGAGGCGCCACTAGAGAGTGCCACTAAAGCCAGCCAGCAGAGGCGCCACTAGAGGGTGCCACTAAAGCCAACCATTAGAGGCCGTCACAAGAGGGCACCACTGAAGACAGTCACCAGAGGCACCACTAGAGGGCACTACTAAATCCAGCCAACAGAGGCGCCACTAGAGAGTGCCACTAAAGCCAGCCACCAGAGGCAGCACTAGAGGGCGCTTCTAAAGCCAGCCACCAGAGGCGCCACTAGAGGGCACTATTAAAGACAGCCACCAGAGGCGCCACTAGAGGGCACTACTTAAGCCAGCCAACAGAAATGCCACTAGAGGCTGCCACTAAAGCCAACAATTAGAGGCCACCACTAGAGGGAACTACTAAAGCCAGCCACCGGAGGGCGCCACTAAAGCCAGCCACTAGAGGCGCCACCAGAGGCGGCACTAGAGGGCGCCACACAGGGTCCATAGACGATGGGAAACCCTGTATGTGAAACTGTATCTGTGTCAGGCATCCGGGTACACCCGCCCTGAATGGGAAAAAAACACAGCAAAACTGATTTCTTGTTGAAGCCGAAAACAAGCAAAACAAAAACACTAACTAACAAACAAAGCACACAGACAAACAACTCTAGAGAGAAAACACACACAGAAAAAAAAGCATGTCACCTCGACAGCAATGTTGACGTCAAAATAATATATTGCTGCAGAGGGAAGGCACACTGACATTTAGTTTGCTGATACGCGCAGTGCAAAACATCAGTTTTATTCAAAATTAATACAAATGCAGACCTCTATAAACTTAATATACTCTGTTTGTTAAACATGTTTTCTATATGTGTTCCAATCGGTTTGTTTCTAGGTGGTGTGGTTTTAGAGATATTTCACTTTTTCTGTATGAAGATTGCTCACGGCCATTGACAATGCATTGAGTTTGCCTATATGCACAGTTCAAAACGTCAATTTTATTCAAAATTAATAGAAATGCAGAAGCCTAACCTTATAAATTTAATATAACCTGTTCCTTGAATATGTTTTCTATATGTGTTCCAAGCAGTTTGTTTCTAGGTCGTGTGGTTTTAGAGATATTTTACTTTTTCTGTATGAAGATTGCTCATGGCCATTGACAATGCATTGACTCATTGAGTTTGCCGATACGTGCAGTTCAAAACCTTAATTTCATTCAAAATTAATAGAAATGCAGAACCCTAACCATATAAATTTAAGATAATCTCATCATTGAATATGTTTTCTATATGTGTTCCAAGCAGTTTGTTTCTAGGTGGTGTGGTTTTAGAGATATTTCACTTTTTCTGAATGAAGATTGCTCATAGCCATTGAGTTTGCAGTGTGACAGTGTGTTGTCCTGCAGCCAAGCAGCATATGCACTGACCTAAATACCTATGCTGACGTTGAAATAGGTCTATGTAGGTTCAAGTCTAGGTAACTGTTTTGCAGTCATCGGAATGTGCAGCTTTAAGCGATTTAACTGTCTCTGGCAGACGTGACGTCACGACCCGCTGCACACACACTCAGTGCACCTACCCGGACCTCAAGGTGCACCTGCAGCACACCGCACCGCGCCTTCACACGCACCGTGTTGACCGCATCGGATACACACAGACGGTTAGCTCAGACACATACCCACAGCCAGCTCACACACACAGCCAGCTCACGCACGATCAGCTCACACACAAATCCATGTCGAGCTCAAACACACACACATCCACGGTCAGCTCAAACACACATCCACAACCACAGCCAGCTCACATGCACAGTCAGTTCACACACACACACACCCTCGGCCAGCTGACACACACCAACGGTCAGCTCACCCACACACACGGCCATCACACACACACTCACCCGCAGTCAGCTGATACACCCACAGCCAACTCACACACACAAGGCCAGTTTAAACACACATGGTCAGCTCACACACACCCACGGCCAGCTCACACATGGCTAGTTTACACACAGCCAGTTCACACACACCCACGGCTAGCTCACACACGGCCAGTTTACACACAGCCAGTTTACACACACACCCACAGCCAGCTCACACACACACACGGCTACGGCCAGTTTACACACCCACCCACGGCCAGCTCACATACAATCCCAGTTTACACGCACATGGTCAGCTCGCGCACACACCCATGGCTAGCTGACACACACACCCACAGAGCCAGCTCACACACACACACAGCCAGTTCACACACACCCATGGCCAGTTCACACACACCCATGGCCAGCTCACACACATACCCATGACCAGCTCAAACACATACCCACGGCTAGCTCACACACACACACCCACAGCCAGCTCACACACGCACAGCCAGCTCACACATCCACGGTCAGTTCACACAGCCATGGTCAGTTAATAAACACACACCCTTGGTCAGCTAATAAACACACACACATGGCCACCTCACACCCACCCACGGCCAGCTCCTCACGGCCTCAGTTTTCCCGCGCGCACACACGCGCACACACGCGCACACACGCTCACACACGCGCACACACGCGCACACACGCGCACAGTAGCAGTCCGTCACAGCATCACGGACACACACACACGTTATGACATTCCTGCAGGCCTGACTCACGATCACGGCGCAATTACACCCGAGGGAAATGTCGGAGTGAGGAGAGGGAAGAGGAAGGAGATTTGGGAAGGGGAGAGGGTGGGAGCGGAGGGGAGGGGAGAGAGGAGATGAAGGAGAGGAGAGAAGCGAGGAGGGGAGAGGAGAGAAGAAGCGAGATGACGGAAGGAGAGGAGGGAGATGTGGGGAAGGAGAGAGGGGATGGGAGAGGAGGAAGGAGGGTATGTCAGGGAATGGGAGAGGAGGTGAGGGCTGGGGGAGAGCACGGGAGGTAAGGGAGGGGAGGGCATCGACGGGAAGGGAGAGGAGGGGGAGAGGAAGGGGAGAGAAGGGGGAGAGGAGGGGGAGAGGAGGGGGAGAGGAGGGGAGAGGGGGGGGGGGGGAGGAGGGGGAGGAGGAGGGGGAGAGGAGGGGGATAGGAGGGGGATAGGAGGGGAGAGGAGGGGGGAGAAGAGGGGGAGAGGAGGGGGAGAGGGGGAGAGGAGGGGGAGGGGGGAGGGGGGAGGGGAGAGGAGAGGGGAGGGGAGAGGAGGGGGGAGGGGCAGAGGAGGGGCGAGAGGGGGAGAGGAGGGGGAGAGGAGAGGGAGAGGAGGGGGAGAGGAGGGGGGAGGGGAGGGGGAGAGGAGGGGTAGAGGAGGGGGGAGAGGAGGGGGCAGGGGGAGAGGGGGGGGAGAGGGGGGGGAGGAGGGGAGGGGGGGGAGAGGAGGGGGAGAGGAGGGGGAGGGGAGGGGGAGAGGAGAGGGAGGGATGGGGAGGAGGAAAATATGGGAAGGGAAGGCAAAGGTCAGGAAGGGAGTGAGGGGAGGAAGGGGAGGGAGCAGGAAGGAAGGGGTTGAAAGTAGGGATACGAGAGGTGGGGGGAGGGAGGGAGGGAGGGAGGAAGGGGAGGGAGGACGGAGGGGAGGAGGGTAGAAGGACCAGAGTGGGACGGGAGGAGAGAAGGAAGAGAAGTAGTCCATGGCAGGAATGGAGAAAAGGTAGGTATGTAGGGGAAGAGAGCACTGAATGTAGGACCGTAGAAGACGGGAAGTCGGAGAGGGAGAGATGAGGGAGTAATGGAGGGGAATGGGTGAATGGGGAGTTAGAGGGAAAGCGAGGTGACGGTAGAAGGTGGTGCGGGACAAGGAAATTGTAATAGTAGGTACTCCAAAGTCGGCGTGTACGGTGTCCGCAGCGCGAAATTTGACCTATTTTAACCGTTTTAAAAAGGCTTGAATCTCCACTAATTCTGCTTGGTTTGAAATAAATATTATATCAAATTAAAGCTTGTTCTTTTGCCTTTTAGCATGTCTGATTTTTAATCATCATTATGAAAGAAATCACAGTCACTGGACACTTGTTGGCGGGTACCATCGGCAGCTCTGAGCATGCTCACCGATTTTGTTTTCATCCAGTCTGAGCTACTCCCTTCCCTAAACTTGATGGCTTGGTGAGTACATTGACCTGAGCTAAAAATAACCACCAATAAAAGATAGAGAAGAATCTAGGCTTCATTAGTATATCAAGCATGAGTGTTTCTGAGTGGGAAATTTGATTGAACTGAAGGAATGAAAACATTAAGACATTAATCCTCCTTGAAAATTGATCAGGATCGTTTTGAAAATTATATCATCAGAAAGCTTAAGTCTTCCTCTACCTAACCAGAACAATATTTGGTTGAGATTTATATCATACGCATCAAGCTTGGTCTGAGAAGTGACTGCTGCAAGAATTTGGCTATTGTCAGCTCGCGATGCTTAAAAGCGAATGTTGTCTTTCTTTCTCTGATCAGTTAGAGAAAATGATGTCATCGTGTAGAGCCTTTAATTCTGGTTATTTTGGTATAAAGAGTGCAGTGATCGGACAATTAGAATGGGAGTTATGCTATTTTTCTTAATTTTATTGTCAGCTCGCGATGCCTAAAATTGAATGTTGTCTTTCTTTCTCTGATCAGTTAGAAAATTATGTCATCATGTAGAGCTTTTGATTCTGGTTATTTTGGTATAAAGATTGCTGTGATAGGACAAGTAGAACCGGAGTTATGCTATTTTTCTATATTTTACTGAATTTATTATTGGTGGTTGCTGGAAATTAAGGAATTTAGCAAGTTTGACATGAAATTTCAGAAAGAATACTAACAGTGATGGTCTGTAAAAAATTGAGCTTCTTATTTGTACTATAGAGAATGAGATTCTTTAATATTGGACAGATCATATGCAAAATAGCTTCCAGGTGGGACCCTAAAATCCAAGATTTGGCTAATTTGGAAATGTGCACAAATCGGGGCAAAAAAATCAATCTTTAAACACTCATAACTTTGCAGCTATTCAATCGATCTAAATGATTTTTATATCATTGAGATCCAATTCAAAAGATCTGTACAGATATATAAGATGTAATACTGACCTCTTGAAAATAGAAATCACTTTGGAGTACCTAGTAATAGGGAAGTGAGGGAATACAACGAAGAGTGGAGGGCAAAAGAGAAAAGGGAGTGGGCGGGTGGTGGGGGGGGGGGGGGGAGGGTGAGGGTGGGTGAGGGTGAAGAGGGGGGGTGGGTGAGGAGGCGGGATGAGGAGGGGATGAGGAAGGGTGGGGAGGGGAAGGGTGTGGAGGGGCAGGAGCGGTGGAGATGGGGAGGGGTGGGGTGGGCAGGTGGGGAGGGCGGGAGGGGTGTGGAGGGGAGCGGTGGGGTGGGGAGGTGTGGGGTGGGGAGGTGTGGGGTGTGGAGGTGTGGAGGTGTGGAGGGGCGGGAGGGGTGGAGATGGAGAGGGGTGGGGTGGGGTGGGCAGGGTGGGTGTGAGGAGGGGCGGGTATCAGGAGGAATGGGGAGGGTGTGGGTGAGGTGTGCATGGTGAGGGGGCATGGGAGGGAATGGAGAGGAAATGAGAGTTAAGGGCAGATGGACCACGACATCCCAAACATGCACCCAGACGCACCTCACACATCCACACCACCACCTCAACACCACAACCACCCATACCTCACACGCACACCTCACACCAACATCTGTACCCGCACATCCACACCCTTGGACACACCTTAAAGTTACACTCAGACAACAAAAACAACCACAGACACACACTCACACCACCACGCACTCACACCCAACCTGAGACGACAACAACTAAAACCCCCCACAGACCACCCTCACCCCTACACACATCTCCCATCCACACACTCACACCACTCACACACCATCACACTCTCACAAGCAACCTAAGAGTAAGACGACAACAAAAAACCCACGCGCAGCCACGAGCAGCCCCACACGCATCCCCACCTACACGCGCGCGCATGGGCATGCGCGTGCGCACCCGGGAGGTCCAACAGGCGGCGGGCGGGTGGGATTGCGCTGATAATGAGAATGGTGGCAGTGACAAACGCCTCAGGACGTGATCCCATTGCGCGCGCATTGCTCGGCACGCGTGCATTCTGGGCAGGGTGCGCGCGCAGCGTCCCGGCAACGCGCATTGTGACATGCGCATTTGGGGTTGGGGGTGGGGCGGTGGGGGGGGGGGGGGGGGGGTGTTCAAACCGTCGCTCTGACGACAGCTACGAGACTCGCTTCAAGGGTAGCTCTTTTTAAAGGCAGCGTGTCGTTGGGGTTGTCTTTGTTTTGTTTGTGTCTGTGCTTTGTTTTGTTATTTATTTGTTTGTTTATTTGCTTGTTTATTTGCTTGTTTATTTTTAGTCGCGAACAATCTACAGGAGGGAAATAGTCTTCTCGGAGTTCATCCTTTCAGTACGTATATTTATTTTCTGTTTTTGGCTACATTTCTACAAGTAGTGACAACGCACAGATTCTACAAGTAGTGACAACTCACAGATTCTACTAGTTGTGACAACTCACAGATTCTACAAGTACTGACAACTCTCAGATTCTACAATTAGTGACAACTGCTAGATTTTACAAGTACTAATACCTCCCAGTAGCACTGGTAGCACTCCATGATGTCATCATGGAGTGCTACCAGTAGTACCAACTTGTAACATGAAACAATAACTGCCAGATTCTATCAATGAAAATAACTGCCAGATTCTATCAATGAAAATAACTGCCAGATTCTACTAATAATAACTTCCCGATTATACAAATAACAACAAATGCCAGATTATACAAAAACATACCACATGCAGCAACAACTGCCAGATTCAACATGTGGCGATAACTGCCAGATTCCACATGCAGTGATAACTGTCATACTCCACATGTCATGATAACTGCCAGGTTCCACATGTCACGATAACTGCCAGGTTCCACATGTCGCGATAACTGCCAGATTCCAAATGTCACAATTAACTGCCAGATTCCACATGTTGCAAGTAACTGTCAGGTTCCACATGTCGCGATAACTGTCAGATTCCACATGTCGTGATAAGTGCCAGGTTCCACATGTCACGATAACTGCCAGATTCCACATGTTGCAACAGCTGCCAGATTCCACATGTCATGACAACAGCCAGATTCTACCTGAGTGGCCGATCTGTTGGGAGTGTTGCGTGTTGTGTTCTGTTGCAGGCAACACCCTCGGGCGGGTCATTTATTATGTGCCCTGAGCTTGGATGATGCAAATCCACCCTTCCATCCCTGCACTCCCGCACCCCACCCCCAGAGCACACTCCCACAAACAGAATTACCCACCCACCCACACATACCCACACACACAGGCGCCCCCCAAGCACGTCCATCACTCACCCACACATGACGACAGTCAGTCGGACACCCACACCCACACCCACACCCACACTCACACTCACACCCACACTCACACCCACACCCACCTCACTTTGGCACCCATCTTAACCCATATTCACACATAGGCGAATGAGTCCACGCCTACATACCCACACTCACCTCAGGATTCACACATATTGGCAGGTATCCACACTCAGGTAAGCACACACGCCTCAAATGTCACACCTACGGACGTGTGTCTACAGTCACATACGGACAATCAGCTAAGAATTCACACACGGGCGCACACACAGATATCCACGCAAGACTAAATATTCACACCTACTGACGTATATTATTACTTCATTCACATATCCACAATCAATTCATTTTTTGTTTGTTGTTCTGTTACATCCTAGCAACATCTAAAGTCATATCGACTTGTGACAGTACGCACTCATTGCAATTTTATACTGCTGCCCCACTGGGAAATCAGGCTGCCGGCACCATGACCCGATATCCCACTCAGTCACATTATCCTGACACTGAGCTAACCAGTCCTTGCCCTATCCTAATAATGCCGAGCACCAGGCTAGGAAGCGACAACTATCAATTGTTGACTCGACCGGGAACCGAACTCCTGATCTTCCGCATGTGAGGCCTGTGCTCTACCGATTCGGCCACCGCGCCCGGTCAATCAATTCAAAATGCACACCTACACCCAAGCGTCCAGACCCACACTCACCTCAGAATTCACACCTACCGACATGTATCTGCGTCCACATATGGACAATGAGCTCAAAATTCGGACATGGGTACCGACTAGTGACAGTGCGCACTCAAGGCGTTTATTTGCTTGTTGTTGTTTTAAGTCCTAGCAGCATCTAAGGTCATATCAGGACGGGTACCGACTTGTGAGAGTGTGCACTCATGGTGACTCTATAGTACTGCCCCACTGGGAAATCATGACTTGATATCCCACTCAGTCACATTATCCTGAGACTGAGCCAATCAGTCCTTGCCTTATCCTAATAATGCCGAGCGCCTGGCTAGAAAGTGACAAGTATCAATTATTAAGTCATTCGTTTGATTCGACCAGGGTTCTAACCCGTGGGTTTGAATCCCACGATCTACCAACACGGGAGACGGATGCTGAACTCATTCCGTCTGGTCTCCCTTTATTTGTTCATTTCATCATCATCATCATGCTGTCGGTCGCGATTCGACAAAGACTGCTTTCATTACTTGACTGCCGCTCTCCATTAAGCTCTCTGCTGTGAGAGTGATGTCCATGAGTCGGTCTTAATGTCTCTCAGCTTCAGGTTTCTCTTGATGGTATCCTTGAACCGGAGACAAGGGCGCCCTCTCTTTCTGTAACCAGAAGACAGTTGAGAGTAGAGGATCTGCTTTGGTAGCCTGTCTGATGACATCCTCATGAGGTGTCCAGTCCACCGGAGATTCTTTTTGATCAGAAGATCTTCCATAGAGGGCAGCCCCATCCATTCGAGTATTTCCTTATTTGTCACTTTGTCCTTCCAGTTTAGCCAATGATTGAATGCAGATGTCGCATCATGAAGGCATGCAGCTTTTTCACCTTTGTTCAGTTATACTTATAAAATGCTTAATTATTCCAATGAATACGGAACAGTACACTTGCTAGTGGTTGTAATACATAGCTCTAGTCGTGATGGTAAATACTTCCCACTCATGATTTCTTCAAGTAGCGTCCTAGACACCTCATATCTGGAAAGAAAAAAAAGGTTCAGATGCACTTATCCCCATGTCACCTCCCCTCCTCCCATTTTTCTTGAAGATTCTTGAAGATTTATACTGCCTATCATGGATAAGTCTGAATAGACTTGTTTTCACCATTAGACAGTTTGTCGATAGAAAGCCTGAGCCTACACTTTTACCGACCCATGGGATTTTTAACCTCCCACACCATGTAGACATGGTATAAGAGCAACTGGCCTTTGATGACACTGGAAGTTATAGACAGTGGTGTAAATCCAAATTGGCAGAGGTGGGAGCATGGGGAATCGAACCACCGACCTTCAGATTAGGAGTCCGACCTAGAAAAAAGTCAAACACTCTAACCACTCCGCCACAGAGAACACCACACCCTCCCCCCACCCCCATCTCACCTCTCACCCCCAACCCCACCCATTAACACTTACACCCTCTCATCTCTCACCCCCCCATTAACACTTTCACCCTCTTATCTCTCACCCCCCCATTAACACTTTAACCCTCTCATCTCTCACCCCCATTAACACTTTCACCCTCTCATCTTTCACCCCCCATTAACACTTTCACCCTCTCATCTTTCACCCCCATTAACACTTTCACCCTCTCATCTTTCACCCCCCATTAACACTTTCACCCTCTCATCTTTCACCCCCCATTAACACTTTCACCCTCTCATCGTTCACCCCCATTGCCAATTTCACCCTCTCATCCTTCACCCCCATTAACACTTGCACCCTCTCATCTCTCACCCCCAGTAACACTTTCACCATATCATCTCTCATTCCCATTAACACTTTCACCCTCTCATCTTCACCCCATTAACACTTTCACCCTCTCATCTCTCACCCCATTAACACTTTCATCCTCTCATCTTTCACCCCCCATTAACACTTTCACCCTCTCATCTCTCACCCCCCATTAACACTTTCACCCTCTCATCTTTTCACCCCCCCATTAACACTTTCACCCTCTCATCTTTCACCCCCCCATTAACACCTACACCCCTCTCATCTCTCACCCCCCCCATTAACACTTTCATCCTCTCATCTCTCACCCCCCATTAAAACTTTCACCCTCTCATCTTTCACCCCCCATTAACCCTTTCACCTTCTCATCTCTCACCCCACCATTAACACTTTCACCCTCTCATCTCTCACTGCCCATTAACACTTTCACCCTCTCATCTTTCCCCCCCATTAAAACTTTCACCCTCTCATCTCTCACCCCACCATTAACACTTTCACCCTCTCATCTCTCACTCCCCATTAACACTTTCACCCTCTCATCTTTCACCCCCCCCCCATTAACACTTTCACCCTCTCATCGTTCACCCCCATTAACACTTTCACTCTCTCATCTCTCACCCCCCATTAACACTTTCACCCTCTCATCTTTCACCCCCCCATTAACACTTTCACTCTCTCATCTCTCACCCCCCATTAACAATTTCACCCTCTCATCTTTCACCCCCCCATTAACACGTTCACCCTCTCATCGTTCACCCCCATTAACACTTTCACCCTCTCATCTCTCACCCCCCCCCATTAACACTTTCACCCTCTCATCTCTTACTCCCCATTAACACTTTCACCCTCATATTTCACCCCCATTAACACTTTCACCCTCTCATCTCACTCCCCCATTAACACTTTCGCCCTCTCATCTCTCATCTTCCGCCTTCTCAGACATATCTCCTCTCACCCTCACCTCTCCTTCACCCATTTCACACTCTCACCCTCTCAACTCCCCTTCCCCCATCTCACCCACACACTTCTCCCTCCCACTCCTCCTCCTTCCTTCTCCTCCCTCCTCCCACACTTCCTCCCTCCTCCACTTATAACATATCTTTCCTCAGCCCTCCTCTCATCTCAGCCGCTCACCTCCTTATCTCTCACCCCCCCCCCCCTCATTTCACCCTCTCATAGTTCCCCATTCACTCTCCCCTACATACTCCTTCTCACCTCATCAACCCCCATCTCACACTTTTACCTCACCCGCCTCCATCTCACACTCCCCACACTCCCACCTCCTTCCCATCTCAGACTCCCCACCCTCCCACCTCCTCCCCACCCTCCCACCTCCTCCCCACCTCCTCCCCACCCTCCCACTTCCTGCCATCTCACACTCTCCACCCTCCCCCCTCCTCATCACCCTCCCACCACCCCCCCCCCCTTGGGACTCAAGCCTATCACAAAGTAGCAGAGCCCCCCCCCCCCCGCATCTCTCCACCCCCGCATCTCTCCAGCCCCACCTCCCTTCAGTCCACTTTACTCCACTCGCCATCCACAATAACAGTCATCAGCTCCAGTGCTAATCAGTGAGGTCCAACCTCCCATCTGACTGGAGAGTGTCTGTCCCACAATTCATTGCATTTGCGTCACGATCTTACCATACAACCTCTCATTAGTTTAAAACTAAATCCAGTAAAAATATATATAGGTAGGATAGAAATGAGGGGTAGATTTGAATAATGTAGGACATGTAATTGATGTATTTATTTAAATATATATATTTATATATATATATATATGTGCTCTATAATCCATTATGGGAATATAAACAAGGACACTAACGATCTTCAGTTCCCTATGTAATAGTTAGCACTTATCCTATCTAGCTGACCCTGTTATTATGACAGCTAGATAGGATAAGTGCTAACTATTACATAGGGAACTGAAGATCGGTAGTGTCCTTGTTTATATTCCCATAATGGATTATAGAGCACATATATCTGAATATATATATATTTATTTATGTATATATGAACACATGCTAACACAGTGCATGAATTAGCATTGGATTAACCTACTTACACGGGGAAACCATCGATTATCTGGTAGTAGAACGGGTCCCCTAGCCTAGCCACATTAAAGTCGGCATGATTGATGACCCAGGCAAGGTCACGCACGCTGACCTTGAGAGGGTCAGAGGTGGTGCAGCTAGGGTGTGTGTGTGTGGGGGGGGAGGGCAGTGTGAGAGGAGGCAGTGTATGGGGGAAGGCAGTGTGGGGGGAGGCAGTGTGGGGGGAGGCAGTGTGGGGGAGGCAGTGTGGGGGGTGCAGAGGGGGGCGGACAGCAGAGCTGAGAGCTTGGTGAACAGCCGATGCACTCAGGCACTCACGCAATTTAACATCCTTTCCTTGCAAGGCCAGTTATAACAGTCTACAAGAACCCTGACAATAGCTCTATTGTGTTTGCTGTATTGCTTGTACGATGCTAGGATGGGAAACTCTTGTTACACAATCTAATACCGAACATTATTATCAGTTATTATAAGAATAAGTATAAGAAAAATTATTATCACTATCAGCATATCATCAATATTATCATCATCATCATCATTATCAGTATAATAGTATTGTCAAGTTATTATTTAACCATGTTATTTAAAGTTGCAGGCTGCGATGGTTTTGAGTTAGTTGTTTCTTCTTTTTTTTAGTCTTTTATTTTATAGAGAAAAAAATTATTAGGTCAGTCGGTCGAAGTAATTTCTATTTTAAAGAGTTAAGAGTTGAGATATTTTAATGAAGTGAAAATTGGCTCAATTAATTTTGGTGTGGACACAGAAACGCTGGACATCAAGGATTTGTTTTAAGTGTGATATATATATATATATATATATATATATATATATATATATATATATAGATATATATATATATAGATATGTGATATATAATGTATTATATGAATATAAAGGGGCGGAGCATTCTTGTGATATTTATTCCGCTTTTTATTATACTCACTGACATATATATATATGAACCCGTCTCTAAAGGTGATAACTCTTTTTTTTTTGTCCATTGTAACGATTAACACAAAAAAGCACAGAAACGGCTACACTGAAAACACATGGACATTTGCTTCAAATCAATATGCATTCTATTAGGATTATGAAACACCATGTAAAAAAACAAATCAGTTTATCCTGAGCAAATGCATAAGCAGACAGTATGTTGATCGTTACAATGGACAAAGTTTTGTCCCATATTGCTTAACACCTTTTGAGACAGTCTCATATATTATAACATAGGAGTGAACTGCCTCCTATCAGGTAGTTGCCTTGTATAGTGGTTAGAACACATGTTTGGACCATCCTACTCGTCCCATCTCTTCATTAGGACTGGCCTACCCAGCAACTATATAAGGAGTGTAGTCACACACTCTCGGGACACTTGCTATCCGGACCGCACTTCATCCACACCTCTCTCTATCTCCTCTCCACTGGCCATGCTCCTCCGTGATATTGTCTGAAAAGAGTTCCAGGAGGGGGAGTCCCGAGCATTTCCCTTTCTACCCTTACTCTGTCTGTGTCTTTAGCTTGCCGGCTGCTCACCATAGAGCAAATAGACACGGTCCTTTGACTCAACTCTCCTCATTTCTCTTTCCTATACTCTACCCTTTTTTTCTTTTTCTCACAGACATACTTCTCCCCCTGACGAAGGGGGTTGTTTGCTTGGATGGAGCCCTTTACCTTTACGTTTCTCTCGCTTTGTTCTTGTTGCTGGAATCGCTGAGCCCATCTTTACCATTCCCTTCCTCGGAAACCTTTGCTGCTGTCTGCTGGATAAAAGTGCTGTGCTACTGCCGGACCGGAGTGATTCTGGACCACCCCAACAACTCATCGTTTAATCATTGTATAGACATCCCCCAGCTTTACAACCGTCCCACCAGAAGATTATTCTTCAACCAAAGATTGGGCCGATTTATCGGTGCCTCTCTATAATGCTGGAGTTCTGCAGCCGGTAACCGTCATAAGGTTACAAACACCCCGGAAGTCACTCTCGGGACTACTTCCAGACATCGAGGCATCAACATCTCCAGGTCAGTTAGGCCTGTAACCTGATCTGGTTACTTAAAGCTTGTGGGATGGATTAAACTTGCTGAGCTTCTACAACATTGACCAATGGCCATCAGCAGGATCGGTGACTGTTGTGTCTGCCTTTTCCCACATTACTGCTGCTTAGCCTGACATGTACATCCATCATCAACTAAGACTCTATACCTGTATGGTTGGTTACAGCTTACAGACAGTGGATCATCTATATCCATCAACTCCTCAAGGCAACTGAGACATAGAATAAGCACCAAGAGCACTGAGTGTATATATCATCCACATGGACTACATAGACAGTTGTGAGTGTAATATCATTCCCTTGGGAATTTCTATGTAACTGTACACTTTGTAATTGAGAATATATGTTATAGTATATATTTGTGTATCGTTAGTTGTCTTCTTTACTAAGAATAGAAGATGTTCCAATTTCTCTTTTCTCCTCACTATATTAGCTAGTCTATAAGATTACGATTTAGTTATTATACGTGACAATATATGTGTGCGTGTGTGTTGAAATGCTGGACACAATAACATTCAGCAGTAACGACTTCAATTGATGCTATTCACGGGTGACTTAATTAGACAACATCAGAACGAGGCTGATTACGCATCAGGTGTGAAACAGTGAAAATGGCCATAAGACACTGCTGTGTGCCGATATGTATGAACTACGGCAGAAATTAAAGGAGTAAAATTTAAAGATATTAACTTTTGCACCTATCGTATTCATTTTTGCATACCTTTTTTCTATCTATTGGTCAATTTTTATGAAGATTGATTGATGATCAGATGCATTTTGAGGATGAACAGTAGGCGATGTCAACAAAGTCGCTCAGCCTAGTCGCCAATCTTTTCTTAAATTCAAAATTGCATAACTTTCTAAATATATATATATATTTTTAATATACATATAACCCTTTTAAAGCTCTTTAATAATTTGTAATTACTAAGACTAGTTGTTTAACCGTGTTACGCAGATAACAATGCTGACAGCGCTGCATGATATGTGATACCACCACAACTATCCAGACTTGAAGTCGACATTGTAGTTAACATGAACATTGTCTAATAGATAGAAAACAGGTATGCAAACATGAATGTGGTAGTTTCGAAAATGAATATCCTCAAATTTGATAGAAAAAAACAACATTCAGAGCAATTATCAATCACAAACGCAGAGCGGCGCCTAGCAGATGCATACCTGGCCTCGGTCTGGTTTCAACATGGCCGCGGCGTGAATAACGTCAATTAAATTGAGGTAGAACATAAAGTTGAATCTATGGATTGTTGTTTCTTGTCCCAACTCTATAGCCAGAGATTGTGTGTCACTTCGAACTGCCCTAAATTGAGAGTAGTACCGGTCAAAGGGTACGAGTACCGTTAGAAGAAAGTGATTCACTACCTCATACGGCATCATAAGCGGCCCCGCTCATCTTTCTTTTTTTCTGTAAACAGTTTTATTCATCTGAATAAAGTCTTTTTCCTGCGCCGAGGCACTGGTCTTCCGGCCATACTTAAACCTGCATAGTCTGATGAAGCATCACATTTTCAAAACGAAAACATTCACCTAGATTGTATTCTACATATCTAACTTAGATATTGGTGCACTTATTGAACATTTGTTGCCACATAGAAGGGCATGCTGAGTCAATTTAACAAGCTGTTACTGCATAAGCCTATAGTGAGTTTTGGCATACTTGCTGAAATCAATTTACGATGTTTGCACTTCAAATATCTCAAAAGTTAGCCATTCAAAATGAAAGTTACTTCAAACTAAAGAAAGATAGGTTATAACAACCAATTAAATATATTTATCTCAGGAAAATGGCAGAAATTCAAAACCATCGGACTTTGCAACTTTAATTTCAGTCATTTACACTATTTAACTACAAGAACAATCTTAAGACAATACAATACTGTGACTACATTCAGCTAATCAAGTGTTTGTGGTTTATCCGGTCAGTGTGTGCATTGCTGGTGTAATAACTATGTACACATGCATACATAAAAATGGGTAACAAGCGAAGGTTCAATGTATCATAATTCTGGTACGTACACAATGTACTCAACCCGCCCCCCCCCCTCACCCCCTCTTACCCACAAGCATTAGGTTTGTTTGTTTCTTGTTTTTGTTACGTCCTAGAAACATATATGGTCATATTAAGACGGGTACCGACTTGTGACAATGCACACTGATGGCAACTCTATAGTGCGGTCACACTGGGACACCAGGCCACCGGCACCATGACCCGATATCCCACACAGTCACATTATACTGATACTGTGCTAACCAGTCCTTGCCCTCTCCCAGTAATGCCGAGCATCAGACTAGGTAGCGATAAGTATCAATTTGATAAGTCGTTCGGTTGGGATTCGAACTCGCAACCTTCCGCACGGGAAGCCTGCGCTCTATCGATTCGGCCAATCGATTCAATGACTAACTGTACACAATCAAATCAAATCAATCAACCAATCAATCCATAAACTAGCGCGCTCATTAGAAATATCTAAACAGATCAAGAAATACAAAATGCATGATTTGCTAAAATATTGATAAATGCGCTGCGCACCTAAGTCCCACGTGATCCCCCGTGAATGGACGAGATCTGCGCGCTATTACTGAAAGCAGCATGGTAAAGTGGTTATCGTGTCTGAGCATCTTGAGAGAAATTCCATTCCGGCTTATCGCCACCCACCCAACCCACTCACCCCACCAACCACCCCTACCCACCAGCTACTTCCACACATCCAACCCCCCCCCCCCCACCACCAAAACCACACACCCCACACACACCCAACCCACTCACCCCACCAACCACCCCTACCCACCAGCTACTTCCACACATCCAACCCCCCCCCCACCACCAAAACCACACACCCCACACACACCCAACCCACTCACCCCACCAACCACCCCTACCCACCAGCTACTTCCACACATCCAACCCCACCCCCCCACCCCCCACCAAAACCACACACCCGACACACACCCAACCCACTCCAAAGCCACCCACCCATCCACACTCCACCCCACCCACACCCCAACCCCTTGCTGTCGGCTCCTTCCCTTACCCTCTGCCCCACTCCTCCCTCACACACACACACTCACTCCCCTGCCGAGGGTTAAGCCCTAAATAGGGTTACTATGGTAATCACAACACACTGCCACTAGAACCAGGCAAGCAGGGAGGGGGGGGGCGATTCTGAGATTTGATAACATTTCGCCGAACACGACGGCAAGAATAACAATATCCTACTGATTATTCAGTGTAAGTCAATACTATGTGTAACTCCAAGATTGTTTCACCTTCTGCCTTTTGTCCATACATCCTATTGGTTATGCAGTGTGAGTCAATGTAATGTGAGTCAATACTACGTGTAAACTCCCAGTTTGCCTGCCCTGCCTTTTACCCATATATATATATATATGTATATGTATATATATATATATATATATATAATATCCTATTGAGTATGCAGTGTGAGTCAATGCTATGTGTAACTCCCAGTTTGTCTCCTCTGCCTTTACCCATATATATATATAAATATATATATATATATAATATCCTATTGAGTATGTAGTGTGAGTCAATGCTATGTGTAACTCCCAGTTTGTCTCCTCTGCCTTTACCCCTATATATATGTGTGTGAAGTGGGCGAGACTACACTCGAGCTATGACCGTTGCGGGCTTGGGCCGAGTGACCCGCATTCTGAAATGCGGGCTGCTCGCCGGGACAAGCCCGCATCGGCCATCAAATGCGGTGCCGGGTTCACGGCCATAATGCGTTGCTAGGAGAAGCCGATTGCGACTTTCCTGGCAACGGTGGAAGGTCGAGCACTCGGCCTCAGACCCATCGGACGTGTTTTTGCACGCTCTGATGTTTTAGACAAGATTTAGGCTTTTATTGTTGGAATTCGGAATCGTTTTTAAAGTAATAAAGGTGGGAAGGATAGTATTTATGCGTATTCAATATGAGTAGAGAAACCGATTGTATCAGTAGGGTAAGAATAAAGCCATGGGCTCTTAAAAGTAATTGAAACGTTCCTTGCATTCTGTACTATTCTCCTGTCCTTATGTATATTAACCGCTATGGTCAACTTGATATTGATATTCGATTGTTTTATATGTAATTAAGGGCCTTCTGCCTGGTAGGCCTTAAGCAGCTGATCAACCCTTCTGCAGGAATATTAATAGACATATTATCAATGAAAACCAGAATTAACGGAGTCATATTTAACTGATTAAGACATTAACGTAGGCTGATTATCAGTGATAGTGGCAGCACCACAGGGAGTGTATGCTCAGTACTGGATTAATTAAACTATATTAACACACACCGAACGGCGGGTGTAATGTATGTGTCTTCCAGTTGTGTTGTTATCCGAACACCCCCAGTGTGGCACAGAGTGAGGTCACTACAGAACGTTCTAAATAAAGTTAGTTACAGTACAGAACTCATTGTGTTCAGACGTCCTTTACATTACATGGTGTCAGATGTGGAGGCAATGGTGCTTGCCAGCCCATTGCTTCTGGTGGATACCGGGCATCAGTACCCCGGGCACCAACCAACATGTCATGCAAGATCATTATACCAGGATCGACACCCTGGTCGCAGATACAGTAACAAGTACGTGAACTTCAAGTTGAAGTAGCTGCGGCGCGCCGGGCAGTAACTCCCCGGGCACCAACAGAAGCAGCACTGACGAATGACACAAATGCACAGATGCCTGAAAAGATGGCCCACGGATACACAGATACCTAGAGGTACAGACGCAGGTGCTACGAAGCACGGATGCACAGACCATCGACAGAGATGAGCGAAAACGGCCGTAACAAAAACGCACAGGACGTCAGGCCAGCTAAGCAACAGAAGTAAACACGGAGCGCCGGGAAGAAAGCACCGGACGCCAGGCCACTTGAGGCACGTGAAGAACATTAAGTGTGACTTATTATGAGATGTGAAATGACATAAGATGGATTATGAGACAATACAAGGTAAAGAAACAATTATTTAAAGTGTACAATTATATCATTAACATCGACATGAAAATATAGGAGAGCCATTTAGTCGTAACAATAAGTAACTCCTTTATTATCTGAATGTGGGAAGGGACAAAACCGTATTTCTATGATACTCTGGCTATCCGCCCTTAGCCCGGGAATTACACTGACGGAGGTGGTCTACCTGCAGACGGGACGAGAGGCGGCGGCCTGTGGCAGGCCCAGGAAATTCACATGGAAATAATTATATAAATTAACCCGTAGGCTCGCCTTAGGCGGAGGCGAAATAGCCGAACAGTTAAACATATGTATATATATATATATATAATATCCTATTGAGTATGCAGTGTGAATCAATGCTATGTGTAACTCAGAGTTTGTCTCCTCTGCCTTTTACCCATATATATATATGTATATATATATATAATATCCTATTGAGTATGTAGTGAGAGTCAATGCTATGTGTAACTCCCAGTTTGCCTCCTTTTCTGCCTTTTCCCTACCGAACACAGTGGCCGAATCGATAGAGCGCAGGCATCGCGTGCGGAAGGTCGGGAGTACGATTCCCAGTCGAGTCAAACCACTGACTTACAAAATTGATATTTGTCACTAGCTAGCCTGGCGCTCGGCATTACTAGGATTGGACAAAAACTGGTTAGCTCAATGTCCGGACAATGTGGGAAATCGGGGATTGGTGCTGGCTGCCTGGTCTCGCAGTGTGGCAGCACTATAAAGTCGCTATGAGAACGCACTGTCACAAGTCGGTACGCATCCTGATATGACCTTAGATGTTGCCAGGACGTAAAACTCCCAACAACCAAGCCGTTTACTTACCTATACATATATATAATACCTTATTGATTATGCAGTGTGAGTCAAGGCTACATGCATTCCAATCTTGTCTCCCTCGTTGCCTAATATTGTATTTGTAGTAGTCTGTACATGAGCTCCACTACCATGCGATGGTGGCAGACACTATGCCGCACAGCTACGCAATTACACTGAACTGCACTAGGTGGCAGCACGCTAGCCACCGGGCAGGGCCCCGACTGGGCTGCCCTCTAATGCGTGTGGCTAGCACATATCCCACCCACCTATACAGGCGACGTGGGACCTAGCGAGTTAGGGGGTGGGTCAGTTGACTGTTGATGCCGCGGAAAGCGGATAGCTTTGTAATAAACCAGTTGAAGCGTACTATTACACAATCTTGGCATTCTTCCGTGAGTGCGTGGCAGTGTGGAAGACCGTGGGCTATCACAATATCCTCGTGATTATGCTGGTTGGTTGGTTGTTGAAGCTCAACGTCCTGGCAACATCTAAGGTCATATCAGGACAGGTACCGACTTGTGACAGCGCGCACTCATGGCGACTTTATACAGGGTTCCTGTACCTATCAGCCAATCACATTTGAGACCTTTTTAAGACAATTTTCATACAGATTAATACCTATTTTCGCAGCAAATGTAACATACATATTTAATTAAATATTAACAAAAATTAGTGAAGTGATGCGTATCTATAGATGCAATCTATAGATATTTCAGCTCCACAGGCATTTATGTTTTGTGAAGATAGGGTGTAAAACATCTTGAAAAAATATTGTAGTGGCCAAATCCAATTTAATACCCTTTTAAGACCTGTCACAGAAAAGTGAGCATATTTAAGACTTTTCAAGGCATTTAAGATGGACTAATCAATCTAAGACTTTTAAAGACTTTTTAGGGATCCGCAGGAACCCTGTAATAGTTCTGCCCCACTGGAAGTCCAGGCCACCAGCACCATGTCCTGGTTTCCCACTCAGTCACATTATCCTGACACTGAGCCAACCAGTCCTTGCCCTATCCTAATAATGCCGATCACCTGGCTAGGAAGCGACAAGTATCAATCACATTTTAAGTCATTGGTTTGACTCGATCAGGGTTCCATTAACAATAACAATGTAATATTTTGTATTATGCATTTATTCTTTATTATAGAATCTATAGTAAGAGTATCATTAGTTGTTGGGTATATATCTATTTAACATAGAAATGGTGACAATATGCGAAATGCACGCTATAAACAATTGTATGTGGGTGCTTATGTCATCATCAGACAGGCTACCAAAGCAGATCCTCTATTCTCAACTGTCTTCTGGTTACAGAAAGAGAGGGTGCCCTCGTCTCCAGTTCAAGGATACCATCAAGAGAAACCTGAAGCTGAGAGGCATTAAGACCGACTCATGGACGCAACTCTCACAGCAGAGAGCTAAATGGAGAGCGGCAGTCAAGTAATGAAAGCAGTCTTTGTCGCATCGCGACCGACAGCATGATGATGATGATGATGATGTGGGTGCTTAGATATAAACATTAGCATGTATCGTGTATTGCACATCGACGCATGTGCAGACAGCAATGTAACTTCTGACATATATATTAATGTTGACAACCACTAGAATTCAGTCCTTTGTCAGAAGGTCTTAATTTAATATAATAAAATTAGGACTCTTATCGGAAGTTGGGGGGGTGGGGGTGGGGGGGGGGGCGTTAACAGGCAGAGAATTGATCTCCACCAGGGACATGTCCAGACTTTCAGAAGGGAATGGCGTAGTTGAAAAAAGGGCACTCTTCTAAATTAAAAAAAATGAATCCCTTTAACTAAAAGGGCACTTTTGACATGAAGAAGAAAAAGGCCCACCCAACCCCACCCACCCAACCCTGTCACGCCCCTGATCTCAACCAGTTGGATTGTCTCCTCTTGTTGACGGATTTCATAACGTAATGATGGTGATGGTGGTGATGATGATGATTGGTTTGTTGTTTGAGTTTCACATCCTGGCAACATCTAAGGTCATATCAGGAAGGGTACCTACTTGTGACAGTGCGCACTGATGACGATTTATAGTGCTGCCCCACTGGGAGACCAGCAACCAGTACCATGACCTGATAGCCCATCAGACACATTATCCTGACATTGAGCCAACCAGTCCTTTGCCCTATCCTAATAATGCCGAGCGTCTTGCTAGGAAGCGACAAGTATCGATTTTTACATCGGTGGTTTGACTCGATCAGGCTTTGAACCCGTCCATTCGAATCCCATGATCTACCAATACGCGAGACGGACTCTCCCTCAATTCCTTCGGCCATCCCCTCTGGTGATGATGATGATGATGACGATGATGATGATGCTGGCAACAACGATAACTAGTCAACTGTGACTAGGACAACAGTGACTAGTACAACAATAGCCTGGATTCAGTTGTGTAGAGTGTACCCTAGTCTGTATGATACTGAAGGACTATTACCAGCTACAGTAAATATCCCTTGTCCAAGTCACTGAGTTACAGCTTACCAGTCTCTATGGAAGGACTGAAGCTGCGACTCAGTGTTTGCATGCCAGAATTTGGTGTTGGTTACACCACTCCACACCCTATCCTTCACTAGAGGTTCTACACTTTAAAAGTCACTTTTCACCTATGCTTCCTGATGACCAAATTTGGGATTGGTTCTTGTCATATATTTGTTTCTAACATAAATTGCAGTGAAATTGCCTTAGCAACTATTTTATGATTGAATATTTAGCAATTTAGAGATTTCGCCAGATGACACTGGTAACCGAGTTTGCCTACCTTGAGTAGCATAAGGAGAGTGTCATTAGGGACTGGCTACTACTGCTATATATGGATTGTCCTCCCAGCTCATGGTGCTGGCGGTCTGGTCTTCCAGTGGGACAGCACTATAAAGTCGCCATGAGCACGCACTGTCACAAGTCGGTACCCGTCCTGATATGACCTTAGATGTTGCTAGGACGTAAAACAACAACAAAACAAACAGACCTCCCAGCTCTTTCACACCGGAGTAGTAGTCTGCACTGACCTTTCAGACAAGGATCCACATAGACAGGTAGGCGTTGATAGGGTGATTGCATCTGGGATTCTATGCAGTGTAATGGTTAGCACGCTAACCTCGGAATTACAAGAAGTATGGGTTCAAAACCTGTTCTTGGTGTAATACTTCCCATTTTCATCATCCCCAGGACATTGATTACATGACCAGCATCTTGTACAATCTGTGGGCATATTGTACAATTGTTGAACCTATTCTATGCATGTATATGTATTGCCTGTATGTATCTAATTGTAAGCAATAAAACGGCCTATGGACTTACACCATTTAAAAGACTTAAAGTATCAAAGGGACGAGTGTAGTACTAGTAGTCTGCACTGACCTCTTAGGAAAGGAGCCGCATATACAGGTAGGTGTGTACATAGTGATTGCATCTGGGAGCCTAGGCAGTGTAATGGTTAGCACACTAGTCCCGGTGTAATGATTTCAATTTCCCCCCTTTCCAAGTTCCCATGGGAATCTGAAAACGTTTTTAATTTCCCTCCCGTGAAATTGAAAACGTTTTCAGATTCCCAGGAGGGAAATTAAAAACAGTTTTCAGATTCCTCCCCCTATTTTCCAACTCCCCCCTGCGGGAATTAAAAATTGTTTAAAAAACTTTTAAAAAATGCTTTAAAATTCAGACCTATAATATTTTTTTCTTATCCATCTTGGAGACTTTTTGTGTCATTTGGGGTGAAATATGTTTTGTTGTACTAGTAATAATTTCCATTATGCTATTCTCTGTGTATTATTATATGAATTTGAAAACGTTTTCAAGTTCCCGTGGGGGAACTTCAATCAGGGGGGGAATTTTATATCTTTACACCGGAATGGCAAGAAGTGTGGGTTATTATCCTGCTCTAGACACAATATTTCCCATGTCCATCACCCCCACGACACCGGTATAATATTGCTAGGCGCGGGGCCAAACTATACTCGGAACAAAATGACACCTTTACACCTCCTCATTGGTGTTGTTGGCATATTATGACAGTGTGACAGCACTATAAAGCAATCAGCAGTGCAGATACCGTCACAGGTGAGTACCCGTCCTGATCTGGGACGGGGGAGGGAGGGTGGAAGGGAGAAGAGGGAAGAAGGGAGGGAGGAAGGGAGGGAGAAAGGGATGGAGGGAGGGATGGAGGGATGGAGGGAGGGAGGATAGAGGATAGAGGATAGAGGATAGAGGATAGAGGTAGCTAAGCTGTAAAACCTCTGCCTTTCTAAAATGCGCTGTTCAATTTAGTAATTTCCATTCCATTTTCTACAGTTTTTATGGTGGCCATGAATTCAATGCATTAGTTCCGAAGTCTCCACTGACAACACTAGTTCTTGCCACTGCCGTCAAATGCCAGGTTAGCGGTGGGTGAAATCTTATCTTCATAATTCATAAGCCATAAACCAAAGCCATAAGCCATAAGCCCTGTGTCTGTGCTGGGAGAGTGAATGCGCTTGTTCCTGGACACACGTGCAGTCACGTAGGGGTCCAGGCGCATAACCAGCGGTGCTAACGACCCCTGGCGGCAGAGGGCGCTGATTTAAGGGTCACACGGGGGGCGGGTCACTTCCGGTTTGGCCCCGAGCACCGTGGCGCCACCTACTGCACGGGGATGGCAGCGGGTGGGCGATAATACAAGACTGTCCCCATATCACACACAGGACTGTCGGGAGCTCGACGTGCATCTGGTGCATCATGATGGATGCGAGGCTGCGAGGCTGCGAGGCTGCGAGGATGCAATCCTCCCCACCCCACCCCCACCTCTACCCACCTCTACCCTCTCCCACCCCCACCTCGACCCTCCCTCACCCACCACAGCCGCTCAATGCACAGAGAAGGGCGCCAGTGTGACAGCCTTTCGACATGTGCCAATGGCGGGCTGTATGGGAGGTGCTGTGTAGTGGGTGTGCTTTGTGTTACTTGTAGG